>CM071856.1:22919248-23474248 GCA_036507275.1 Sicyos edulis
TTTTTTATATAAAATAATGATATAACTATTTGATATTTTTTTGTTTTAAAAAAAAAACTATTTGATTTTTTTTTTTCGTTTTAATTTTTTTATAAAAGTTCAAATTATTAGCATTTGAATCATAATCAAATTACAAAAAATAAAATATAGTTTTCAAAATTGTATCTAATATGAAGAAAAGATTTGAACCAAGCTATATTCTAGTAAACTAAAGTAAGTAAGGGTAACCACACTTGTCCTTAGGCTAGGCACCGAAGATATGGAATGAATAATACCAGACTTAAACTCAAGATCTTAACGGGAGCATACCCTCAAAGTTAGTCATGTCTTGGGGACGATTAGAATAGTTATTTAAGCCTAAATTTTTAGGGAAATAAAAGGAGTTATCTATCAAATTGGCCCCGGACGATTAGAATAGTAATTAAAGCCTAAATTTTCAGGGAAAAAAAAGGAGTTATCTTGCAAATTGGCATCGAGAGTTTTGTTTTTTTTAATGAAATTGGAGAAAAGAACATAAATCCTATTAGCTAAATACCAATTTTCAGAATCAAACTCGTCATGAAAGGATGTGTGCATTGGCCAAGAGGAATCAGTTTTGACTTGAACTCTAGACCTTGAGGGAGCATACCCTCAAAACTCAAGTCTTCGACCAGTGTGCCACCCCTTGGGGACGTGAGAAGCCATTTAAAAGCTTGTATTCACTGATTAATGAAATGGACTAGTGGAGTAATCGCATTTGATCGAACCACTTTAAAATTTGTTGTCATTCTTTTCTTCTCTATTTAATTTCTATAATTGTTTTGTAGGGTTGTTGTTTTTATTAGATAAATTTTTTTTGTTAGATAAATTTTGTTTCAACTGTTCTGCTTTATTTGACAGATATTTTTGACCAAATAAAGGTTTCAAGAGCAGGTTTATTTTTCATTTGGTATCAGAGCTAAGTTAATTTTTAGGTTGTTGATTCTTACAGAGAAATTTTTTTGGGTTTACTGGTAATTTTTGCTGAGAAATTTTTTGGGTTTGCAGTTAATTTTTTACTAAAATTTTTTGGAGTTTATTGTATGTTTTTGTTAATTTTTTCTGAGAATTTTTAGATTGTTATATCAAAATATCAACAAAATTTGAAATGGAGGGTTTTGATGAGATAGGTGATTTTGCTCTCTTAGTCCAACAAAAAATGTCTAAGGCTCTTGATGATCCTGAAACGCATCCTACGATAATGACAACAACTAAAAAAGTGGAAATGATGGAAGTGGCTACAATACGATTATCTTATATCTAGAGAACAATGAGTTAAGGCAAGTACATGCCGCAAATACAGTTTTGGAGGTATGGTCTAAATTGGATGGCCTTTGTTTGATTAAATCCTTAACTAATAAGTTGTATTTGAAGGAAAAGTTTTTCGATTATAAGATGGATCCTAGCAAAGATCTAGAACAGAATCTAGATGAGTACAATAAGATAAGACTTGATCTGAACAACATAAATGAGATCATTTCAGATGAAAACAAAGTATTATCCTATTAAATTTGCTACTAGAATCTTATAATGGAGTAAATACTGTAATCAAGTATGGTAGAGATAGTCTCTCCATGGATATTGGATATTGTACTTAATGCTTTAAGGTCTAGAGATTTAGAAATGAGAGAGACAGAAGGTAAAGAAAATGAAGTTCTCCTAGTCATAGGTAGAATTTATAAAAAGCCAGCTAAAAGGAATAGAGTCTTGGAAGGTTGATCATAAAAAAAGTGTTTCTATTGCCACAAGGAAGGGCATGTTAGGAGGAACTACTATGAACTCAAGAACAAGAGGAAGAATGAAGAAGAATCATATATTGTGAATGTTTTTTACAAGTATGACTCAGTTGAGGTTTTGATAGTATCAGAAGCAAGTGTGATCAGTGACTGGATTTTAGACTTAAGGTGTTCATTTCACATGACATCCTACAAACAAGTTTCAAGAATTCGAGAGCATTCATGGTGATAATGTTCTTCTTGGAAACAACCAAGAATGTCTTGTTGAAGGTATTGGTTCAATACAAGTGAAGATGTTTGATAATCAAATCAGAATTCTCACTAATGTGAGATATGTGCCAGATTTAAGGAGTTTATTGTATCTTGGAGTATTTGACAAAGTAGGGTACTCCTGTAAATTGTAAAACAGAAAATGGTACTATGAAGATTATCAAATGAGCTATTGTGAAGTTGAAGGGTAAACTCACCAATAGCTTGTATATCCTGTAAGGAAGCACAATTCTAAGAACAGTTGCTTCATTTTCTCTGAAAAATCAAGAGAAAGCGAAGTTATGGCATCAAAGGCTTTGCCATGTTAGTGAAAATGGCTTGAAAGAGCTCCAGAAACAAGGCTTTTGGGGAGTTGTTACTAGGGTCTCGTTTGGAAAAGGTAAACATAGTTCTCAACATATTTTAGACTATGTTCACTCTGATTTATTGGGGACCAACTAGCATACCAACTTTGAGTGGAGCTAATTACTTTTTACTAAAACCAAAAGATGAAACATTCCAAAAGTTTGTTGAGTGGAAGGCGTTAGTTGAAAGACAAATAGAAAGGAAGGGTTAAAGTCATTCGAACAGATAATAGCTTGGAATTCTTAAGTAAAGAGTTCAGATATGTTTTTTCTGAGGCAAATATATGTTTGCAAAAGATTTCTACTGAAGATAGTGTTGCAGATGTCTTTACCAAGGTTCTGTCATCTGATAAGTTTGAGAGTTGTCTAAAGCTTCTCAAGTTTGTTGAGTTGTAGTCGGTGATACTCAATTCCTTTCATTGGTGATAAGTGTTTGTGTAATAACTTGTCAAGGTGGAGATTTGTTATATTTTAACAAATTATTATATTTATTTAATTAATCCAGGTATTTTCAACAAAGAACATAAGCCTTTGTATTTTTTTTGTCACATGTAAGTGTGGACCCACATTAGTGAATCCGTGTGAAAAATATAAAATAAGTTATATATAAACTTATTGTGAGGCTGCCGTTTTTAACTTCCATCCCAATATAGAGAGAGTTTCAGTAAAGAGTGAGAAACTGCTTTAGAAAGAGTTTTACGGGGAGTGAGAAGCTTGTTTTATAAAGTTCCACAAAGTGAGAGGCTGATTTATTGTGTGAGAATTGTTCCTAAACGTTTACAAGAGTGAAAAGTTATATGCATTGGCTAAGAGGAAACTGGTAAATCAGTTTTAAGACCAATTGATGTGAGAGTCATTTAAAAACTTGTATTAACTGATCAATGAAATAGACTAGTGGAGTAAATCACATTTAATCGTCACTTTAAAATCCGATGTCATTCTTTTCTTCTCTATTTAATTTCTATATTTATTCTTTTCTTCTCTATTTAATTTCTATATTTATTTTGTTCTTGGACTGCTCTTTTTATTAGATAAATTTTATCTGGGCTATTATGCTTTACAAATATTGTTTGACCAAAAGGTTTAAACCGCAAATTTATTTTTGAGAGCATCTTCTTCAAAACAGCAAGGTTATTTTTGAGAAGCATCTTCAAAACAAAGCAAAGTTTATTAATTAATTTATTTTAATAATTTAACCTTAAAGTACAGGAATAAGAAGAAGTTGAGGGGCTGTTTATTTGACATATTTATGTAGTATTTGGGTTAAGGAATTATATTGAAGAGTTATATTGAGTAGTTAAAAATTAAGAGTTGTGTAAAAAACTTGTTTAGATGTAGTTTTTGTGTAGCGGGGTTAGAGTCAAAATCTTGTTTGGATGTAAATTTAAAAATGAGTAATTATTTTTAGTAGTTAAAAAGAAATGATTAAAAATGAGTTATTTTGATTTATTCGAAATAAATGATTAAAAATAAGCGGTTAGAAATGATTAAGTAGTGATAAATGAATAATTAAATATGAATTGTTAGAAATGAGAATTATTTTTAAAAGTAAAAATGAGTTATAAAACTTGTTTGGATGTAAGTTTTCGAAGAAGAATTAATAAATCCTAAAACTAAATCCTACCTAACAAACGGCCCCTGAGACACCAAAACCCATACGAGTGGTTGGTTAACGTAGACTTAGCTTCGATAAAAAGGTTATTAGATACGAAATTTCTCACCCATATATTATAGTACTAAAAACACTGGTCAAACCCAGTCATCATCAAAAAGAGCTTTTATACTCATCTCTATCAACAGCCAAACGGGGCATTTTTTCACACAATCAAGAGAGTTGGAGGCCACAAATGGTTGGGAGAGCCTAAAGCAATGAACGAAAACAACATCATTAGAATTTTACAAGAAAATTTGCACAAGCCCTTTCCCCTACAGAAGATGAAAGTAACATGAGATGTGATCAAATTTGATCCCACTCATGAGGCACCACAAATTTCCTACCATCTACCTATGAACACTCACAACCTTTTATGCCCAACACCATTGTCAATGAATCTTTTATTACCTTCTCGTTTCAAGAATTCAAGCAAAAAGAATGGGTTTCAATTCTCTGGAAAGAACTTATGTCTAATAATGAGCACAACAGGCAGCAGATACCTGTTCCCTTATCCAGTACTGTTAAGCTGGTGTGCGTTTTATTTGCATTACGTGTGTTCTCAGGCTGTGTTCTGTTACCTGCCAAAGTTGTTTTCCTTTAGAAAAACACAGAAGAGAGGATTTGACAGAGAGAGAGAGAATGAGAGAGAAAAATATGATACCTGCACGGATGCCACTGTAGACAATAGATCGTTGCACTGGTCAAGCAATGCACGCTCATGTGCATTAACATCTGCAAGTTTTGATACCACAGAGTTCACCTCTCCAACCTGTCATCATCAATCAATGACAGATGCTTTTTAATCATATGTTCAAGCTGTTTATGTTTAAGCTGTTTGTGTGTACACTCATCAATGCATTATAATTCACAGGTGTGGTTAAACAGAAGAAAACTTAAAGTGCGTTTTGAGAGAGGTTTTGGAAATGAGGGAGGGTAGTTGAAATTTGGTGAAGAAAACGTGTTTAGATAGAGAGGTTATGAGTGGTTTGGGAAAAACTCTCAATAAAGAGTTATGAGGGGTTGAGAGAAAAACTCTTCAATAGAGAGTTATGAGTGTTACGGAAAAAGAAACCTTTGTTTGGATAGAGTGTTATGACTATCAGTGTGGTTGTGCCAGAAAACTCTCATTTGGATTGAGAGTTTTATGAGTGATTGTGGCAGAAAACTTTCATTTGTACTATGAAGTTATGTGTGGTTTAATAGTAGAAGTGATATTGTACCTAGAGGTTTATGGAAATTTATGGAGGGTTTTATGAAGAGTTTTACAGACTTTTTGGAGTTGCTCCATTCAAACTTCGGCTTGGGCCAACTCATGAATCAACAACACTCCTCTTAATAGAACGATATTGTAGTATATGTACTTTAAAAAACTAATTGTAAAGGGAAAACCGAACTACTATTAGTACAGAAGACAGAGATGAATAAAGAAACACAAACAGGTGAGAGTGGTGGAACTGCAACCTTTGATAGGAGGCATGAGCTTAAGGATGGTGCCATTGCTTGCATCACATCAACTGCTGAACAAATAGCATCCTTAACATCCTGGATTTCCGCCTGTGACCAAAAGATAAAATATATAAACAAACAGAGTAAGAGGCAAAAGTTCGATGATACACATTCATTTATGCAGACACCCACCTTAGCCCCATCATCAACCGGCAAGCGGAGAGTTCTAGCTTCCAAAGCTTCTGTGATACCCGACATAGAGCTGGAGAAGTCTTGATCCAGAAGATCCAATTCGTCCAAACATGTCATCTACATTTGTTAAGAACAATGATTACAGAAGTCAAACAAACAGGCATTCAAAAACCTATATAGTTTTCTAGATTCAAACTTGGAGTTCAGTAGAATTCATCTATAGATTAATTTTGACGATACCATGATTAACAAAAAGAGAGAAAATGCATTCACATGTCTTACTTGTGATTTGAGGATAGACGCCAGCTTCAGTTGGTGTCGTAGTAATTGCAACTCGTGTCTTTTGGCTACAACAGATTCACGCAGTTGTGAAATACCATTCCAAGCACTGGAAAGGTTTCTCTGACATAATGAACAATTAAACAATATAAATAAAACAGTTTGTATAATTAAACAATGAGAAAGAAAGTAGACTGCAGGACACTACCATCGCCCATAGGTTGAAACTGGTAAAATTTGGCAATCAGTTACAAAAGAAGTGTGGATAAAAACACTGAAGGATTTAGAAAACATTTGAATTTAGAACAATGTTCAGATCAGAATGCAAGTAAAGTAAATGTAATAGCAAATACAAGCACACATGCAATGAGGCAATGCAAGCACTTTACTGAGTTCATAATTCATCCATATGTTAGTTGTGTGTTCAATATTGTTACTCATTACCGCAAAAGCTCAACTATACTTGATAGATCTATTGGGGTTATCAGCAGATAACTGGGACCAAATTTGCAAGTAATAACACTGGTATATTGGATCAATGGAACTAGATAGCAAATTTACTTTGAATCATAGCAGATGAGCAACATGTATATATGATAAGTTTGTTTAAGTTCAGAACCAGATCGCCTTGCTAGAACCAAATAGACATTAGAGGTAAAAAAGAGGTGACCAGTTAGGGTCTACAGATTATAATACAAATCAGACAAACAGGTAACCAAAATTAGGATTCAAAAGGAAAGGATCCATTTACAGTAATCATACCTCTGCATTCAAACTCTGTACAGAAGAGGTGCCATCTGCTCTAGCATTCACAAAACGCCACTGTAAAAGCCTATTATACAACATCTTCAATGAATGTGCATCGGCCATGCGGGCATCCCCCATTTTCCCCCTACGAACATCATTAGCAAAATTCAAAGTAGATGGTGTGCTGCTCCAGTTATTACCAAACCCATTTGTCACTGAACTCCGAACACGAGATGGGCTTCCTTTTGAAGGTGATGATATAGAGGAGGCTAAAAGCTTGCTTGGGGACTGAGGACAAAACGGAACTCGGACAGGCGATGACTGCTCCGTGTTATTTGCAACCTGGCCAGGAGATAATGCTTGACCATCAATTGAATGCTTCTTGGGAATATTTACCTTAGAAGGAACTGAAGTTTTTGCTCCAACGTTCTTGGACAATGGAGAACCTGGCTCTGGCTGCCGTCGCAATCGGTTGCTGGTCTCTTGCCAAACTCTCGCCGGAACCACAATAACTCGAGGGCCACGCTGCCCTTTCCCAACACGACCCTCCTGTGTATCAGTAGAATGAGCATTGGACAAAAGTTCTAAACCATTAGCCGAAGTTCCTTCAGCAACAGGCTCTAATAAAGCATTCTCTGATTCTATATTTGTAGAAGCAGAACTATGTCTTCCATCAAATGAAGTCCTGTCTTCGACAAACGAATTCTGCAGAGCTCTCACTACATTCCCAGACCCACCAGCGACCTTCTTCCGTTCATCCATACAATCCAAACTCCTGGTCATACAATTCGCCTGCCGGTGATTACCGCTCCACCGCTGCTGATCTACTGGCTTCATATTCTCAGTCTGATCGCCGCCGCCAGTACATCTGGTTGGTGTGGTGGTTTTCCTCGGATCCGGCGTACCTTTTCGAATGCCAGGAGTCGGTGCGGGCTTCGGCTTACTAACCTGCAAAGGTAACGATTCGCCTTGGAATGAAGCCGATAGACTCCGGGTGGAATTGAACAACAGCTTCTGCGCCACGGACATCTCACCCCTTCCATTAGCATGACCAAATCTGACATCCAAGGAATTAGGATGAGGAGTCCCTCTCTGCGTTCTCTCCATGGATTCCAACCGCCTGAACGACGACGGCATCGGAGTCAGAACAGTGGCCGAAGTAGACGTACCAGAAACCGAAGGGGAGGGGCATCGTCTCACAATCGATGGAGTCGAAGACGACAAGTACCGAGAAGTAACTTCGCGGGATTTAGGGCGTCGAGGGGCGGCAGCATTGTCGGGATCAGAGGGTAAAAGTGGCGGCCTCGTAGAAATTTCAGAGTGAGGCACTCTCTGAGTCTGAGCCATGGATTTGGGATCCAACGTCGTGGATACAGCAGCAACCATTGTTTCCGTTCAAATCAGAACCTGAAACCCTAATTTTTCAGCGCAGATCTCCGCAACATGAATCCCGATCAAGAATCGTCCACTTTGCCCAAACAAAAATAAAACGAATCTGAACGGAGGGAGTTAGGAATGTTTGCTCTGAAAGCCGATTGAGGATTCTAAAAAATGACCGTTGGAGTTTCGCCGGAGAAATACAGAGAAGATTTGGGATATACACAACGCAACGGTCATGAACGTCACTGTTATTTTATATTATAATAAAAAAACAAAGGAATTTGAAATAAGAGGGGGAGGAATTAATGACCATTTTCGAGAGTACGAACTGCAACTGTACTCGCGTGGTGAGGATGCAACGTGGTTTTTTAACTGAGGGTCCCACGAAGAGATTTGAAATGGAGCGAGTAGACGGAGTTTTGTACGCGTGGAAAACAGTGATGCCAAAAGACCGAGTCTAGTGAACGTTGGACGTGGATCTCGATCCTTCCACCAAAGACACGTTGTGGAAATGGCATCCAAGAGATATTTATCGTCTATTTAATTAGCTTAAATTTAGGGTTCTTACACCAATATTATCTTTTTAGAATAAGTACTTATAACTATTTATTAACTAAGAGAGCAATAATTCAATAATTGTGAATTAAGAATAAAAATTGAGTTTTTTTTTTCATAAATAGACTCCATTAGAAAATTATTTGCAAATATAGATATCTACAAAAATATTAATAAAATTAGATTTTGTTTTAATACATTATAAAATCTGAAAAAAAACGAGTTACAATCATATCCTTATATTGGTTGTTTTTTTAATTTTGGAAGGAAATTTCAAAAAAGGAAACCATCCACATTCCAAACCACAAAGCGCAAATTTATGGGCATTAATTGTGGAAAAGCACATCCTCCAAAATCACACTTTTTTAATACCTTATAAATTTCGAAAATAACGAAAATTTAAGAAGGAAAATTTAAAAAAATGAAATTCGTATCACATCCCAAACTAGAAACCGCCAATTTTTTGTCCATTAATTGCAGGACGAAAGTGGTGGAAATACATTGTTAGAAGTACTATTGTGATTTACATACTAGTTAGTAATGTACATGTTATTTGATTTGAGTAGTTTTGTTTATAAATAAACCGTATGAGCTGTTGAACGTTCAATTTCGTTGATTAAAATCAGAACACATTTGATAACCACACAGTATTGAAATAACTTGGTATATACGGTACAATCATAATATATCATGTACCATACTGTATTTTAAAATTTTGTGTTTTTTTTTTAAAGTCTTTAATTTGCTGATATGGATAATTGTAGTGTGATTTAATATGTTTGTAACAGCGAACAAGTAATTTTGAGTGTACAAACTTTTGAATGTACAGTACCGTATAGTAAAACATTGGAAAATAACATATGTAATATTTGTGAATTGATAGAGACTTGTACTGTTGGAACAACTTCACACAAAATTACTATTTAAAGTGAGATCAATAGTAAATAAAAAATGTCTTATGAGTTACAAAATTGAAACTGAAAGCGTTCGGCATAAAAAAAACTGTAATGTAAAATCATCATTAAGTGAATGTGTTTCTCAATATTTATGCAACGCTCTTCAGCTACTTCATGATTATGGTACATCTCGTTTTCATTCTACTGACCATTATGTGCAATACGGATTGAGATGCTTGTTGAACCTATAAAGAAAAGTTGTATAGTATTACAAAAATGTTCAAACAATATTGTTCTATATTATAAGTCGTATAATATACATGTATAAACAATACCATATTGTGGAATGGAAATGTAATGAATAGTAATATGAGTACGAAAAATGTATTAGACATGTATAGAATGAATAATAAACCATAAATGTGTCGTGTAAGTTATACAATATGTAGAATGAAATAATGAAACACATAGAGTTTTGTATAGTTTATACAATAATATAACGGTACATGGAAAACTATAGTAGATAGTACTCAAGTATACCAGGACTTGAACATTTTATTACGTAGATAATATTGTTCTGCATATGATTTTAATACATTTCTAAACATGAATATTAACATTGTAAAGAACATTGTGTGCAATTTCAAATGGAATGATTGATGAACCTATAAAGAAAAGATGTACAGTATAACTAACCTAAAAATATAGTATGAACATACGGTATATATATAGAGATGTCCACGGGGCGGGTCGGAGTTGAGGAATGCCTTCACCATCCCCATCCCCGCCACCAAAATCAATCCCCTTCCCCGCGAAATTAATAGTTTTTTTTGCGGGGATGGGGACAAGGATTCCCCGCGGGGAATTTTTCACCGTTTAATTAATTTATTATTTTTTTCTAATCTAAATTTTTTAAAAATATTTTGTATATTTTTAAATAGTATAGAAAATATATATTAATTTTTTAAAAAAACGATAGAAAACTAGAAAAGATGAAACAACAGAATAAAATTCTAAACATATTAAAAAAAAAAAAGAACATAATCAAAACAGAAACATGTGGTATGCACACCGACTTTAGAAAATAAATTCAAAACATATATAATATATCTATTCACTAATAAATTTGGGAATCCCTCGAGTAGATATAAATATAGTTTCTCAAAAACATAAAGAGAAGAAAGATGTCGAGTTATAAGTTCATGAAAAAATATAAATAACTATCATTTTTATTTTTAAAAAATTTAAAAAATGTAAACGGGGTGGGGATTGGGGAAACGGGGATAGGGAATACATTTCTCGTCCCCATCCCCGTCCCCGTTAACCTTGTAGGGGATTTTTCATCCCCACTCACTCCCTCATTCCCCTCGTAAATGGGGATTCACTGCCCTGTCCGGGGTGGGTCCCCGCGGGGCCCTGGCCCATGGGAAAAATGGACATCTCTAGGTATATACTCAATTATACAATTTCTTCAGCTACATTAAAATTGAGGACGTGTGAACATATGGTATATACTCAATTATACAGTTTTGTAGATGTGTATACAGTCAATTATACCACAATATGGATTATAAAGTACGAAGATACTACTATTCTACATATGATTTTCTGCATTTCTAAACATGATTTTTGACATTTTAAAGACTAGAATATAAATGAATTAAATGTACATAAATGACATAAATAGGAATAAAACATACCATACTGAACAATCTGAGACATATTTGATTACGTCTATTCTGAAAATGAACAGTAACCTACTAATGGTGATGGATAAGGAACAAAAACGTGATACAAATACTATGAAAAATGAAGATTATTGAGAGAAGATCACTGAACTCTTATGATTATACCGTCCGATCGGAGCTTTGTGGTCAATAAAAATTTACATTTACGTGGTGACCGGAATGTGAAAAGAGAGAATAAATGGAACAGAAGAAACGAAAATGGAGGAATGAAGAATGGAGGAAGAAAAATGAATCAGGAAATGAAAAGTAAGAAAGATTGGAGATAAATGAGAAAAGGAATTAAAAGTTTTTGCATTAAAAGAGTTGACAATTAAATATGGTATGTTTTAAAAGGATGGAAAGTATGTTTTAAATTGGTGTTTTAATTCAAAACTTCAGTATTAAATATGATAAAGGGCAAAATGGTACTAATGGAAATTAATAATTACAAATTTTAATAAAAAAAAATTAACTTTGCAAAAAAAACTTGGGCGCCTATATTTGCAAATATTTTCAAGTGTGGTCTAGTTACTACAATTTCCCATAAAAATATTAAATATATATTATATATTTAAATCTTTAACTTTTTTAGTTTTTTTTAGAAATAAATTTTTTAGTGAATGTGAAATCCTGCTTGATGCCCACGACTCACGACTCCATGATGACGCAGCTGCGAGCCCTTCTCATCTACACTATTATGATCGGCCTATCCATCCACAAAGGGCAAATAATTGCCGGCGAAATCAACACATGGACAGGCAAAAAGGCGAGCCATTTCATCTTCCCGCACTTCATCACACAACTTTATTTTTGCGCCAAGGCGTGAAGGCTCAACCCAACGATGCATTTTGGCTAAGGAAAAAGCCTTTGTGCCTAGCCTCCAAGTCAGCAACAAAGTTGTCTTGCCCCAAAGCAAAGAAGGTGGCCCCATCAAGCGAGCACACTAATTAATTAAAGGTTTTGTTGGACATTCAAAAGAAGCAAAAAGCATTTCATCGCTACTTCTTTGAGCCCAATGTAGTTATCCGACAATTCCTCAATGTTAAGCTCCCCAAGTTTCCAACCATTTTAAAGTCGCGCGAAGGCGAATCAAGCGCAGCCCCACCTAGAAAATGAATGGAAGTTTTCTCCTTCTCACTCTCTTCTTGTAAACTTTTTGTATGAATGATTGTCTATGTTTTTCTTGTTTTATCTTCATCTTTATTTTGTATCTGCCAAATTTTGTAAAAACTTTAAGTCAATACTATCAACTTTTGATTTAGCAAAATCTTCTTGTTTGTCTTTTTGCGAATTCTGATGAACTTTCTTTATGAGTAATTCTAGTTTATTTATTTGTCAAGTAATTTTATAACTCTTCGATGCTGGTGCGAAACCTTTAATGGGACGAAAGCGAAATTTTGTGAGGAGTAGAATAACCAGAGACTGAAATGAATCCCTCTGTTTTTTAAGTGGCAAAACCGAGTAAACAGAAATCCTTTCGATTTTCAAAATAAAACCGAACCACTTTGCTTCCAATTCTTCGGTTTGGTTTCGGTTTTAAACTGATAAAAGTGACGATTTGTGGGTGAGGACATCCACGACGAATGATAAAGAAAATGAAAGTGAGCGAGAGAGATGAAGGAGAAACTTAGCTCCAACAAGTGATTTCAACTTCTTTTTTTCATCCTTCATTCGTGATTATGAGAAAAGAAGTGTGAGAAGATAAAATAAACTTCTTTTGTGAAATTAAAACTTACCATCTAAAAAGTATAAAAGATGAGAAAATATTAGAAAAAATGTAGAAGAGAGAAGTGGAGAAAGAGACTTGAAAAGAAGGAAATAATACATCAAAGAGAAGTGATTGGAAGAAGATGAAAAGGTTAATTAAAAAAAAAAGAATAATAGAAAATGAAAAGACGTTTTGGAAGGAGAAGAGAAAAGTACTTATGGAAAAGAGAGAAATTTAATGAATTTGCATGAATTAAGAAGTTGAGAGAGAAAAATTAGTTGTAATATTAAAATAAAAATAAAAGTTTCTTAAAATTTGTGATGGACTTTAATAAAAATATTTTTTGTATAATAATAATATGTTTGGTTTGATTTTTCGGTTTATTAAATGAGATAAACCGTAAACTGAACCGAATACTTCGGTTTTCATAAAATATAAACCGAAAAAATTGGTAGTTTTTTAATAACCAAACCAAATCAATCGGTTTGGATTGATTTGTCTATTTTTTCGGTTCGTTGAACACCTTTATATATATTTGTAATGTATTAATGAACCTAATGACCCAACACGACCCTACCCGAAAATATAGGGTTGGGTTGGGTTGAAACCTCTTCAACCCAACCCAACCCATGTTCACGCCTAAGTCAATCCATTTGTCAACCTTCTTGAAAGAATTCTTAAAATCCGAGAACCAGGGAAAGATATGAATCCAAGCTCGAATAGCCACCATGCCATCTTTAATAATATGAAAATTAGATTCTTTATCTTTTCAGCACAAAGGGCAATTAACATTAGTATCCACACCCCTCATGTTGATGTTGCACTTAGTCGAGACCACATTAGCCAGAATGCTCCTAGCTTGGATCTTAGGGGAAAGCTAAATTTTACAAAAATCTTTCTAAATTCTAGAAGTGATTTTAGTATCTAAACAAGACTTCTCCTTAATATTCTCCAAATTAACACCAATATGATAAACACTTTTCACGGAGAAAACGCCCTTAGCATCAACATTCCAAATCACTTCATCTAAAGAACCAATCTCGCTCAAACGGGTATTGGAGATGATGTCAGCATCACCTCTACATAAAACACTAGAGATCAAATCGGCATTCCAATATTTATTATCAATAATTAAATCAGCCACATATCTGTCTTTCCATTCCCCCTAACCCCTTCAACAAATGGGTTACCCTCTTTATTCAACCACGAATCCCTACCGATAGTAATCCTCCTCCCATCGTCCACCTTCCATCTTAACCCCTTTTGAAACAGATCTCTATCCCATAAGATGCTTCTCCAAGAGAGAGAGGGATTAATACCCAACGAGGCAGAAAGAAAATCCACATGAGCATAATACTCCCCCTTGAGTAATTTACTAAGCAAACTATCGGGGTTCCTAAGAATCCTCCAACCATGTTTCGCAAGAAGAGTTTAATTGAAAATATTATTAAGATTTCTAAAACCAAGCCCCCCATACTCCTTGCTTTTACACATCTTTTTCCAGCTCATCTAGTGCGTTTTCCTGCAGTTATCCTCCTCCCTTCCCCAAAATTTAGCACAGAGGTTTTGAAGGTCCTCATTAAACGACTTGGTCAGCCTAAAATAGTTCATCACATAAGTGGGAATAGCTTGGCCAACCGCTTTGATCATAACTTCCTTGCCTCTCCAAGGCATCCTTTTCCAAGTCTGAAGACACTTTTCCAATCTTCCTTTTATAGAACGAAAGAGGGCTTTCTTATTCTTGTTGTTTTGTGAAGGCATGCCCAGATGCACACTAAGATTGTCATTAACTCTTACTCCCAATAAGTTACCCAGAAATCTCTTGTCATTCAAACTAACATTGCCACTGAAAAGAATGAGATTTATCAAAATTAACCATTTAACCAGAAACTTTTTCATAACAATTCAAAATATCTTTAATTTTAAAACAATCAGCCTCTTTAACCCTGAAAAACAACAAACTGTCATCAGCAAAGAAAATGTGTGAAATAGCAGGACGATGGTTATTTATTTTAAAACTTGTAAACGAGATTATCGCTTTCTCATTTTTTAGGAGCATGGAAAGACCCTCAACACAAATCAGAAAAAGATAGAAGACAGAGGATCTCCTTGCCTCAGACCTCTCTACGAGACTATCTCCCCATACAATGCCCCATTAACAATAACCTCATACTTAACTGAAAAGATACATTTTTCAATACGATTAACCCAGCCCTGACTAAACCCCAACCTACCCATCATATCAAGAATAAACCTCCACTCAACTCTATCGTACGCCTTGCTCATATCAAGCTTCAAAGCACCCCACACCCAACCTTACCAGTCTTTCTCAAATTAATTGAATGAATGCATTCAAAGCCAAGAATGACATTATCCGTTATAAGCCTCCCAAGCACAAAGGTCGCTTGATGAGGGTAGATGATTTTGTTAAGAACAGTTTTCAGCCTGTTGGTCGTAGCTTTAGCGATGATTTTGTAAACCGTATTGCAAAGACTAATGGGTCGAAACTTCTCCATCCTGACCGAGTAATGAACCTTGAGAATTAAAGCGATTAACGTGTTATTCAACGAATCCACCTGATTACCATTATTGAGCACACCAAGACAAGTTTAACCACTTCATCACCAACAATGTCCCAATAATTTTGAAAGAAAAGCCTGTTAGTACCATCTGGCCCAAGGGCCTTAGAAAGGCTCAAATTCTTCAGAGCAACCTCAATGTCAGATTTCAAGAAAGACGCGTCCAACAACTGAACATCTCTGTCTGAAAGCCTTCTCTCAACCCTATCTAAAATACAATCTGACGCCTTCTCATCTAGGTCTTGAGACAAAAAAAATTCTCAAAGTATTCTTTAGCAATTTTAACAATCCCATCCCCATCCTCACACCAAATCTCCTTGCATCTTTAAGCTTATCGATATGATTAATCTTTTTCCTTTGAGAAGCTCTCATATGAAACCATTTGGTATTTCTACTCCCCCATTTAAGCCAGTCTTCACACGATCTTTGTTTCCAAAAAATCTTATATTCCTCTAAAATATTTTCAATCTCAAGCTCTAAATCCATTATCAACTTAGAACTACACCCCTCACTCTGATTGACCAACCCAATAAGAATTTTTTCCTTGTCCCCAATAGCCTTCCTAATCGACTCTTTAAGCCTGATTTTATTCAAAATATCCATCTATTTCAAACAACCCTTAATGCATGATGTAAGATTAAAAGACAACGACCCTCTAAACCCACCCACCCATCAGTTCTGAAGAAGCACATCTTTACACTCATTAAACTCAACCCAGTAATCATTAAACCTTAGTAATTTCTTCGAATAATTAGGAACCAAGATTTTCTCCCCCATCCAACTGAAATCAGCCAGAATAATTTTATGGTCCGAAGAATGAAATTTACATGAAAAACAAAATCTTACCAACTTTAGAAATAAAAGCGAAGTACTTGTCCAACCGAACTCGCGTAGCCATCTCACTATCTTTTCTTTTAATCCAAGTGGAAACATCTCCAGAGAAGCCTTGGTCAATGAGCAAGCACTCATCAATCACTTCTCTGAAGTTGTCCCCAAGGGGCAGCCCGACGGTTGAGACTAAGGACTTCAAGGCATACTTCCTTGAGAATACTGGTTCGAGGCAGATGGAAAGTGCTTAAACTATAATACCCTTTGAAGTATCCCGGTGCCACAGTCTAAGGACGGGCCAGTGGTGCCCCGAGTATAGGGGAGTGAAGCTCTGATTTCCCAGTTTTTTTTTATAAAAAAAACTCTTCTATGAAGTCAGCAATACATGTTCTAGCTCTAACGACACCATTCTTCTGTTCAGCAAAAGAAAGAATTTCATTGAAATCACCACCAACCAGCCAGGGCATAGATGAGCCTTCAGCCAGCATATGTAAAAGATCCTAGAAATCTCTTCTTTTATGGTGCATTAGATTTCTGTAAACCTCTAAGTCTCGAAGTGGTCCTTGATCAAGCAATCAATGTGACCTTGAGAGAAAGAAGTAATTTTGACATCCAAACTAAAATTCCAAAACAGCATTAAGCCACCACTAAGCCCAATGCACGAAACGCAAAAACAACAGTCAAACAACAAGCTAACTTTTAAATAGTCCACCACTTTATCACAACACTTGGTTTCACAAACAAAAAAAATATGAGCACTCGCTTTGGGAACTTCATGACAAAGTACCTGCACTGCTCAAGAGTTTTTCAACCCTTGAGCATTCCAACGTAAGTTTTTCATTGCATCCAACGAGACTTCTCAACAGCCTCCGCCGATATCCCACTAACACAGTCAATGCTTTCAACCCGTGCTTTCTTTCCATCCTCTTCTTGATCGACCCTCTCCAATTCTTGTTTTAACCCAGATAAATGGACTTCTCTTTCCACAACCTCACTGTTTGTTGGTCATGCTAATTTTCCCCCATTCTCAAGCTCTTTTTTTCCATTTAAGAACCGACGTCTTCCCTTTAATTTTCCCACTAGCCACACCTTCTGATTCTTTTTTCACCTCTTTCATTTTACTGAGATTAATTTCCATTTTCTCGACCCCAACATCACCTCTGCCGATCAAAGACTTTTCCCCTTGAACCATGTCTTGACTTCCCTTTTTAATAACTCCATCATTACCTTCAACCTCATCCCTCCCCGAATTAGCCATTTTTCCTTCAACTTTTCCAAAATTAGATTTGAGTTAACTCCCACCTGTCCGACCAATCCTCCCAACCCATACCCAACCTCCTCCCCGAAACATTTAATTTTATTTTTTCCCCTAGAAGCCTCCACGACCTTAACCTTCTCAATACTCCCAAATTCCTTAATCACAATTCCTTTGTTTGGCCCATGCCCAAATCCACTGATTTTGGGCCTTTATTTTTATTTCAAAAGGCCTAAACAACAACTCATTTTGACACTCATCCACGATTTTGGCCTTCCTCTTTCCCACAAATCCTTTAGATCCATGTGATTCTGACACGTAATCCTGCCCTTTTCCCCTTTGCGTTGCTTTCACCCTGCCCTTTCTCTTTAGCCCATGCGTCTGTACCCCATGACTTTACCGACACCTAGGCTCTACAACCTCCTTACTCACTTTCCTCGACAACCCCGAAACACTACCCAACGAGCCATTTTCGACTGGCCTCCGATCCTCCTCAACTGGAATATCATCCCGCCTCTGAAGCTCTATTCTCCTCCAATCATTCTCTCTGGCTTTCGCAACCTCACGCATTGGTCCTTCATTTTGATCATGTAATGCTTCTCCTCTACCCCTTCCATGCCCCCTTCCTCTACCTCAGAATCTCTGGTACTCTAGACAATTCCCTCTAAAACCCATCAATGATTCTCTTAACTCCTCCCCAAAAGGAAAAGGAACTCCCACCCCAATCACAATGAAATTACAATCACTTACTAAATGTCCGACTCTGCTGCAACCATGACTTTTCCTCTATTACGACTATCACCTTCACTATCCCATCAACCACAAGCAAACTGTCACCCCTAATAAGGTCTACTTTTTTAGTTACAAAATCTTTTTTTTAGTACAAGTTAGGGGAAGGGGGATTACAAATACCAATTCTAGGGATCAAATCTATGACCATGGAATAGAAATGGATTAACACCAAACCAAATAACTAATCGCGCCACTGTCCCATTCAGTAGGGACAAGAACTTATTATTATTTTTGAATACATATTGGGGGAGGGGGGACAAATATCGATTCTCGGGCTCGAACCTATGACGCTGGTGTTGAACTGGTTTACAACCAAACAATGAAATCATTGTGGCACTGACCCATTCAGTAGCTATAACAACTTTTTGAACTTTAGAGAGTTAAGAAATTTCATCCTTTCATTATAAATTATCATTAATAAAAAATTTAAGTGGTAACTAAAAACTTTAATATACCAAATTTCAAGATTTTATTATACATTTATTATTAATTATTGTTATTAATCGTGGGTGGGTGTTTTTTCAATTCCAAACCTTTTTTTTATTTCAAATAAGATAAGATTAATTAAATGTGAGTAAGTTTTTGAAGACCACTTGCATATTAAAAAAAGAAACGAGTAAATAATAAGTTACCCTAATAAAAATGTGGGTTAATCTTGAGCGGGGAAGAAAGAGGCAAAGAGTAAGAAATCAAAGTCACGATGGGGTTTGCATAATCTTAGTGGTTTGGTTTGTTTGTGGTGTTGTGTTGGTTGAGATTGGAGAGGGGGCGGCTGGTTGGTGCCACTCTCCCTCTGATTTCTTGATCTCCGCCGCCGCGCCGTTCCTCTCTACGATCACTCACCGATCAACCTCCCTCTCTTTCGCCAACATGTCCAGGTCCCGAGTTTACGCCGACGTCAATGATCACCGCCCCAGAGATTACTGGGACTATGAATCTCTCGCCCTCCAATGGAGGTAATCACTCTTCTCTTTGTTCCATCTAGGGTTCCATTTGCTGCTTCCCATCTTTTCATCCTTTTTTCTTATTTTCGTAAGATGTGTTTTGGTTGAAGAATGTAGCTGGATCTGCCCTTTTTTCGTTTTTATGAATGAAATTTATGTACTCAAGGCAGGAACGTTAGGGATCAATCCCGACCTTGGGTTGCATAGATTACCAGAAACCATTCTAACTTCATCTATTATTTTTTGCAAAATGTTGAAGATCTGTGGGAATCTGGCATGAGTGTATCTCTATGTTATGGCTGAAGTTCAAGTGCTTCGTCTAGTGTTGGTTCTGCTCATTCACGGACAGTGGAAGAGTGAACTCTAGTTCTAGTTTAGACCAGTTTCTCTCTCTAATTATGATTGTTCTGATAATGAGTATGGGAAGGGCTAATCTCAAATTGCTCGATTATTTTACTTTTATTACTTATCTTTTGATTTATTGATTTCATCTGTTTTCTTCCTAAAGACATTGCTTTTAATCATTTTGTTTGATTCTTTTAAAACAGTGTTCAAGATGATTATGAGGTTGTCCGAAAGTTGGAAGAGGAAAGTATAGCGAGGTTTTTGAAGGAATAAATATAACCAACAATGAAAAATGCATTATCAAGATTCTCAAGCCTGTCAAGAAGAAGAAGGTGAGCATCATTGTTTGTCTGTAATATATGATGCTTTTGGATAGACTCTATGTATGCTTCATGCACTAAGTGTTCTTTTTGTACAATATATGTTCTAATTTTTCTTATTAAAAAAAGTGTATGTTCAGTACTTCATATTTATCATCTTCCTGCTAGTTTGCTTTATAACCAGTAGAGGTTCGAAGTGTTATGCATCTTGGGGAAATTAAGTTTAGAAAGTTCAGTACTACAGTCCTAGTCCTAACTCCTAACCAAATTTCTAAAGCATCAGAGTGATACAAAAAGAATCGTGTTGTATGCTTGGGTGTCTCAGGCTCTCTTTCATGTGAGGAAAATCTGTGGATCTTCTCCATTTATATATTTGGGATTCACTTTTGACTCCTAAACTTGCCAAGTTATATCACTTTTCTCTCTATACTTTCAATTTCATCAAATTGGACCTAAACTTAGACAAGTGTTATAATTTTTACCCAATATTAAGGTAAACCACATTCCCAAAAAAACCTATTTCTACACTTTCTCTCGACAAAAAACTCTAACCCTAGCCATGATTTTTTCCTCCTCCTCAGGCACCGGGAAGGAGGAAAGGTTACATCCTCCAACACTTTAGTACCCCTTCTTCTCCACCATCTCGATTTTTTCTCCCTCCTTCGGTGCTAGTGGAGCTTCCTCAACATTACCTCATGACCATATTCTTCTTTCCCTCTTTGAGCACCATAGTCTATGACAAAGACTTCTCTCCTTAGGTGAACTGACTTCCTCTGATGTTTTCTCTTTGTTTGAATTCCCTCATCGAACATTGTTCCTCTCCAACGTTTCTCTCCAATGCGTCTTTCTTCCTCTGTCAACGTGGATGGTTGCATCCTCTCCGGTCTCCACCGTCTCCCGCATTTCTTCCCACTTATCTTTGATGTCCAGTGACGTGAAAATCTCTCACTCTCAGCAGTTGCACCCTACCGCCGTTGTCTCTCTATTTTTATATTCTAGCTCAGTTGTTGCCTTTCTTTGTAGATACCCTTACTAGTGTCGATGACTCTCCCCTCACTAAGCTCCAACGACTCTTCGCTTCTCCACTCAACGCAACATTTTCTTCTTCTCCATCAGCGTTGTGTTAGGTATCTAGTCTCTAAACCCTGCAGAGAACGCAGCTCTAGATACTAACAAAGGAAATACTGCAAATAGTATTGATATAAAAGCCACAAAATAGAGTATAGTTCAGAGAGTTACAATATTACAAAACATAAGAACATAAACAAGAACAATACGAACAACAATAAACCAACGGTGAATTCAAGAGCACTGGTTCTCTCCTCTCTACTTCACTCCTTAGGTAATTCTTCGCACCCTTCTGTCGAGCCAAAATCTGCCTTATTACATTCTTTCTAGCCTGCACAAAACGAACCGCACTACCCTCTAACTGCCTGCCCCACTTCCTGATCCTTGTCCCTGTTCAAATACCTTTTTGCCCCTCCTAGCATACGACAGCAGCCTTGGTGTCCCCTTTCCTTCCGCTTCATTAGCTATTTTGGGCCGTCTCGCATAAGTGTGTATAATTGGGGGCCTCACATTACCCACCGGGGTCAGATACACCTTGTCCTCAAGGTGGAAATTTGGAAACTGCTGCTTCATATAGTTCACTTCTTCCCATGTTGCCTCGCTAGGTTGCTGCCCCTCCCATTTGACCAGCCATTCTTCATACCCCAGATCTTTGTTCCAACGCAATTCGAGAACTTCCTCAGGAGAAGCAACCCATTCGAAATCTTCTATAATTATCGTCGGATTCTGTTGGGACTTTGTACTTGTTCCCCACACATTTTTTTAGTTGGGACGCATGAAACACATCATGAATCGTTGAATTGGGAGGTAGTGCCAGTCTATACGCAACCTTTCCAATGCACTCAATAATTTGATAGGGGCCAAAAAACTTTGGAGCCAATTTCTCACAACGGTGGCGCGCAAGTGAACGTTGCCTGTATGGTCGTAGCTTTAGATACACCATGTCTCCTTCGGTGTATACTACTTCCCGCCTATTTTGATGTGCGTAGTGTTTCATCCTTTCTTGTGCTAAGTGCAGGCGCTCTTTAAGAGCTGCTAAAGCTAGATCTCTTTCTGTCAATTGTCTTTCCACAGCATCATTCGAAGTCTTATTCTCTCCATAAGAGATAAGCGGGGGAGGGGTTCTTCCAAACACCACTTGGAAATGTGTGGTATTAATGGATGTGTGGTAGTTGGTATTATACCAATACTCCGCCCAAGCCATCCAATTGTTCCACTGCTTGAGATGCTCGCTACAAAAACATTTTAGATACACCTCAAGACAATGGTTTACCCGTTCAGTTTGTCCATTCGTTTGTGGATGAAACGCCGTGCTTCTTTTTAACCTCGTTCCTTGACTCTTGAACAACTCAGTCCAGAAATGGCTAATAAAATTTTTATCTCGATCGGAAACAATGGACCGTGGAAAACCATGTAGTCGAACCACTTCTTGAATAAAAATGGCAGCGACCTCTTTTGTGGTGTAGGGATGACTCAAGGAAATAAAATGAGCATACTTACTGAGCCTGTCGACTACAACCAGAATGGAATTCTTCCCGTGGGATTTCGGCAACCCTTCCACAAAATCCATTGATATATCTTCCCATATTCTTTCCGGTATTTCTAACGGTTGCAACAACCCTGCTGGCGAACGAGCTTCGGTTTTGTTTCATTGGCATACTTCGCATTCCGCGACACATTTCTGTACATCAGCCTTCATTCCTTTCCAAAATAATTCTCCAGTCAGACGTTTATACGTTCTTAGGAATTCAGAATGACCTCCTGAAACCGAGTCATGATATGTGTGAAGAATCATCGAGATTAATGGGGATGTTGCGGACACTACCATCTTCCCTTATATAGCAGTTTACCATTTCTAAGTTCAAACTTCGGGTGGCTATCTGGATCAACTTCAAGTGCCGTTATGATCTTACTCAAGTACTCATCGCTATGTACCTCCGTTTCAATTTGCGTTACATCAATCAAACTTGGCACAGACATAGTGGCCAGCTCGGTGAGCTGAGGGATTCTAGACAAAGCATCTGCTGCTTTATTTTCTAGGCCCGGGTTGTATTCGATGTCGAAATCATACCCCAGAAGCTTCATTACCCAACGTTGGAATTCAGGTTGAATCTCAGTTTGCTCCGTGAGGTAGCGAAGTGCCTTTTGGTCAGTTCGAATAAAACATTTCCTACCCAAAAAGGTAAGTGTCTCCACTTTTGCACCGCCAGGACTATAGCCATCAATTCTCTTTCGTAAATCGACTTGCTTTTAAGCCACATTTGATAACCTCTGGCTAAAAAATGCTATCGGCCTCTTGTTCTGCGACAAAACCGCGCCTAGACCAGTCCCCGAAGCATCTGTCTCAACCACAAAGGGATGGCAAAATCAGGTAGAGCCAATACCGGTAACGTGACCATTGCTTTCTTCAGACTTTCGAATGCTTGGCTAGTCACCTCATTCCACTGGAATGCATCTTTTTTAAGTAGATCAGTTAAGGGTGTTGCTAGAGCTCCATAATTTTCCACAAACCTCCGGTAGTAGCCAGTTAATCCCAAGAATCCCCTTAATTCCTTGATTGTCTTTGGTGGAGGCCAATGTAGCATTGCATTGACTTTTTCTAGATCTGCCTCTACTCCCTCAGCTGACACCCAATGCCCGAGATATTCACACCTGGGTTGTGCAAACACGCATTTCTTCCTATTGACAAATAGGGAGTGCTCTTTTAGTGTGCTAAATACTGCCCAAAGGTGTTGCTCGTGTGTTTCGAGGTCTGGACTATATATTAATATATCATCGAAAAAAAACTAACACAAATTTTTGCAAGTAGTAACGGAAAACCTGGTTCATTAAGCTCTGGAACGTGGCTGGAGCATTTGTCAACCCGAAGGGCATGACCAAGAACTCATACTGCCCCTGGTGTGTGCGGAAGGCTGTCTTGCTAACATCTTCTTCCTTCATTTGGATTTGGTGATAACCCGATTTCAAGTCTAACTTTGTATACACCTTGGACCCGTGGAGCTCGTCTAGAAGCTCTTCGATCACGGGAATTGGGAACTTACTCGGAATTGTTTCTCTGTTTAACGCTCGGTAGTCCACGCAGAACCTCCATCCCCCGTCTTTCTTTCTAACCAATAACACTGGGCTCGAAAAAGGGCTGTGACAAGGCCTTATTATCCGGACTGTAACATCTCTTCAATCATCTTCTCTATCTCCGATTTCTGGGCATGCGCATACTTGTATGGTCGAACTTGCACCGTTGTTTGCTCATTCTTCAAGATAATCTGGTGATCGACTACACGTTTTGGGGGAAGTCCGGGTGGTAGCTTGAATATCGTTTGAAAATGCTCTATCAGTTCTATGGTGCTTGGGAGTAGTTCCACCGTTTCGTTCAACTTAACTATGTTCTCTGGCCCCCTGCTAACTGTTCTTGTACTCCATACAACTCCACTAAATACCCTTGATCACCCTCGGACCAAGTCTTGGACAACATTTTCAAGGATACTTCCGCCCGGGTAAGATTTGGGTCGCCTCTAAGCGTAATTGACCCTTGATCAGACTCAAATTTCATTGTAAGAGCCTTCCAGTCAATATGCATAAACCCTGTTTTCTTTAACCATTGCATTCCCAATATCAAATCCACATTCCCTTATTCCAGTGGCAAGAAATCTTCCGATATGCGGAACTGTTGCATCTCCAATTTCGCTCCCTTGCAAATTCCCTTACCCCTCACTGCGGTTCCCGTGCCCATCACCACTCCATAATTTGTAGTTTTTGCACAAACAAACTTTAACTCCTTTACCAGCCGATGAGAGATGAAGTTGTGCGTTGCTCCACAATCGATGAGAACGATAACTTCTCTGCCTTCTACGGATCCCCTGAGTTTCATGGTTCCCGGCGTGGAAAACCCGATCACAGATTGAATGGCCAATTCAGCAATCTCAACAACTTCTTCCATACCTTCCTCCTCTGTTTCCCACTCAAAATCCGGTCCCTCTATTTCGATATCTCCACAAGCAATCACCACCATGACTCTTAATTCTCTGCTTTCCCGTGATTTTCATTTATGGCCAACAAAAAATTTCTCATCACATTTAAAGCAAAGTCCCTTCTCCCTCTTCATTTGATACTCTGCATTCGGCAGTCTTTTCGACGGCGCCTCCCTGCGATTCTGTCCACCCTGTAGTCAAGAGTAATTGGACTAAAAACAGTATGTTTTATTCATCGATAGTCAATGCCTTTATATAGGGATTACAACGGGCCTAACGGGCTTCATACTAATAGTATAATAAACTATACAAATATACATTTATATTCTAATACTCCCCCTCAAGCTGGAGCGAATATATCTATCATGCCCACTTTGTCTGAGATAACTTATCCGAGCGCCATTTAATGCTTTGGTGAAGATGTCACCCAACTGTTCTCATGTCTTCACATAACCTGTCGAAATCAATCCTTGTTGTATCTTTTCACGAATAAAATGACAATCCACTTCAATATGCTTAGTTCTCTCGTGAAACACCGAGTTAGAGGCGATATGGATTGCTGCTTGATTATCACACCATAGCTTAACAGGTGTCGCGGCTTTCATTCCAATTTCGTCAAGAAGTTGGGTCAGCCATACTATCTCACATGTCACCTGTGACATAGCTCTATATTCTGATTCGACACTCGAACGAGACACCACGTTCTGTTTCTTACTTCTCCTAGAAACCAGATTACCCCCCATAAATACACAGTAACCCGAGGTTGATCGTCTGTCCTCTTTAGACCCTGCCCAATTAGCATCTGAGAAACACTCAATATTTGAATGACCATGGTTCTCATACAAAACCCCCTTCCTAGGAGCAAATTTAAGGTAACCTAGAATTTGTTCAACAACTGTCCAATGTTCGACTGTGGGAGATGACATGAATTGACTCACGATACTCACATAATGGGCAATATCTGGTCTCGTAACAGTCAAGTAATTTAGTTTTCCAACCATCTTCCTGTATCTCTCGGGATCAGGGAACGCTGCACCCTCCTTAAGAAGTTGTTGATTTGGTACCATTGGGGTACTACATGGTTTCATTCCTAGCTTTCCAGTTTCAGTCAACAAATCAAGAACATATTTCCTTTGTGACAGGAAAATTCCCTTCTTGCTTCTCATTACTTCGATGCCCAGAAAATATTTTAGAGTCCCGAGATCTTTAGTACTAAATTGACTATGAAGGAATGTCTTTAATGAGGACATCCCTGAATCATCGCTTCCAGTAATCACGATGTCATCAACATATACCACCAGCAACACAACCCCATGTTCAGACTGACGGAAAAATACAGAATGATCGGATGAGCACTTTTTCATCCCAAACTTCTCAAGAACTTGACTAAACTTCCCAAACCATGCACGAGGGCTTTGTTTTAAGCCATATAACGATTTTCGGAGGCGACAGACCTTGGCATTCTCCCCCTGAGCAACAAAACCAGGTGGTTGCTCCATATAAACTTCTTCTAGAAGATCACCGTGCAGAAACGCATTCTTAACATCAAGCTGATACAATGGCCAATCATTCATGGCTGCCAGAGAAACAAACAGGCGAATCGACGACATCTTCGCAACAGGAGAGAACGTCTCACTATAATCAACCCCATAAGTCTGAGCATACCCCTTCGCAACCAAGCGGGCTTTGAGACGACCAACCGACCCGTCAGCATTCATCTTGACCGCAAATACCCACTTACATCCTATGGTTTGTTTTCCGGCGGGACGAGCTACTAGTTCTCAAGTGTCATTCGCATCCAACGCAGACCACCTCCTCCACCATGGCTCGGTGCCATCCTGGATGTGACAAGGCTTCACGAGTATTCTGAGGAACTTTCATAGAATCAAGTGAAGTAAGAAACGAAAAAGAAGAGGAAGACAGCTGACGATATGACACACATGAAAAGATAGGATATGTACAAGAACGTTTACCTTTGCGAAGGGCAATGGGCAAGTCTAGATCATTATTGGCCTGCGAATCAGATGACGAAGAATCCACAGGTACGGGGCATGTCTCCGAGGGTCGTGGACGCCGGGTATAGACCTGAGTAAAAGAAGGTCCCGACGGAACAGGTGGCAGTTAAGGAGGCGGGTCGGGAGAAGACACAACTTCATATATGAGCAAATCATCCTCCATAGGTGGAGAATGTTCCCCAGAACGAAACGGAGTATCCTAAAAAAAGGTGACATCAGAGGAAACGACATACCGGTTTGTGCTTGGGCAATAACACCGATAACCCTTCTGGACACGAGAATACCCCAAGAAAATACATTTCAGAGACTTAGGATCCAACTTAGTCCTGTGAGGACGAACATCGCGAACAAAAGACGTACACCCAAAGATCTTAGGCGGAAGTGGAAACATTTCCTTAGAAGGACACAAGACCCGGAAAGGAATTTTATTTTCAAGAATGGACGACGGCATTCGATTTATGAGAAAGCACGCAGTAGACACGGCATCAACCCAAAAATGTCGTGGAACATGCATCTGGAATGACAAAGCTCGAGCGGTTTCCAGAAGATGTTTGCACAAGAAGATTGGTGAATAATACCTTTTTCACGGAGGTAGGAACTAAGGTTACCCGAAAAATATTCACCCCCATTATCAGTGCGTAAAATTTTGATGGACACATTAAATTGATTACAGACTTCAGCATTAAAGGCACAAAAATGAGAAAATAACTCGGAATGATTCTTCATTAAATAAACCCAAGTGTATCTGGAAAAATCATTAACAAAAGTAACAAAGTAACGAAATCCTGTTTTAGACGTGACAGGACTCGGACCCCATACATCAGAATGAACTAACTCGAAAGGAGCATCCGCTCGTTTATTGATTCTAGGACTAGAACTCAATCTATGAAACTTAGCAAACTGACATGACTCACAATTTAAAGATGAAACTTTACTGAATTCAGGAAATAATATCTTCAAAACAGACAAACAGGGATGACCCATCCGACAATGAATCTCAAACAAGGATGCAGAACTTGCACAAGCCACCGCTGGAACTGGCAGTTGGTCCAAGATATAGAGACCCCCTTCTACATGCTCCCTACCAATAGTCTTCTTCGTCAAATGATCCTGAAACAAGCAATAATCAGGGAAAAAGGAAACAAAGCAAGTTATACGAGAATGTAGGGAGACACAAAACTGAAGACAATGACAAGGTGGGGGTAAGAGTGACTGATCCCGCCCCTTGGACAGGAGACAAAGATCCATCAGCCAAGGTAACACTAGGAAAATGAACAGATGACAACGGAGTAGAAAACAAATTGTTGTTACCTGTCATATGAGCAGTCGCCCCAGAGTCAATGACCCACTTCGTAGACGACGAAAGAAGCGATGATTGTTACTGTTTAGCGATGGTCGCAAAGAAAGCGGAATTCAGAGGACAATGGCTGTGATGAAGTAGAAGACACCCGGAGTTTAGCAAATTCATCAACATTGGCTTTCTCATTAGATACAACATTGGCTTTCTGATGCTTTTGATTATCATATTGCAGTTTCCTGCAATCCCGTTTTAAGTGACCTGGGTTCTGACAGTAATAACAGGTCACTCCCACTTGAGAATCCAGATGCCGGTTGTCACTATTAGAATCTTGGCGTCGATCAGAACCAGGTTTCAATACGAGAGTACTCATATTTCTCCCACCATGGAGGTCACTTCTCCCAAGCAAAACACTATTGGACTGTTCAATCAAATTCACCTCTGTTCGTTGCAGTCGACGAAACACATCATCCAATGATGGTAGTTCAGTTCCAGACAAAATTTGAGACTTGGCATTCTCATATTCCGGACCCAGACCACGTAGGAAGCTGATAACTCCCATATTTTCTCTCTGAGTCTGTTGAACCGCAATATCGGCACTGAAAGGAATAACATAATTTAACTCAGCACTATTCTGCTTGTGCTTCGTGTAGTAGGCTATCAATGTCTCACCATTCTGATCAGCATGAAAGTAGGACGAACAAACGTCATACGTCCTCGTTACTTGTTCCTTCCCGGAGTACAGAAACTCCACATACGTCATAAGTTGTTTTATCAGAGTGCAATGACTAACAAGATCCACAATTTCGTCATTCATCGAGTTAGTAATCTGATTATATAGACGTGCATCAACCCGATCCCACTTTTTCTTCTCAACTTCTTCTTTAGGCGGTTCATCATCCATGTGTCCTTCTAATTCATTACTCAACAGGTGATTGCGAATCGTCCGATTCCAATCTAGATAATTAGTGCCCTTTAACTTCCTTTTCGTGATTTCCATTGAATGCGAAATCACACTTGTTTGCTTAAAATCAGCCATGTATACTCAACAAAAAATAGAACAAACAAATTTCAAAAGCAGTCTAAAAAGCGACCCTTCAAGTAGTGAAATTTTAAAAAAACAGCTCCTTAAAATAGTAAAGCAAAACAAACCCGAGAGGTTTCCGAGCAATCCCACCGTTGGATCGAGTTGAAACCTAGACAGACTTAAACTACTCTTCAGGGCGAGCAAAACCCACCGAAAAAATTGTCGATCGAAGCGTCGACGGCAGCGGCGATTTTCGGCTGGCGGAGGGTTCCGTGGCACGCGGCGGCCGTTTTGGACCGAACGAAGTCGCGACTTCCACGATCGTAGTTCGACGGGTGGTCGCGATTTCCCGGTGGCGGGTGATGGTCAACGGCGACGGCGGCGGTCAAGCCAGAAAAAAAAAAAACCTTAAAAAAAATCTCAACCTAACTGTGCTTTGATACCATGGAGTAAAGAGTAATTTGACTAAAAACAGTCTGTTTTATTCATCGATAGTCAATGCCTTTATATAGGGATTACAACGGGCCTAACGAGCTTCATACTAATAGTATAATAAACTATACAAATATACATTTATATTCTAATACACCCTTTTCAGAAATAGTGATGGTACGTAGAGGGAAAGCCTTTTCGTTTCTCGGGCCTTGGTTTCTATTCTGGGAACCGGTCTAAACAGGTCTGGTAGTCGAACTTGGGCTACTCTTCTGGGCCTTGTACGCACTATTGTTGGATCCCTTAGCTTCGCTCCGGCCTTGGATTAACTGGGCTTGTTCAATAATGTCATCTAACCCCTTGGGCTTGCAACTGATCACGTCGTCTCTCAATTCTGCAGAAAGGCCATTGAGGAAAGCACTCTCTAGAACTTCTTCTTCCAAGTGTGGTAATGGTGTCGATAAGACTTCAAACTGATGTCTGTATTCATCCAGGGTACCTTCTTGCCGGACAAGGAATCGTGAGTTGATGAAGTTCGAAATACCTCTCGGCCCGAAAAATCCATGAATCTAACTCAATCCCTGAGAACACCGGCATTTCCAGCTTCTTAAACGATCGCTTCTCTCCCGCATTCTGTTCGCCCTTATCTTCAGAAGGCTCAGCCTCCTCTGTTGGGTTCAGAGCGCCCCCTCCTTCACCCATTTTCTTCCCCGATTTCTTGCTGGACCCTTCTGTCACCAACGATTCACTCCTGGATTTGACACTAGTGAATCGTCTCATCGTCTTCTGGTTTTCAACCATCCCAACCGTTAGCTTCTCGATACTCTTCATAATGCTGATAAGAGCTTCCTTGACTTCTTCCACCTCCTTCACCGTTCCGTCGATTTTTTTCCTCAATCTGTTTCTGAGCCATGTTCCTTGTCTTCCCCAGGATTGAAACTTGCTCTGATACCAATTTGTTAGGTATCTAGTCTCTAAACCCTGCAGAGAACGCAGCTCTAGATACTAACAAAGGAAATATTGCAAATAGTATTGATATAAAAGCCACAAAATAGAGTATAGTTAAGAGAGTTACAATATCACAAAACATAAGAACATAAACAAGAACAATACGAACAACAATAAACCCTCGGTGAATTCAAGAGCACTGGTTCTCTCCTCTCTACTTCACTCCTTAGGTAATTCTTCACACCCTTTTGTCGAGCCAAAATCTGCCTTATAACATTCTTTCCAGCCTGCACAAAACGAACCGCACTACCCTCTAACAGCCTGCCCCACTTCCTGATCCTTGTCCCTGTTCAAATACCTTTTTGCCCCTCCTAACATACGTCAGCAGCCTTGGTGTCCCCTTTCCTTCCTCTTCATTAGCTATTTTGGGCCGTCTCGCATAAGTGTGTATAATTGGGGGCCTCACACGTTGCTTGATCATCGGTGCATCGTTTCTTATCGCCTCCAACCCAACATTACATTCCTTCGTCGGCACCATTGAAAAGAAGCTTTCATCCTTCTTTATTTGACATTTTACCGGTGGTTCTTCGTCGATGACCATTGGGCTTCTTCTTTCTTCATTAGGCACTCCTGGCAATATGTTCGATGTTTGACGAGAGAGCATTTACTCAAGGAATTCTTCCGTGGTCTTCTTCGGAGACATCTAACACATAAGCCTCCATTGGGATTTTACTTCTTATTTGGTGTTAGGCTTGTGAATTCTGTTTTTTCTACTTTATCGCTTATGAATGAAATTGTTTTGTTTATTTTGCCCTCTAATTTTAACAAAAAACAATTAAAATTGTGTATATTCTTTGTAAGGTTAATAAACTAAAGTTTGGCTCAAAATTAAGTTTGATCAATGTAAAAGTTCATCCTTGAATAACCTTTTCTTAAATTTACAAATTTCATTAAAAATTTAGCTCTAATGTCATTCTTTTCAATCTACTTTTCAATTTTGTACTATACTTACGTTTTAGAATTCATTGAATGTATATCCAATCCAAATACTTTTTTTTTAATTATCTTTCAAAAAAAGTAGTGGAAGATTAAAATTGCAACTCCTGTCTAAGTTTGGGATGTAATTTGATAAAATGTAAGCTTAGGGTAAAAATTAATATAGCATGGCAAGTATAGGGGTAGTAATAGATTTCTCCCTATATATTTATACATACTTTTCATATATAGATCTATCTCTGGTCATTTTTGTATAGGGTTTCATCTTCATGGATGTAAATAATCAAGTCTTTGTGTAGACCACAATCCAATTCTGTGTTTTTTCATGTTGTGTTGTGCCATACATGGATAGCATTTACGCATATTTAAAGTAATTTACTTTTATTGGAGTACAGATTTAAACCATTTTTCCTTTAATTTGATGTCACTTTCTCTAATATGGTTATCACATGTTAATACAGATAAAGAGGGAGATAAAAATATTACAGAATCTTTGTGGCGGCCCAAATATTGTGAAACTGCTGGATATTGTCAGAGATCAACACTCAAAAACTCCAAGCTTAATCTTTGAATATGCGAATAGTACAGATTTCAAAATTTTGTACCCTACGCTGACGGATTATGACATACGCTACTATATATATGAGCTTTTGAAGGTATTTTCTTAAGTCTTATAACTTCTTGTTATGTTTGTAAGAAATCATCTTTTGTTTCCTTCTTCCTCTGAAGAATTTGTGAGCTTGGAATGTATATAGAAAAAGAAAAATATCTGAGTTTTCTTGATAAGCATGCAATATAAATGATATGTATTTAAGCAGTCATTTTTAAATTTTTCTGCTTGCGAAGTCATATCAATTGTCATATCATGATGCATTAAAGTTTAGGATTTATATATTTCTTCCTATGACACTACCTCAAGCTCTGACAGCATACTTTGCTTAGTGGCATGGCCAACTAAACGCTTACCTAGACATGAGCAAATGTGCTTGTTCTTATAAGAAGAAAAAAAAAGAACAATCGAAGTGTGTGGTCCTTTAGTGGGATTGTTACTAAAACAGATAAGCATCAGTTTTTTCTTCGGTTTGTGAACTTTCCATATGCGTTCAAATTCATTCATGTCTTGGCTCTGAATGTTGTAAAATTATGTTTGTTTTAATGCCTTTATCTTGCTTCTGATTTGAGCATTCTAAGTGCAGGCATTGGACTACTGCCATTCTCAGGGCATAATGCATAGAGATGTAAAACCTCATAATGTTATGATTGACCATGAACTGCGAAAACTTCGTTTGATTGATTGGGGTCTTGCTGAATTCTACCATCCTGGAAAAGAATACAATGTTCGAGTAGCATCTAGGCAAGTGAAATCCTTAATTTATTTACTCAACTACTTATTTGGTATGTCTATAGTTGCTGCCAATAGCTTGAGATTGTGAAGTGGGAGGAAAAAATCTCTATATCAGTAAATTCTTCTTGAAGTTAACTTGATAGAATTGGCCAATGTTATTGTCAGGTATTTCAAAGGGCCGGAACTTCTTGTTGGTTTACAAGACTATGACTATTCCTTGGATATGTGGAGCCTGGGTTGTATGTTTGCCGGAATGGTGAGGATAGGGAGTAAAGAGGCCTTGCTGAAGTTTACTCCTTTTTTATGGTCATTAAAATGTTGTGCAAAGAACTTATACACAAATGAGCTTGTTTAAGGTAAGGTCCTTTTTTCTCTTGCAGATTTTCCGTAAAGAACCATTCTTCTATGGTCATGACAATCACGACCAGCTTGTCAAAATTGCTAAGGTACTTGTTCGTCTTTTTTTTCTCACATTGTTTAGTTATTTTAACTTTCATCTCCATCTTTACCTCAATTTATTTATAATGAATAATGAATCTTACTCAGGTTTTGGGGACAGATGAGTTGAATGCGTATCTGAACAAATATCAATTGATTCTTGATCCACAACTTGAAGCACTTGTTGGAAGGTCTTTCTCTTTCATGGACGTGTTTCATGCTTCAAACTAGCTCTACATATAACTCGTTTTCGAAATTAAATGGTTATGAAAATCTGCAAAATTTAATTTTATTATTAAATTAATGCAGCATGTTTAAGATTTACTTGTGTTACACTTGTTATTGAATAGGAATCATCGGTTATTGAAAATGATCGACTTGCTGTTTCTTTAATTATAAAAGTTAGCATGAAAACAACCTATTACAAATTTTTTACCAGAAAACTGGCCCGACCAACTTCAATATATGTCAATGGTCAACATCTTCATGACTACATAACTTCCAATTTGGATAAAATGGAGAAAAAAAGCTCTAGCATAGTTGCAGAAATTGAGAAAATATTTTTTTAATGCATGTTTCCATCACGACATGAACAACTTTTCAAAGTTTTGGCATGGATATGCATGTCCTTCATTCATATGCTATCGTTGGTTGTTTAAGACTCGTCTTCCCATTATTTGTACTGCAGGCATAGCCGTAAGCCATGGTCAAGATTTATCAATGCGGATAATCAGCATCTTGTATCCCCTGAGGTCAGTTATGCTTTTGAGTCATTGGACTACCGTAACCTTATTTATATATACGTCGTTGTGACTTAACATTTATGGCTGTCTTCACTACGCATCATAGGCCATTGATTTTCTGGATAAGCTTCTTCGGTATGACCATCAAGATAGGCTCACTGCAAGAGAAGCGATGGTATTTATTAACTTCTCTTCTATTAGTTAAGCTGTATGTTCTCATTTATCACTTGTTTCCATTGTAGTGTTTTGTCATCAATTTCTTTGCTGGTTTTGTATATCGTGCATGCTTTGTCTTTCGGATCTTAAAGAACTACAGCATGCCAGTATCTCTTGAATTCTATTACTATTACCAGTTACCATCACTAGAGTTCAACGAAAGATGATGTTTGGCTCTGGGTTTTAGTTGCTTGAGTTACCAAAGAATTTATTGGATTTATGGGAACCTTGGATTTCTTAGTTTCTGAATATTGTGTTGTTTGTTGGTGCAGGCTCATCCATTCTTCTGGCAGGTGAGAGCTGCAGAGAACAGCAGGCTTCGAACGCAATAACCCCCCATGTGTAGTAGAAGTTCAATTTGAATAGCACTTTGCTCACTGTGGAGTTAGTTGTTAAGTTTAGGTGGTTAGCCCATACTGTTGCTTGGCACTTGTGTGTTTTGTAATATTGTCATTCTTCTATTACTCCACTGTATATTTTCCCTCCTTTTTATGACTTCTTACTATGGAAATTACATCTTTGGTTGCTACTCTTTGCTGTTCTCTCCCTCTATTTGTTGATGCTTTGCTTATTTTTATTTTTTATTTTATCACCAATTACGTTCTCTCAGTCGATAATCTATTGATTTTTTTGTATTTTCTAGAATTAAGCGTATAACCACTAGCTTTCATTCGTTGATTTATTCTCTTCTCTCTAACTATGTTTTCAATATCTAATTCAAGTTTTGAAAACTAAACAAATTTTTATTTTTTGTCATCAAAATTTAAGTTTGTTTTTACCAAATTTTCTATAAATAATTTGTGTATGAATTCTAAACAAATTTCAAAAATTGAATATAGTTTTAGATTTTAAAATTATGGGTAAAAGCGTGGATATTAATGTAAGAAAATCTTGTTTTATAATTATTTAGTTTAGTTTTTAAATTTTAAACTTGTTTCCCACCCAAATTTTCTATAAAGATGTACATTTTCTTTAATGAAAGTAATCGGATCCCAATCAGATTTTCAAAATGTTACTTTTTGAAGAAAAAGAAATTTTTTTTTGTTTTATTTTTTAAAAATATAGACAAAATGTAGACTTAATTTCCAATAAAAACAAAACAAAATGATTATCAAATATGCATAAAAACAAAACAAAATGATTATCAAATATGCAGGGGATTTAAGTTTCTTATATCTGAAAAATAAGCAAGCATTTGATATCATTACATTTTTAGATTATTCTGTTTAAAAAGCAGTTTTAGTTTTTCCTTTTTTGCTTATTTCACTAGTGAATTTTATTTTTCATAATAAAACAATTGAAATTTTAGTGAAATTTCAAAAACAAAAATAAATTTATGAAAATATAGATAACAAATGAATAGCATAACCGGGAGTAAGACTACCGATTACAAGATTCTCAAAACAAAAAAAAAAAAAACTACTGATTAGAAGCAATCAATAATACTAGTTGAAGTGACCATGTTTTTAATAGACTTTAATCAATATTGTACATTACAAATTCCAAATCAGTGTCACTAATTGAGGGGCTGTTTGTTTGGCATATTTAGATAAGATTTAGTTTTAAGATTTATTAACTCTTCCTCGAAAATCTACATCAACGAATTTTTATTAACTCCTCATTTTTATTTTTAAAAATAACTCTAATTTTTAGCAATTAATTTTTAATCGTTCATTTATAACTAATAAATCATTTTTAATCACCCATTTTTAATCATCCATTTCAAATCAATCAAAATGACTCATTTTTAACAATTCATTTTTAATCATTTCTTTTTTAAAGACTAAAAATAACTACTCAATTTTAAATCTACATCCAAACAAGATTTTGACTCTAACTTCTCTACACAAAAACCATATCCAAATGAATTTTTTATACAACTCTCAATTTTTAACTACTTAATATAATTCCTTAACCCAAATATTACCTAAATATGTGAAACAAACGACACCTAAGATCACTAATTGAAATTTATTGATTGAATTCAATCAATATCACTAATTAAAATCTATTAATTGAATTCAATCAATGTCTCTAATTGAATTCAATCAATGTCACTATTTTTTTTTATTTAATAAAATCAATGTCACTAATTAAAGTCTATAATTTATTCAACAAACTAATTGACATTATTCATGTTTTTAATAGATTTCAAGTGATTTATAAAATACATTTTCAATCAATTTTACACACTAAAGTGACCGATTAAAACGTGCTGATTGAAGTCAATCAATAGCGCTAATTGAAGTCAATCAATGACATTGATTAAATTTGAATTGTACTTTTTAAATTGATAGACACTAATAGGACCAACTTCAATCAGGATCTACTTCCGTGCATCTCAACTATTGTTAGGAGATATACAATTTCTACCACATGTGAATGTCAAGAAATCCATATAAAATTAATTCTCAGGTGGGTGGTATCCGTGAAATCAATAAACTAATTTTGACACTAACAATTTTGATTTTAAAAGTAAGGGAAATTTGCAAGACTAATCAAATCTATCACTTGCTCATTAGTATTAATGTATATTGTCATACACTTTTTTATACTTTATCAATATACTAATATTAATGATATAAACTATAGATGCAAATTGCCAAACACACGGATACGATGGATTTTAATGTATTATTTTCCTTCAGCTATTATGTAGTCATTACCAGAATATCGTTTCAAAATTGACAAATTGCATCTCACATCAGACCAACTTAAGAAGCAAATCAAATCAAAATTTATATTCAGCCAAAAGGAGCAAAGATTATATAGATAGAACAAGATTTCTTCAAATTTTCCAGGGTACAACAAATGGAAGTAAATGATCAGAAGAGTTTCATTCAGAGTCTTGTGCAGACTGAGAAACAGGAAGGTAATACGTATCAAGTTGCCAATATTTATGCTGTACTCCTTCCCAGACTTCTTCACCCAGACAATCCTTGACGGGCAAGGGAATGAATTGGGTGGAGTAGCCCAAATGTTCTAGTTCAAGAGAAACTATATTACAATAAACAACATGGAAAAATGCATTACCTCCACAAAGACCATTAAAAAATGAGTATATTCCTCCAGGCTTTAACAATTTTGGAAGTTGCTGGTGGAACTCTCTCAAGTCTTCATAGTATTCTCCATATGTATCAAAGAAAATACCTGAAGAGCAGGAAGCAAACACATAAACTTGTAACACCCATGCATAATGAGATATCCCACGTACAAATTCTTAAGATAACTACTACATGCTTCACTTCAAATGACTACAACATTTATGGCAAAGAGAATTCCCTGAACGACTGGTTTTTTGGAACTGACAAATAAAAAAAATATATTTTTTTTAAACAAGGGTAACCACACACGTCCCTAGGCCAGACACCACGAGACATCGAATGAGTAATGTCACAGCTGAGACTCGAACCTGGGACCTTGAGGGAAGTATACTCTCAAAGCCCAAGTTTTCACCCACTGTGCCACTCCTTGGGGACGACAAATAAGAAATATATTGCTATTGATCAAATACAATTCTTGTACAAAAGAGCGTGTAGAGACTCTCTAAACAGGCTTATGACACACAACTAGACTCTCAAAATACAGACAGATATGTTAAGGACGTATTAATTGAATTAAAAGATACATTTTTTAGTTATGTTAGAATATTTTCACACACATCAATGATTTTGAAATTGAAAATACGTTTTAAATTATGATTTGCATTTGGAAGACAATGTAGAAGAAATTTGCAATCATTCATGTTGAAGAAATTAATAGCATAATGCTAACAATGTGATATCTTATAGCAAAAGATTTTTAAACATCGGAAACCAAGCAAACTTTTTTTCTAACTGGCCCAACATCTATAAAGAAAAGAGATTTAAAATTCATTAGGATAAACCGTATATAAAGGATGGGCATAGAAGTTGAGTTGTGACAAATCAAATTGAAAAGGTCGTTTAAAATCATATTGAAAAGTATACAAGGATAGCAAGTGGAGAGCAAAGCTACAAAACTTCAAAAGTTTTAGAACAATAAGCAACAAAAGGAAGATATTCACTATGAAGATAGATAAATTCATCCAACAATATTAAGTTAAAAAAATTTATGAAATTAAGTTCAAACTCATTTGCACGATACTTAAGAGAAACATGGATACAAGATTGCAGTTAATGACTCACCATCATAATTTTCAAGTTGAGGCAGAACATCTTGCCAACGACCAAATATAATTTTGACATTGCTCTTATCAGCCCAACCCTTTTCAATCATGCGTTTATAAACCTCTGGGTGAGCCTCAATAATTGTATGAGTAGTGGGAGAATATTGTTGAATGGCTGTGTCCACAAGACCCATTCCAAATCCGACGTTCAGTATATGACCACCACCCATGCAAACAGCCTTAGCATGAGCTTCCATCAATGGTTTTTCCCAAGCCATCATGACAGCTTTGCTCTCAGCATCCATCACCTTATCTTCACTAAAAGTAACTCTATCATCCAAGTAATCCCCATTGGATACACCATTCTGGCTTTCTTTCCTAGCAATGGTCCCAAGAATCAACTCGGCTTGAATCCCTTTTACATAAGAAACAGAATTTCAAAGAAGGGAATAGATCGCCCAAGATCCAAAACAAGATATATAGCTCTTATCGGGATTAGTTTGTGCAAAATATTGATATATACGTTAGGATTAAATCTCATTTTGGTCTCTGAAACTTCTGAAAAATAACATTTCTTATCCTTATTTTCCTAATATTCTCCCACCCACCAACCTATGTGACTTCCTACACACCCACATAAGCATATCATGTCCATTTGATCAAAATAAAACATGAGTGGACCAAAAAGATCATTTTAGAAGTTGGGATTAAAGTATGATAAACTTGAAACTAATTGCACCTACTGTACTTACTAATAAGCTACGTTTAGGGTTTACCCAAGAATTAATCATAAATTTGTGTGTTAATTGAATGAAAATTGTTCATACTACCGTCTAGTTACACAGAGCATAAGCCAAGCAGCAAAAAAACAAAAAACAATTACTCAAGTTTAGGTTGTAAGGAAGGAACCCACGTACCCGCATTAAGAAGGATCTGAAACACATCCTGATGATCAGCCTGGAGAGCGAAATCCCCAGCAGAGAGATTGGAAGGAGAGAGCGCATTCCACGGCGCACCAGCTTCCAGAAGGGTTTTAACAGCGTCGGCATGCCCATGCTTGGCCGCGTGCATAAGAGGGCTAACCCCATCGCCGTCGAAAGCGGAAACGTCGGCTCCAGAGTCGACCAGAGCTCTGAGCTTGTCGCCGTCGCCACTCCGCGCCGCCGCGCACAGTTGCTCGCACACGTCCATGTCCACACAGTAATCGTCGCCGCAGTCACAGCAAGCGATTTCTTGAAGCCCGCTAACTAAGAGAGCCCTAGCATGTTAACAAGTAATGTTCGGCCTTTTGGCCCATGTATTAAACCAATAATTATATGACAAAAACTTTTCAATGTGAAACTATTTAATGTTACAAATTTTTCTAATTTAAGAAATATAGTATTTTTTAATTAAAAACTTTGTGTACCAAATGAGTCGGTGGCGTGATTGGTTATCTGATTTGAAGTTAAGTCATTTCCATTTCATGGTCATGAATTCGTTACTTGGAATCGGTATTGTAATCCTCTTCCTCCAACTTGTCAAAAAAAAAATAATAATAAATAAAAAATTTGTGTCACATACACTGAGGAATGCTTGCTCATTAGCTATAAAGAGGCAATTTTTTTTTAATAATATTTAGGGAAACTTATCTAATTAAATTTACAAAAATCAATCTCTCCCTTTTTTTATGGAATAGAATCAACTTTTATAGTGTTGAAGATTGCTAGTAGATCTCTTGGGGGCTGTTTGTTTGACATATTTAGGTAGGAGTTGGTATTATGAGTTATCAACTCCTCCTCAAAATTATATATTGGAGATTTTGGTTGTTTAATGAAAAATGGTAAAATATTTGCATGTATAGGAAAAAATAAAAAACAATTCATTTGTATTAAAAATATCAAATTAAGTTTTATCACTAATTGAGTTTTATGTACACCTAGTTACTAAAAGATCACAGGTTCAAAACTCCTTCCCCAAATGTTGTAACTCAATTTTTTTTTTTTTTATCAATAATCACGTTCAAATCAACTAGAGGAATTGAAAAAAAAAGGTTTATAATTTTGTTAAGACGAAATTAGAGAAATACAAACGAATTTTACAAACATGAAAATAAAGAATTTATGACTTTTCACTAATCATTATAAATCTATGGGGCCGAGTTGGTGATCACTGATCTGGTTTTTTTGAGAAAGAGGAACGGTAAAGTTTGTTTAGGCGTATTACACAAACTAATCCACCAAATAAATAGCAAAAACACAAATCAACCCACTATTTTAACACAAGGACAAGAAATAAACGTTCTAATTTCAAAGAAAAAAAAAACGATTATGATCCACTATAATTCAATTGATAATAAATAGCTTATAGGTTTTTCACGCGCATCTATTTCACGCGCCGCTGCTCCTTCTCGTCTCCTTCGCCATTCCCATCGCCGATCTCATATTCTCTAGGGTTTTCATTTCTGTCTCCATCGTCTTCTAAATTTCTTTCCATTTATTGTGAGGGTTTTGTTCTTCTTTTTTCCCCCTTTTTGTACCAAGATATATGGCTTCGAGTTTCGATCGCTGGGAAAAGGATCCATTCTTCTCCGCCGCTGAGGAGGTTCAAGAATCTGCCGACAGGTACTTATTTCTTTACCCATATTTCTCTTACGCTTTTGAACCATTGATTCCTGCCTCTGATTTTCTTTTATCGAGATGGTTCTCATTCTCCTAGAGGTGTTTGGATCACGAGTTATGTTGAGGCGTCAGTTAGAAATTGAATCATTTGTGTGCAGATTCTCATGGAAAGTTGCATAAAAAACTGGTTTGTATGTAATTTTTTTGGTAGAGAAATTAGAGATCATATCTCGTTTCCAATGATGAATTATTTTGAGTAGTTAGAAATAAACTTAAAAATAATGAGTTGTTTTGAGGAGTTGGTAGTAAATCCTCTTTAAAATTGACAAATGAACTCTCCTAGGTTTTGTTGCCTTTTTCCTTTTGCTTGATTTAGATTTTTCCCAGAAAATATTGTAGAATGAAACAAAATGGTCCTCTGTCTTTTTGGTTTATATATATATTTCAGAATGGAATCAACGTATAGAACGTGGATACATGCCACGAAAGATGCCTCCAACATTTGGAACTGTGATGAGCTTGCTAGAGATTTACGCACTGCTCTTGGTACCACCAAATGGCAGGTAATCTCATCCCACAACAATCCCATCTGTGTTAATTTCTTTCATATTCTAAAAACTTGTGTTGCTGATGCAGTTAGAGGAGTTTGAACGAGCTGTGAAAGCGAGTTATGTCAATAGCACGAATGAAGATGCGAGAGTTAGGCACCGGGAGTTTATTGTAGCAATTGTGGATCAGATTTTAAAAACTCAAAGTTCATTACAGGACTTTTCTCAATCAAAGGGAAATTCCTCAATGCCTTGGATGCACCTGGATGAAGGTGAAACCAACGAACTTGCTTTGTTTCTTTCAGGACCTTCACCAGGTGAACATAAAACTGTTGTTAACAATGTTGTTAGTGACAATGAAAACTTACTAGCGACCGATGAAGAATCAGCTCCAGCTTGTTCTACTAAGTCTCATCAGTCGGTTGAGTGGCCTTCTCATGATTGTAGAGAGGAGAGTCATGAGAAGCCCCGTGGACACCGGAGGACAGCTAGTGCTAGTCCCGACATTGGTTCCTGGAAGATTGCAATTTCTGGGGTTGATTTACAACAAGGTTCTTCTAATGGACAATCCCAGAAACTTGTACGAAAGATCCCAAGTGTTTCAGGGTTCTTAAATACTATTGAGTCTGCAACAAAAATCAAGTGGCCAAAGAATGGCTTTCGGAAGATGAAACTGGTAGAAAGACATCAAGAAGCTAATTCGATGTTGTTGCAATCCCCTCCTCCATCAGCTAGAGTATGCATTCTACCAATTTTGTTTTTTGGATAGGATCCTTCTATCAATTTTTATCATTATTTCAATCAATTTTTATCAATAGTCAAGGTCTGGTTACTATATTTTAATTTCTGTTCTATTCCATGTAGGGTATAACTGCTGGATATGACAGCAGTAAGAGTTGCTTAGATAGTTGTGATAGCTTTTATGACAAGCAACTCTATGGCTGGTACGGATCTATTCGAAGGCAGTTTCAAAGGTCTCTTTATATAATGCAGTATAGTAGGCCTGTGCAAGTGACTATCTCAATGATTCTCATAATCACAATTGGTAAACTTTCCCTTTATCTGTCATGCTATTTTCTTTGTTGGCATGCTTTTTAATCTTTTATTTGGGTCTTAAGAAGCAATATCTGGGAATATTGGAATGTGATTTGGTTCATTCTTTGTTTTCTGAGAAAATGCTGTTTAACTTGGTATAAAGTGCTAGAGTATGAGCACAGGTGGGTATTCACCTACAGAGAATGTACATATAAACGTGCTTCCTGTGGACTATCACTCGCATAATATTAAGCCATCCTAGATTGGTGTATTAAACATATATTGGTGTAGTGGTTAAGAGGGCTTGAGAAACTAAGAGATAAATGAATTCAATTCGTGATGGCCAACTACTTAAGAATAATTTTCTATTCATTTCCTCGACAACCATCATGGTCTGCCTAGGGGTGAAGAGGGCCTTTGCGCAGTTGGCCACTTTATTTTCTCATCTGCTGTGTGTTAATACTACAGTAACTCTCAGATTCACGAGCGAAAGACCAAGCAGGGTTTTATTAAAATGGTACTTTGATTGTAACATTGAATTCTTATAATCTATTCTGTTTCCAGAGTGAAAACCTTGTGATGTGGAGGTGGTGGGACAACAAACTTCTCTTATATTTGTAACCTTCTTTATATATCTGTCGCATGTCGTCATTGTTTTAGCGTAAGTGGTAGTTTTGACTCTGTTTTTTCATACATCAGTTTCAAATATTGCTCGAGTTGTTCTGTAAGCTATGGAGGAGAGGGGGGAAGGCTTTCTTTTGGGTTCGTTTCTTTTCTTTTTGGTGCAATTTTATCTGCAGGAACTGGAAGGGCTTATGTCTGTTCTTTCCTTCCATTTTGCAGTTTTGGTTGTACTTTGTGTGCTATGAGAAGCTATTTTTCTTCACCAATTTCTTCGTGTTAACTGTAAAAAGCAATGGATGACGACGATCTCGCTCGCCACAGTGGAGATATCTTTGTTAAGAACAGGTGCTTTTGTACATAAACTTTTTTCTATGATGTATGCAGCCGTAGTTGTAACAAAAATACTTAAAGTTTCTGCTATTTACCAAATTATTTAACCGATGAAGAGTTCAGTACGTGTATTATTTTCTCCAGACGGTAATGCCACTAACTTATTTTATTTTTATAATATTATATGAGAAGTAATTCCAATTTTGAGGTTACTCTGGTTAGTACAGTTGCCAATAGTATATATATGTTTTCAAACGAATTTTAATGTTATTAAAGCTGTAATCGTAAGTCATGTTATAATGGGCAAACAAAACTCTAAGGTGGTGTTTGTTTGACATATTTAGGTAGTTTTTGAGTTAAGAAGTTATGTTGAGGAGAAAAATTGAGAGTTGTGTCAAAAACTCGTTTGGATGTAGTTTTTTTGTAGAGGAGTTAGAGTCAAAATCTTGTTTGGAGGTATAGATTTAAAAATGAGTAGTTACTTTTAGTTTTTAAAAAAGAAATGATTAAAAGTAAATGGTTAAAAATGAGTTATTTTGATTGATTTAAAAGAAATAATTAGAAATAAGTGGTTAGAAATGATTGAGTAGTTATTAATGAATGATTAAAAATGAATAGTTAGAAATGAGAGTTATTTTTAAAAGTAAAAACGATGAGTAGTTAATAAAAATTCATTTGGATATAAATTTTCGATGAGGAGTTAATAAAATCTAAAAATAACTCCTACCTAAATATGTCAAACAAACACCTCTTAATATTTTCAAACAAAATTTTAATATTTTGATAGACGCAATGCTCACAAAATGACAGGTGGCATTGGAAATGATTCAATTCATGATAATAATTTATTTTAGAATTATTCTATTAACAAGTGTATATATATATATATATAGATATAGATAGAGTGAAGCCGACAAATATTACTATAATGTGGTTAAATAAATATTTTTGTTGGCCTTTTTAGCTACTATTTTTCTTTCTTCCCTATTGACATCCTTTAGATATTTATACATTTCTTTGCCATTCTAATAGTCTTCATATATGTGCATCTTTAATTAGTTTAACTTTATAACATTTGAATAAGACAATTATGTAACTATTCTAGTCACGTGTTAGCCACAAACTATAGTAAAGGTAGAATCTTTACCTCGGCCAACGACTTATCCGAACACCACTTTGAGTAACTCAAGTGAACGATCTACCAAAATAATAATATTAATCTCAAACACAAAACAATATCGAGAACAAAGTCAACATACATAATTGACTAAATAGAACCTAACAAAAATTAAAAGTATGTCAAATTAACCCTTGGCACACAAAAAGAGGCGATGCAAACTTCAAGCGTGCGTTTTCCGGTGAACTCATGGCTAAAAAAAACTTGGTTCCGGACCAGATTGGGAGAATAAAGAAAATAAATAGAAAAACAACCTTCAATGCCTTCGCCATGTGGCTTGCGAAAAATTACAAGAGAGATTGCCTCTTGGACGCCTGAATCTTACATTGTAAAAAAAGTAATTGATTATAAATTACTGACATGAAAAAAAAATGAGAACAAAAACATAAGAATATAAATGAAGAAAAGAACACATTTAGACAAGAGTATACAAAGAATCAAAGTGTAGATAAATTCTTATTAAGAATCGGTATATCTACGAATGCAAATACAACCCTTACTTCTAAGATTTATAAAAAGAGAATTTACCATCAGCAGCACATTGTACCTCTTGTATTATATTTGCAGCAAAATTTTAAAAATAATTTATCTATAACACATTATTTTCTATCACTTGTTAACACATTATTTTCTATCACTAAACAAGTGATATAACTCATTTTTTATTTCTATCATACATAGAAAATTCAAACAATAATAGAATAAGTCTATCATTGATTTAATTCTATCACTAATAGAACTCAACCAGTGATAAAACTCAATTTGAATTTTTTGCTACAAATGAATTAATTTTGATTTTGTACTATACATAGAAATATTTTACCCTTTTTGTAATACATACAAAATCTCTCTAAATAAAATGTCTAAAAAACATTCAAGTGAGAGAGATTATGGAAAAGTTATTTGCTTAGTGGGTGAGTGGTGAGTGAAAATAAATGGGTACCTACAAAAGTTCATAAGAGTAATAATATTTTTGAGGTTAAAATACTATTTTGGTCCCTCAACTTTAGGATTTGTTTCATTTTGGTCCCTCGACTTTCAAATGTCCAATTTTAGTCCCTCAACTTTGTTGTTTGTCCAATTTTTGTCCCTCAACTTTCAAACGTCCAATTTTGGTCCCTCAACTTTGCTATTTGTCCAATTTTGGTACCTCAACTTTCAAATGTTTTCAAATTTGGTCCTTAGACTATAAAAAAAGTTAAAAAATTGTCCTTTGGTCAAATGAATTTTTTATCACTCCTAAATTTTCCTTTCATCTTTCATAATTTCTTTCTCTATAAATTTTACCTCTCTTCAATCTACCTCTTTTCCCCTCTTTTCTTTTCTTTTTTTCTTCTTTATTGTTTTTCTTTTTCTTTTTGGTTCCATGGTAGACTATGAATTTTGGAAAACAAAAAGTGACAAATCAAAGTAGGAAAATTATAATTTAGAAAAATTATCTCATGTTAAATAATTTGATGAGATGGATTGAAGAGAGAATAAGAGAAAAAAAGAAGAAAAGAGAATTAGAGAGGTGGATTTAAGAGAGATAAAACTTTTAGAAGGAGAAATGATGAGAGATGGAAGAGAGAGAAAAAAAAAATTTTGAGAAAAGAGAGAAAATAATTTAAGAGTGAAAAAAAAATTATTTGACGAAAGGACCATTTTTTAACTTTTTTTATAGTCTATGGACTAAATTTGGACATTTGAAAGTCGAGAGACCAAAATTGGACAACCAGCAAAGTTAAGGGACCAAAATTGAACAAACAACCAAGTCAAGGGACTAAAATTGGACATTTGAAAGTCTAGGGACCAAAATAGAACAAACTTCAAAGTCGAGAGACCAAAATGATATTTTAACCTATTTTTAAACTAAATTTTCATTCAAAAGAAATGTATATAAATGTAATGTACTTAATAGAAATTACTTTTACGTAAAACAATACCATTAAAATAAATAAGCTTATGGATTTTATACTATATCATAGTTTTTTATTGTTGTTTTTTTGTTAATCAAAAGTGAAAAGGAAAGAAATATTTTAAGTCAATTAACACCAAATATGGAATAAATATCTGTCTTTAATTTAGACCAAATATAACTAAATTAATTGATAGGAATTAATTGTTCAAAACAAATAAGATGAGTGTATTAAATACAAAAAATTTGTGTAGACGATGCCAACTATATACTCAAAAAAAAAAAAAAAATGATGCCAACTATAGAACATAAAAATAAATAGATAAATAAAATAATAAAAATAGATGACATAATTCGACTTCTATAATATGATTTGTTATCCCTCTCTCTGCCGACATATACTAAAAAAGAACTTACAAAAAATAGATGACATAATTTGACTATATATTTTTATCATGATAGATAGATTATAAATATAAAGAATATTGAAAAATAAAAAGTCTAAACATATAAATTAAATAAAATAAATATACATATATATAATTATGTTATAGGTAAAAAAAAACAAAATTTTCAAACTAATAATCAATTTGGGTTGGTCATGTTAGTTCGGGGTAATTTTAGATCAACCTTGACCCAACCCAAAATTTCATTAATTTGAATCCAATCCAATCCAAAAATGTATAACCCAACTTATCCATCAAATTGGGTTGAGTTGGTTCGGGTCATTCAAGTTGTTAGATTGTTTGAACACTGTTCGGTGGAAATCATAAACACGTAATAATTAAAATGATTAGGACTGAGAATGATGATGTGGCAACTTATACTCCCGTAGATGCAAAGTACTACTCTGACTAAGCGAGATTGTGTGTGATTTCACCAAAATGTGCAAGTATACACCGTCTAGTTGCAGCAAGTTTTAAGTAAGTCAAAGCCATTCTCCATAGGGATTTTTGGTTTTGTTTCCAATTTGTTTTCAAGCAAGAGTTATGGCGACAAGAGTGTTGAAACAACAATATTGAGTTAAATTGAATGTTATGAAATAAAAAAAAAATAAACAGAAGAGATGAGATATCAGGAGAGTTAAGGTTTTCAAGGATTCACGCTAATGAGGCTACTGGCGAAGTGAACACTAATCGGGGTTCCTTGGGTTCTCTCAAACTCCGATATTTGGCTCTCTCGAGCTCTTGGGCTGATTCTCTCGAATTCACCCGACTAACGGCAACAGTTATCACTAAGGAAACCTTATCTCTAAGTGTTCTTCGCTAAGCAAACAAGCTTAACGGCCTGAATGTCATACGTGCAAGATCGCTCTATATTTCTTCTTTCGAATTAAAATAGAGTCAATACACTTGGTTGACGCGCAAATGTAAAGTAAATGAAAACGACATGCATGATATGTTTACTTCATTAGCCACTTCGCTTACACGACATCCCTTGCTTCCCTAAATTCTCCCAATAATGAATTTAGCTCCTCATGTTAACAAATGTACGCAAACTGAAAGAGAAAACAGATAACATGCTTGGGAGAAATAACAACACGTCATAATAATGAAAGTAAAGGAAAAGAAAGGGAAGAAAACTCCTGAAAGCTTTGATAATTAGGAAGAACTCCGATGGAAATTCCAATTACTAACGTTGAAGTCTCAAGGGAAAGAAAAACAAGGTGAAAAAAAATCATTCCTAAAGCCTGGTAAAACAGCTCTAGCGCCTTGAAATCTAAACAGAACAATAAACTCTTGGTCGGAGTGGGTATTCTGAATGTGGTGAGAAAGAGAAGAACTCTAAATTTTTTTCCCAACCCTTGAAATGGAGGAGGCGTTCGCCTTTTATAAGCCTTCCCGACAACCTCTATGAACCTCCCTGCTCCACGATCCTCGTCCTGCAAAAATGCCTCTGCTCTGACATTCTTCTGTTCCACGATCCAATTTTTCTAGTGCGTCAGAGCCGACAAGAATCAATGGCTTAGATGAGTTCTTTGAGCTGGGAATCTTTGCCATGCGTCCTTGGCTAAGATATTTTTTTTGTTTATCATCCCACGCTTCACTTCGCTCTGACTCTGCTGATCTGGGCTTGGATGGGATCAGGACTGCTTCACCAAGTTTCCTCTTCGCTCAAGCGAAGGTCTCTATTTTGCTCTGTTTCGCTTCCACGAATTGTGCTGCAAACAATCACAAGTGAAAATATGAATTACTAATTCCCATGGATCCAAAGCAAGAATTAGAGATCAAAGGGTATCGTTAAGAATGAAAGAGGCTGTCCAAGAAACAAAAGTGAAAATAAAGATAGAATTTGGAGGAAAGGAAAAAACATTAAGCAATGCTCTATTTTTACAGGTCTTCAAAGAGGTGTTTGATGGGTGAAGATGATGATGATAATTTTTTATTATATATTTTTTTGCTACCTCATGCATTTTTATGGTTAAGTTTTATTTTAAATCCAAAGACTATTTTTAGACTTTTTAGAAAGTTCGAGGACTAAAATTAAACATTTGAAAGTTTTGGGATCAAAATGAAACAAAAATTATAGTTCATGAAATAAAATAGGACTTTTAAAAGTTCAGGAACCAAAATGGAATTTCAATATAGTTCAAAGACCAAAATGATATTTTAACCAAGATAAAATTAAGCATTATCAAAGGTAAGAGATAAAAGTGTTTGGGGGTGTTCGTTTGCCATATTTAAGGAGTATTTAGATTGAGGATTTATTAACTCTTCCTTTAAAAATTACATCCGAACAAGTTGTTGTAACTACTAAAAATAACTCATCATTTCTTAATCACTCATTTCTAATCATTTCATTTATAACTACTCAATATAACTCATCATTTCCCAACCACTTATTTCTAATCAATCAAAATAATTTACTTTTAACCACTAATTTTTAATAATTTTTTTAACTACTCAAAATAACTACACATTTTAAATCTACAATCAAACAAGGCTTTCACCCTAACTCATCTACCAAAAAACCACATCTAAATGAGTTTTTTTGCTACAACTCTAAATTTGTAACTACTTAGAGTAATTTTTTCAAAGTAACTATTCATCAAAACCACATCCAAACATCTGGTTTGGTTTTTTAAAAATTTAAAACAAACAAAACTACCAATAAATTGAGGGACCAAAAATAAGTGTATATATATATATATATATACATAAATATAAATATAGAACTACGGATGGTAAGAAAAAAGACAAACTTGTCGATAAGAAACTGTCAGAAATGATCAATTCCGTTATTGATTGTTCAGATAGATATTTTGATGAAATGGAGGGTCTAAGTAAGCTCTTGCTTCAACTGACATTGAATGCAACCTTTCATTTGACTAATTCTTCTCAATAATAGTGGTCACAATTGCAAAGCTTACATTTCTCTCATATAATTAAGACTCACAAGACATGGCTTCTCCTAACCAAATTGTTCAGTTCTATACATTCAAAGACATGGCTTTTCATCACAAACCTGTTCACTTTTATTTGTTCATGTCAATTGCAACTTTCTTGAGCTGCATATTTCTTTGTGTTGAAACGACAACGCCGAGCATCGAAACTGATAAAGCAGCTTTGCTTTCTTTCAAATCTGGACTCACCTCATCATCTGTGAGCTCTCTGTCTTCTTGGAACGTAAATTCATCACCCTGCAACTGGACTGGCGTCACCTGCAGCAGATATGGCACTAGAAGAGTAATCCAACTTCATCTTTCTGGCTTGAGACTGTCGGGTTCGATCGATTCTCATCTCGGGAACCTTTCATTTCTCCAATCTCTTCAACTTCAAAACAACCAATTCACCGGATCCATCCCGCAACAAATAAGCAATCTCTTGCACCTACGAGTTGTCAACATGAGTTTAAATCTGTTACAAGGGGCGCTTACTTTCAACTTCAGTGCAATGTCTAAACTTGAGATTCTTGACTTGGAGTTCAATGAAATCACAGGCCAGCTTCCTGAAGATATAGGACTTTTAACTAAGCTTACAATCTTGAACTTGGCCAGTAATCGTCTCTACGGCGCAATCCCAGCAACCATTGGGAACATGTCTTCGCTGGTTACCATCAATTTACGGACCAACCATCTGGTCGGATCGATTCCGAACCAAGTGGGCGAACTTCGAAATCTCAAGCATCTTGAACTCCCCATCAATAATCTCTCTGGCCAGGTTCCACCCAACGTGTTCAACATGTCTTCCCTAGTCACCATGGCCATTGGTTTAAACCAACTTTCGGGAACACTTCCCGACAACATGGGACAAAATCTCCCCAATCTGTTGGTGTTCTTCATCTGCTTCAATCAATTTACTGGAACAATCCCTCGCTCAATCCACAACATCACAAAGATTCAAGTCATACGCCTTGCTTATAATTTTTTTCACGGACCAGTGGCACCAGGTTTGGAAAATCTGCATGAACTTACAATGTACAATATTCGATCAAATAGAATTGTTAGCGCTGGTGAAAATGGGCTCAGTTTCATAACATCTCTGACAAACTGCTCGCGTCTCAACTACCTTAGAATTGAAGACAATGATTTGGAGGGTGTAATTCCAGCAACTATTGGAAATCTTTCGAAAGAGCTTCGGATTTTGAGCATGGGAGGCAATCGTATATACGGGCATATACCGACTTCAATTGTTAATTTGCAAGGCTTGTTTTCGCTAAATTTGAGTGACAATTCATTATCAGGTGAAATCCCACCTCTAATAGGGAAGTTGGAAAAGCTAGGAAGGCTTTATATGGCCAGGAATCAATTTACTGGTAAAATCCCAACCTCTATTGGTAATCTTCAAAGGTTGGCTGAAATTGATTTATCAGGAAACAATTTGGTTGGTAGCATACCTACCTCTTTTGGCAACTTTGTGAATCTTTTCTCATTGGATTTGTCAAGCAATAAGCTCGATGGAGTTATACCAAGTGAGACTCTCAGTTTGCCTGCTTTAAGTAAGGTTTTAAATCTATCCAATAACTTTTTTACTGGGTTCCTGCCCAATGAAATTGGGTCACTAGTAAATGTTCCCATCATTGACATCTCTAATAACCAATTCTCTGGCAGTATTCCTCCTTCAATCTATCGTTGCATAAGATTAGAGGTATTGATAATGGCCAGAAACGAATTCTCAGGTCCCATTCCGAGACTGCCTAAGGATCTTCCAAGTCTTCGAGGTCTTCGACACCTAGATCTCTCCTCAAATAATCTTTCAGGTCTCATTCCTGATGGACTTCAAGATATTGCAGGCCTTCAATATTTAAATCTCTCTTTTAATGACTTGGAGGGAGAGGTTCCCAAGGGTGGAGTTTTCGAAAGCATCGGCGGCATTTTTTTACAAGGAAATCCAAAGCTTTGCTTGTATTCTTCATGTCAAGAGAATGGATCTAAACAGGAAAAACTAGTCAAAGTTATCATCTTCACAGTTGTGTTTTCAACATTGGCATTGTGCTTCATCTTTGGTATGTTGTTCTATTTCAAGAGGAAAAAACCAAAGTCGACAACATCATGGAGTGAAATGCTCGTGGGGGGCCAACACGAAATGGTCTCTTATGATGAGCTCCGTTTGGCAACAGAGAATTTCAGTCAGAAAAATTTAATTGGAAAAGGAAGCTTTGGGTCTGTGTATGAGGGCACATTAAAGGAAGGAATCCTTGTTGCTATTAAAGTTCTTGACATGAACATAATTGGTTCTGTAAGGAGTTTCTTGGCTGAGTGCGAAGCCTTGCGGAACGTTAGACATCGAAATCTCGTTAAACTCATCACATCATGCTCCAGCATAGACTTCTCAAACATGGAATTTCGAGCTTTGATTTTCGAACTCTTGAGCAATGGGAGCCTGGATGAGTGGATTCAAGGCCAAAGAAGCCATGAAAGAGGAATCGGGCTCGATATTCTTGAGCGAGTGAACATTGCCATTGATGTCGCATCTGTGATCAACTATCTACACCATGATTGTGAACTCCCTATTGTTCACTGTGATTTAAAGCCCAGCAACATTCTTCTAGATGCAGACATGACTGCAAAAGTAGGAGATTTCGGATTGGCTCGGTTGCTTAAGGGAAGCGCAAATACTCAATCTTCAATCAGTTCCTCACATGTCCTAAAAGGTTCAATCGGGTACCTTCCCCCAGGTAATCAGTCCAGAACATGTCATTTCACTAACAAAAATTCTTGCTTTATCAATCACATTTGAAGGTTTATAAGTTTTGGAAATTGCAGAGTATGGGTTTGGAGTAAAGGCAACAACAACAGGAGATATGTACAGCTTAGGAGTGACATTGTTGGAGCTTTTTACAGGAAAGAGTCCAACATGCGAACATTTCAGTGGAGAATTGAATTTAGTGAAGTGGGTGGAGTCGCATTTCCCAGATAATGTGATAGAGGTGATAGATTTTAAGTTGTTTGAGCTTTGTGTGAATTGGAAATACGAAGGTCGAATTATCAGCTTAGATTTGCAAAAAGATTGTTTGAGAAAAGTGATTGAAGTTGCACTATCATGCACCGTGAATTCTCCACCAAACCGTATTGACATCAAAGATGTTGTTTTGAAGCTTAAAACTGCCAAAAACAAACTTCTTCGTTCTCCAGAGAATGATGTTGAGTTTCGTGGTCTGTAATTTGGCAAGTTTATGTTATTAATTTGCTTTCTTTGTTTTTTTGTCAGAGGATATTTTATTTTATTATCATTAGTGTGAAAACAGTTCTTGTTGTGTTAATTTAGTCGTTAATGCAAACCTACATGTGGATGAAAGAACTATTTTGGTGAAGAATTGTCTTCCTTTGACTTCACTATTTTTCAATAAAGTAAGTCATCAGTCATTCACGCGTGGCGTACAAGATAGAATCTTAAACAAGCAAAGACACATTGAACTTTCCCATGAATGGAAAAGCCAACACGATCATTATCTAAAACTCATAAAGTACATCAATGGCAAGAATTGCCAACACGTTATTCAATTTTGCACCCCCTAGGTTACTAGACAATAAGGAGAATGGTTTGCCAATCTCGATCAGTTGGTTGAGAATCCTAAATCCAAGTAGACATTTGGTTGGTTCACGGGTTTGATGGAAGCCACTGGATTTCACCATAGTACGAGTATGAGTCACTGATAAGGATGACAATCCTACTATGAGCTTAGATCTTCATGACTTTGTTTTTGGGCATCTTTCAAATCAATGAAGATAGTTGTCATCAATTATATATTCACAATCTTTCTCTCATCTAATCAATGTGGGATACTTTGTTTCCATCCCAACATACATCTCTCACTATTGCCACGATGTACTTTCCATTTTATAATTCATGCTCTTCTAGGCTTGATAGGAAAGGCAGAGTTATATATTTTTAATGAGTTACAATTGAGTGGCATAATAGTCACCTTTTGATAACAAAAATTATCGGTTCAATTTATAGTAACTATCTACTTATAAATTAATTTTTTATTCAAAACAATAGTCTAGATTAGGGGTGTTCAAACAACCCGAAACCCGAACCAACCCAACCCAAATTGACGGGTTGGGTTGGGTTAAATAAATTTTTGGGTTGGGTTGGGTTGAAAATCAAGAAATATTCATGGGTTGGGTTGGGTTAAGGGTTGACCTAAAATTAACTCAACCCAACCCCAATTCAACGAGAAATTATTATTTAGTTTTAATATATATATTTTTATACTATAACATAATTTTACATGTCTATATTTTTTATTTATTTAATTATTATTGTTAGACTTTTTATTTCCCATAATCTTTAGTATTTTTTCAAAACTTTATAATTTATATATCATGATAAATATATAGTCAAATTATGTAAAACATCTTTGTTGGTTTTAATTATATATTTATTCTATAGAAGTCGAATTATGTCATCTATTTTTGTTGTTTTAATTATCTATTTGTTTTATGTTTTATAATTGAAATCTTCTATATGAACATGATTGTATATTTATATTCATTTCATTACCTTGATTGAAGATTATATTTTGTTTTATATATAATGTATGACTAATTTGATAAAAGATATTTATAATTATAATTTATTATTGAACCCGATGACCCAACCCAACCCGAAAATATAAGGGTTGGGTTGGGTTGGAAAAATGACCAACCCGAAAATTTGGGTTGGGTTGAAAACCTCTATAGCCCAACCCAACCCAACCCATGTTCACCCCTAGTCTAGATGTACAAATTAGTCTGAACCATCATCAATATAAAAGAAATAAATATTTTAATCATGTCAAGGCCTAAATATTGATGCTCACGTACGTGGTTCAACATAGATTACAATCTATTTTTCTTTATTTTATTTTTTATTTTTTAAAGTTAAAAAATAAAAAATAAAATACGACTTGTATTAAGCAACAACCTCGGGCATAATCTAAATATTTTCCTCTAAAAAAATATAAGGCCATCGTATGTCGATTTGTTCATGTACACAAGTTATAAGTTTTATATGACTTACATCATTTCACATTATGTTATCTCTCATTCAGGAGTTGTTTGGCCGATCGTCATAGGGTTAGATTTGTGAAGTGGTATACCGCTTGCCCAACTGGTGTTTCATCATGTGAGTTTTCTTTATACGTGCCCACACCTGTTTATTTTATACCATTTTTATCTGATTCATTTTCTTCCAAATCTTTTGGGTTTTATTTTTCCTTTCTTATTTATTTCTTATACTTGAAATATCTTAGATAAAGATCTAAAAAACACTCCAATAATATCATGTATGAAATAGTAACTCATTGATTTTGAATATTCATTTAGTATATCAAACGACAAATGCCTTGAAAAATGATAGAGATTTTTTAAAGTTCAATCTTACATTAATGGATAAAATAACCTCAGATTAGTGATAAATAAAATATGATAATAAATGAAATAAATATTTTAAAATAAACCTCAAAACGTTTCATAGATAAAGTTTTAGCACTAAATAATGGGTTGGGTTGGGTTGGGTTGGGAGAGATTTTCATCTCAACTCAAAATTTTGGGTTGAATGTTTTTTCAACCCAACCCAACTTTATATTTTTGGATTAGGTTGAGTTGGGTTATCGAGTCCAATAATAAATTATAAATATAAATATTTTTTATCAAATTAATCATATATTATACATGAACACAATACAATCCCCGATGAAAGTAATAAATTAATATAAATATTAAATATGTAAAATATATACTAAAAAGTCACCTACTATTAATCTTACCATCATGGTTCATATAGAGATTTCAACTATAAAACATAAAACAAATAGATGATCAAAACTACAAAGATATATAACATAATTTGATTATATATTTTGTCATGATATATAAATTATAAAGAGCTGAAAAAATATTAAAGAATATAGAAAAATAAAAATTCTAACGATATTAATTAAAAATAATAATAAATATACACAATGACGATACGCTTACATCTGGACATTTGACTGCATGTTAAAAACTTTGCATAGTATACTTTATAGCAAATCAATATTTGAAGAGCAAGAATGACACGTGAGATGTTGAAAGTCAGTATTTATGGTGTAGTAAGTGGTGTACTGAAAGTTAGTATTTTAAGTATAGGTATAAATATAATGAAATTGAGTACTCGAGATACATATATGCCATAAATTGAGGATACAATTTTATTTTATTTAATAAAAGCTTGTAAATTGATTTATAATAAATATGAAGTTAATTAAATCAAAATATTATCGTATCCTAAATTTATGTCGTATATGTATCACAAATACTCAATTTCATTATATTTATACTTATATTTAAAATAGTGACTTTCAGTACACTACATACTACATAATTACTACATAATAAATACTGATTTTCAAAGCATCACGTGTCATTTTTGCTCTCCAAATATTGATTTGCTATATTATATAGCATCTCCAAAAAATTTACCCTATCATATCATCCTGCAAAATTTTTACCGTACAGTAAAATGTCTGTCAGTATCTTCATTTTTTTCAAAATGAATGATCAAATTATAGAATCATGACTATTTAAATAGTACGAATTAAACCGAAATATGCATCAACTTTATTTATTTATTTTTTTGAGTACCATCAGTTTTTTTGTTGAAATTTGGTTTACTCTAAAAAGTAATGTTTATCGAATGTTATGAAAATGGAAAGAATTAGTTGAGTTCAAACTGTCTTAGTTTACCACTAACTATTGGTAAAAATGGTTTTCTAAAATCAACAACCAGATGAGAAAGGATTCTTGATCACGAGTACATACTTCTTGATCAGCTATGACGCTTATTTTAATTGCAATAAAATGTTTTCTATTTTTAAAAAACCTCATTCAATCTTCTTCTATTTTCGTTTTCTAAAGTCATTGATTGCAACAAATTACAGAACCTAAACAAAGAAACAGATGACATTGTGAGAGAAGGCACAGCTACAATTTGCTAAAAGCTATCAGTAACAAAAATCAAGTACAATAGTTCTCGAGCAAACTCAATCAGCCATAACAAAACAAACTATATATGTAATTTTTTTGTTTTTTTAAAGACTGAATTATTATGAAAACGACAATTAACAATTGATTCGAAGAATAAAGGAACATGAGACAAGAAGAACAAACATACAAAAATTTACGTAGTTTACTAACGTAGTGTTAGCTAGTCCACAGACAGAAATAAGGCGTTTGCAATGCGAAAAGTGTATGGCGTTTTCCCACACCCCCACTCGCTGACCAGGCAGCGAGACCTGGCTTGTTGATCGGACAGCGAGATTCCCAACTAATAATTGCAGGCCATTAATGCATATTTTTAACGTGAACAAACTCTATATGAAGCTGGAGCTTCAAAAGAATCCGTGCATTATGTAACTAGATAGAAAATATGTTATTTGTTAACTGTGCAAAGCTTCTTGGTTGATGTTGAATAAACCGCTACTATGTATTTGATATTTTGTTTTGGTTGCCCAAGAATATGACTTCTCACTTTATTGCCGTGTAAGGTGAACTAGTGAAAGATGTGTGGGTGATAGGGTGTTAATCTCCATAATTCGACACGTGTTAACAAACTTGAAAATTTGTTTGAGAATCAGTCAAAAGAATATATATATATATATATAAATGGAGCATACAACATTAGCAGGTAGAAAATTCATCACCAATTGATTAATTAGTCGCATAAAGCGACCGGACTTCGAACTGAGACTCAACGTCAGCCTTAATTTGAGAAAAACGGACTTGGTCTTCGACATAAAGTCCACAATGAACAAGTCTTGTTTTCAACTTTCATTCTGACCAAACAGACCGTTACATGCTTTCTCCACTTATTCATCTTTATTTCATTTTTATGAAAAATTAAATCAACAATAAGGGGCGTACAGATAAAGCAAGCTAGAAAAATATAAAGATTTTTAAGATCTCATAATCATCTTACATCATTAGAAAGTAGGAGAGTCCTAAATATTTATAGATATGAGTTACTTCCTTCGTAATCATCAATTAATTTTAAGGTAGAATTCTATGTTTTTAGAGCTCATAAAATCTCAACTGAGTATCAATCTAATAAAATTAAAAATTGAGATCCGATTCAAAATTAGTAAATTCATTCATAAGAGATATAAATTGCTTCTTTTAAGTTACTCCTTAAAAAAAATATAAATTCAATTACACATATGAATAGCGTCCCCCACCAGATGCTCTATGTAAGCGACTAATTAATCAGCTGGTGACGAATTTTCCATCTGCAAATGTTATGGTGCATTATATTCTTTTGACTGATTCTCAAACAACTTCTCAAGTTAGGTTCACACGTGTCCAATAAGGAGATTAACACCCATCACATATGTTTAAACCTTACCTGGATCTCCATTTCTTATAGAGCAACAAGATTTTCTGCTAAATAATCGTTTAAGTACTAGTTTGATATAATATTTTGATTTTTGTTTTTGTTTTTTATTTTTATTTTTTTTGTTTTTGATTTTTGGTTTTAAAAATTAAAAATTATACATGTTTGATAACTATTTTTTACTTTTTTTTAAATAAAATAAAATAAAAAATATGAAATTTGCGTTGTATAGCAACTTTTTTACCCAAATTTATAATTATAGCAACGTTTTAAAAATAATTCGTTTATAACAAATTCTGCATCTTTTTTTTAAAAAATCTCTATATACCTTTTTTATCGAAGACTTTAATAGATGGAAGTCTATCAATTTTATCAGTAATTGATTCTATCAGCATTTATTGATATAATTTAATGGAAGTTTATCAATTTACTTTAGTAATTATCAGCCTTGATAGAATCTATCGATATGAAAGTCTATCAATTTACATTTTTTGCTATATGTGCAAACATTTTCATTATTGTTCTACTGGTGTAATTTTTTAACCATTTTGTAATATACATGGAAAAGCCCCTAAAACATACGTTTGAAAACAACTTGATTTTCTAAAAAATAAAAAATTATTATTTTTAATATTTAATAAAATAAAATAAAATAATGTTGGAATATTATTGATCTAATAATTTATTAGTAATCAACCTCAAATTTGAGAGTTAGAATTTTATCACATTTCTAGAAAAAGAAAAACCCTGATTTTTTAGGTCCCGTTTGATAATCATTTCGTTTTTTGTTTCTAGTTTTCATTTTTGGTTTTTGGTTTTGTGTTTTAAAAAATAAAAATAGTACCTGTTTGATAACTGATTTTAATTTTATGTTTCTAAAAATTAAAAACAAAAAAATATGTTCGATAATTTTTTTTTGTTTTCAAACCTCACATTTTGTTTTAATTTTTTTAGTTTTTTACTATTTATTTTTTCATACGTTTTTAGAAATAAAAATAAAAATCTATTTTTAAAAACAATAAAAACAGAAATAGAAAATTAGAAACCAAATAGTTATCAAATACGACATAAAAGTTACGTTTATAGTTTTTAGAATTTCTTTAATATTTTAAATACAGTTTTGAAATTTTAAGAACAAAAACAAAAAAAATGAAACGGTTATGAAACAGGGCCTAAACAAACTTGTTTCTAAAAAGATAAAAATAAAAATAAAAAATAAAAAATGAAATGATGATCAAACGGAGATAAATAATCGTAGAGTCTGATAGTTCAAAAGAAACTCTAGCATCTATCGATAGGCTGGGCCTGAATTTCTATAAATTCATTCACTTGTACCATAAAATTCCACATCCAGACATGGCTTCCCTCTCCACCCCTTTCCACTTGGCCATTTTCACAGCCATTATAGTTCTGAAATACTCTTCCTTTCCCAGTGTGGGATCAACCACTCTGAATCTTGACACAGACCAACAAGCTTTGGTTGCAATGAAGTCCACATTTCAAAACACTCAGCCTCTGTCTTCATGGAACAATCAAACTCCATCTCCCTGCAACTGGCTCGGCGTAACCTGCAACCGAAATGGCACCCGAGTTGTTGCCTTGAACCTCACCAACTTTGAACTCTCAGGCACCATCGACCCTCATGTTGGCAACCTCTCATTCCTTCATTCACTTCAACTTCGAAGCAATCAATTTAATGGACCAATACCAAATCAAATCACCAATCTTTTTCGCTTGAGAGTTCTGGACTTGAGCTTCAACAATTTAAACGGTCCATTACCTTCCAACATCAACAAAATGGCTGATCTTGAAATCCTTGACTTGATGTCCAACAGAATTAATGGGAAACTCCCCAACCAGCTGAGTGAATTAACCAAGCTGCAAGTTTTGGTTTTGGCACAAAACCAACTCTTTGGTGAGATCCCACCTTCTTTTGGTAATCTTTCTTCAATTGTTTCAATCAATTTAGGCACCAATTCAATCAGTGGCCCAATTCCCAGCACAATAGCTAGTTTAACAAACTTGAAGAACCTGAGTATAGTTATTAACAACCTTTCTGGCACTGTTCCTCCCAGCATATACAACATGTCTTCCTTGGTCACTCTGGCCATGGCTTCCAACAACCTTTGGGGAACATTTCCAAAAGATATTGGAGAAAAACTCCCAAATCTTTTGGTGTTCAACTTTTGCTTCAACAAATTCACAGGAACCATCCCTGAGTCTTTGCATAACATAACAAAGATTCAAGTCATACGCTTCGCCCACAACTTTCTCGAAGGAACAGTCCCACCCGGTCTCGAGAAACTTCATGATCTCAATATGTACAACATTGGGTACAACAAGCTAGTGGGTTCTGATTCAAATGGGGGCCTCAATTTCATAACTTCCTTGACAAACAGTTCTAAGCTTGCTTTTCTTGCTCTTGATGGGAATAGTTTTGAGGGTGTGATTCCAGATTCCATTGGGAATTTGTCCAAGGATCTTTCTAAGCTGTACATGGGAGAGAATCGTTTTTATGGGAATATACCTGCAACAATTTCTAATCTACAAGGCTTGTCTCTGCTAAATTTGAGTGACAACTCCTTATCAGGTGAAATCCCATCTCAAATTGGCAAATTGGATCAACTTCAAATGCTTGTTTTGGCAAGGAATCAGTTTTCGGGTCGAATTCCGAGTTCTTTGGGTGATCTTCAAATGTTGAATCAAATTGATCTATCAGGAAATGACTTGGCTGGTAACATACCCATCTCTTTTGGGAATTTTATGAATTTGCTCTCATTGGATTTGTCAAAAAATAAGCTCAATGGAAGTATACCCAGAGAGACACTTACTTTGCCTGCTTTGAGCAAGGTCTTAAATCTATCAAATAACCTTTTTAGTGGGTCTCTTTCTGAAGCAATTGGGTCTTTAGAAAATGTTATGGCTATTGATATCTCTAATAACCATATCTCTGGTAACATTCCTTCTTCAATCAGTCGCTGCAAGAGCTTGGAGGTTCTGATAATGGCTAACAATGAATTCTCAGGTCCTATTCCAAAAGCTTTAAAAGATCTTAGAGGCCTTCAGCTTCTGGATCTCTCCTCAAACCATCTTTCAGGCCTTATTCCTAATGAGCTTCAACAGTTAAAAGCTCTTCAAACTCTGAACCTCTCTTTCAATGATCTCCAAGGAGTTGTTCCAACAGAGTTTGAAAATATCACTAACCTTTATTTGCAAGGCAATCCAAGGCTTTGTGATGAACATTTCTCATGTGCAGTGAAAGGGACAAAAGGAAAGGTGCTTAAGATTGTTGTCATCTCTGTTTTATCAGCTTTGCTAGTTATTTTTCTTGTGTTTGGTGCTGTGGTTTACTTTATGAGAAGAAAGTCAAAGGATACAACATTGTCATTATCAACTGAATTGCTAAAGGGGAAGCCTGAAATGATCTCCTATCATGAGCTTTGTTTGGCAACTGAGAATTTTAGCTCGAAAAATTTTATTGGAAAAGGAAGCTTTGGGACTGTCTACAAAGGCTGTTTAGCACAGGGGATTGCCATTGCAGTCAAGGTTCTTAACACTGAAAGAGCTGGCTCAGTTAGGAGCTTTCTTGCCGAGTGCGAGGCTCTGCGAAACGTGAGACATCGAAATCTTGTTAAGCTAATCACATCGTGTTCCAGCATAGACTTCAAACACAAGGAGTTTCTTGCTTTGGTTTATGAGTTTCTAAGTAATGGAAGCTTGGATTCATGGATTCATAAACATAAGCTCCATGCTGATGGAAGTGGGCTAAATTTACTGGAGAGATTGAGCATTGCCATTGATGTTGCTTCTGTGTTAGACTACCTCCATAATGGCTACGATGTTCCGATCGTTCACTGCGATTTGAAGCCCAGCAACATCATCTTGTCGGAAGATATGACTGCAAAAGTTGGGGATTTTGGGTTAGCTCGTTTGCTGATAGAGGGTGAAAATAACCAATCTTCTTCCATTACTTCCAGCAATATCTTGAAGGGCTCCATTGGTTATGTTCCTCCAGGTTTGTTAACATTAAAGTTTTTAAAGTTTTGTTTTGTTCATTTTTATTTTTTATTTTTAAATTGGTGAGTCTGATCGTGCACATTTCGATTATTCTCACGCTTCAATATTTCTTACGAGACTGATTATCTGACCCTACTACAACTTTATTAATTACTATGTAGATGACCACTATGAATCAAACCCATAACTTTTAGTCTAGAAGACTTTCTTTAACCACTAAGTTATTAAATAGCGTCGACATCTATCTTAAAACAAATGGATTGTGAGAGAAGTAGTCTATCTATCTTATAAATGTTTGAAGATATCTTCAACTTATCAATGTTAGATCCTCACATGCCCTTCAAGATAGTGCCACTTTTTGGGTTCACCAATCTTGAATGGGATCTCAATTTCATTTTTATTTGGACTGAAACCCGTTTGTACTTTTCCGACTATGATATCATATCTGATATTAGACAGTATGAACAACATTTATCTCAAAACTAATTGGTTGTGAGAGGGGAAGTTCATCTATTCAATAAAAATGCTTGGAGGTATCTTGAACTTAAGGATCCTCAATCTATGTCAAGTCAACTCATGGTTAAAGTTTTTTTTTTTTTTTTTTAATTAAAAACTTATTCTTAAAGTTTTTGACACTAAGCAAGCTCTCTGTTATTGCAGAATATGGACTTGGAAGAAAGCCAACAACAGCCGGAGATGTGTACAGTTTTGGAGTAACATTGTTAGAGCTTTTTACAGGGAAATGTCCAACAGATGAATGTTTTTCAGGAGAGTTGAATCTGATAAAATGGGTCCAATTGGCATATCCAAAGGAGATGGATGAAATAGTTGACGCTGCTCTGTTAGAATCACATTGCAACTTATACTATGAAGAACAAGAGATTGACACAACTAAACAGTACGATTCTCTTGTTGATATCGTTGGAATTGGGCTTTCTTGCACTGCAAATTCGCCTGAAAAACGTATTGGCATGAAAGATGTCTTTTTAAAACTCAAGTTGATAAAAGCTACTCTTATCCATCATTCAAATGGGAATGATGAGTAAAAGCATTGATTTTGGAGCTGAATGTTTGGGTATGGCTTTTGGTGTCTGTATGGACGAATGTTGTTTTAAGGGTTTGTTTACCAAAAATGATATGTAAACATATATGATAAACAGTAGAACTTGGGATTCTTCCCTTATTTTTAAATGAATTCTATCTATAGATAGTTTGATAGAACTTTCGAGGGTGTTTGTTACGTAATTTTCAACGAGTTATTACAAATGAGTTATAACAATCACTTTTTTAAAAAATTCATATCCAAACAAGTTATTGTAATCATTCAAAATAATTACTAATTTTTAACTATTCAAAATAATCACTTATTTCAAATCAATCAAGTTTTTAAATCACTCAACATACAAATTCTCATCTAAAATCTCTATTCAAACGAGTTTTTTTATGCAACTTGTTCATCAAAATCTTAATCCAAATGAGCTATTGTCCGTAGGTTTTCCACAAAAAAAACTTCATTCAAACGAGTTATTACACAAATTCCAATTTTTAATCACTTAAAATAACTTCTCATTTTAATGAATCCTGCATATCTTCATCCAAACAGCCCCTCATGTGTTTGTTTGCCGGCCTTAAAATAACACCTATGACTTCAACTCTTTCTGTTTGTTGGATGGTTTTGTAGAGCGGTTGGCATAGAGCTGTTCTTCAGCTCGTTTTACTTTTTTTTTTTTTGAAGCGATTAAAGAGGCGGATAAATGGGAATTACAGGTTGCCACGTAGTGCAGAATCATTGTGCCACGTGACCGCCACTTTCTTCTTTTTTTTCACTTTTCTTATTTTCAATAATTTCTTTTTATTTTCTTCGATATTTTTTTAGTTCTTTTTCCAAAATTTAAGTTTTAAACTTTTATTAAATTCCAAGAATTATTTTTTTAACTCTTTTTCTGTTTCTTATTTTTACTTTTCGAATTTCAGTTTTTAATTTTTTTTTTACAAAATAAAAAATTTCACATTTTCTTTAAATTTTGAGTTTTCTATTTTTCAAAAAAATTGAGTTTTTAATTATTATTTTTCAATTTTTTGTTGTAAATTTTTTAAGATATATTTCAATTTTAAGGTTTTAATTTTTCATATTTAAATTTCAGTTCTTATTTTCCCCCAAGATTTTAGTTTTTAATTTTTTTTCCAATTTTTTTCAAGATTTTATTATTTTTCATATCTTTTTAAAATTAAAATTTTCCTTCAAAATTTCAGTTTTTTTACTTTTTTGAAAAAATTGAGTTCTTAATTTTTTTTTTTTTTTTTCCAATTTTTGTTTTTATATTTTATATGATATAATTTTAGATCTATATATATATTTCTACTGTTTCATATGATATTATATTTTATCTGATATATTTTGTAATTTGAATTTATGAGTTTTTACATAATCAGATTTATTTTTTATTTTATAGTTCATTTTTTAACCATTTAATTTATATTTTTTTTATCTAGTTAAAATATAATAATATGTCATTTTTAAAATATATTGAGAATATATTTCATGTCGTTTCATAATCTCCTTGTAATTTTTTTTGAAATATGAAATAGAAATCATTAAAAAAGAAACTATTGGTACACAAAATATTTTCACTAAAAAATAATAATATGTAATTTAATAATACAAATTAAATAAAGAACTTTTTTTAAGAATAGAACATAAAAAATTGATATTAAATAAAATAAAATGACATTATTTTAAATTAAAAGAAAAAAATTTCATAAATGTCACATCTGAAAAAAATAATATACCTCTCATACAACCCCTCCACAAAAATTACATCCAAACGAGTTATTATTACAATCACTCTACAAACTACTTTACAAACAACCACATCCAAACGAGCTATTAATATAATCACTCTATCTAATCACTCCATAAAAATGCATCCAAATCAACCCATTCATTACTTTTATTTTGTTTTCTAAACATCATCCTTGGTCATTATCATTATCATTGAGTTGCAACGAGAGTTTGGCTTATGCGAGCGAATGCTGAAGTAGGCGTTTGTTAGGCGAAGTATGATAGTTATTCCTTACCATGTATTTCTTTCTAACACTATGAACGCATTCCATGATTACCCTAGCCGCGCCTTATCTCTCGTTTAGCTTACTCCTTTACATTCTTTGTTATTTATTTTATGCAAACATCCCAATCAAAATCAACCCATTCATTACTTTTATTTTATTTTCTAAACATCATCCTTGGTCACAGTCCCTATGGAGATCGATAATTTACTTATTACTTGTTACAGACTGCGTATACTTGCACAAGTTTGAACTAAAAAGCACACGTGGCAACCGAGTATTCCGCATAGGTCTAGTATCAAGTTTTTTGCACCGTTGCCAGGGACTCTGTCAATTTAGTAAGCGTTTCTGATTTTTCAGCGTGATTTGTGCATGAGCACAACTCTCTCAATTGATCCCGAAATTGAGTGAACTCTTCATTGGAGAAGGCGAGAGCAGAGAAGGAGAGATAGGAGAGGATTGAGCCGAATGCGTAACATCACCTTGGTGTGATTGATTCATCAAGTGTTGTAGGTGTCGAAGGTAGGAGCAGGTGAAAACCAAAATCCACCCCCATCTCAAGCGGGGGATGAAAGAGACAGAGTTATGAGGACTCAAGCAAGACTGCTCGATCATGTGGCCTATCAAGGTATGGTTAGACCAAACGGTGTAGGTAGGCGTCCTATACTTACTAATAATATGTATAACATGCTTAGAGTTAGCGATTCTTTTTGTGGCTTGCCTTTAGAAGATTCACATCAACATTTGCAAAACTTCTTAGGTATTGGTGATTCTAACCTGGAAGTCGGTGTTTCTCTTGAAGACACCCGACTACTTGCTACGGTCGGATACCGAGTAGCCAGATTAAGGATTTGCTAATCCAACGGTTAGCAATACATGAAAAGCTGCCTGAATCGAATCGTCGACTACTTGTTTGTTCATTTTTTTTCTTAAAATACGATCACTTAAAAAAAAATCATTAGTATTAATGAGTATTTTCACATGATTTTCATATAATAAACTATTTATGACTATTTATAATACAATATTAAAATATATTAATGATTATGAATATAAATAATTTATAATTTTCCTACATTTGTAATTAAATTGAGGGAAAAGTTCATCCAATACAATTTTTCTATATAAAAAAAGTTAAGAGTACTTATACATAAAACATGATCAACACCACGATAACAATATTCATAAATCCTTATTTATTTAAACTTGCATTTATTTATTAATACATGACATACATATTTTATGAAATTATATAATTTTTTTTCAAACATTTTTTCTTAAAGTTCAAAACAAATGATGACTTTTTATGCTTCAATGTTTTTTAATAACTAAATAAATACATATTTACTAATCTTTTTTTTTCCACAAAGGAAGCAGTATATTACATGTTTTTAGACATATTATTTATGAAGTATTAATGTATTAAACTTTAAAATCATTATCATTTCTTTATTACGGTAAATTCATAAAATCATTGTTAAATAATGATTAAATATATAAATAAATATAAAATTTTATGAATTAATATTCATATATGAGATAAATACATATAAATATAAAACAGATGTATGAAATATGGTACTTATTCGGTATTTGTAGTCAAAGTAAAATATATATAGTAATTATGCATAACATGATCAAACAACACCAATTCATAATTATTATTTATTTATGAGATATTGTGGTGGATAGGCCAATTTCACAAAATAATTGCAAATCTAAATAAATTTTGAAAATATTTGTATGCATGGTCGAATATATGGTATAATTAATATTCATCATAAGGTATAATTTAAGGTATTAATATAGTATTTTGTATTATTAGTACATTATTATGTATTATAAATACAATATTTCATGTTATTTGTACAATATTGTATATTAATACAATATTATGTATTACCGTATAATTTGTGTACGATATGATTATGATTGCTTTATTTTTTTTGTCTATTACTGTAAATATTTTTTTAATTTGGCCTACTCCTAAAAATACCTCTTATTTATTAATATATGATTAAAAATTTTAAGTATTCGGAAGAAAAAAAAACCACGATTATGGAAGATTTGTTTTGGAGGCAACTTTATACAGAAGTTGTTAAAATCCATTATAGTGAGATTCTTTTTTTAAAAAAACGTTGATTTAAAAAATGAACGAGGGTATTTGTGTCTTTTGCTTGAAGACGAAATTTTAATAAAAATGGGCCAGATTGGTTTTGCCAAATGTTTTAGAGAAATAGTAGGAAATAACTAAATGGCATGGCTGCTTTGTCTTCGACTTTAAATCGATGGCTAAAAAATCAAGAGAAATATGAATATTTTCTTTCCAAAGTAACTTTTTGTTTCTTTTTAGTTTAGGTGTTTAAAGGAATATTTAAAAAAAAAAAGAGGAAAAATGACCAATTTCCCCCTAAATCTAAGTATAACCAACAATTTTATTTTATAATATTTCATTTTTTCTAAAATGAAGCAAACTACTTATTATTTTATAATATTTTGAAATTAAAATACTAATAATATTTAATTAGAAACAAATTCCTAAGATTTAGGGAGGTGGCTAAAAAAATGAAAACCATCATCGAATGCACCATACAACCAAAAAAGAATTAGAGATAACGTTCAATCAAAGTTCCTGATTACGATGTACAGTAGATGTACAATCATAGTGCACACTGATAAATTGTAGGGACTACATATGCGGTGCATAATTTCGGAAAACAAAAGTAGTGTCAGTGCGTGATAGGGGACACATGGACATATTCAGGGAGCAAGCGAACAATGTATTCTAATAAATCAATTCATACTTATATACACATTTCAAACAAGATTAACAACTATGACACAAACAAAAATGGTATAAACACATAGTATAAATGAGGTCTCAGTCTTACATATATATGTGTGTGTAGGCAATCAATTAGGCCAAAACTAATGATGTAAACCCCTAAACAAAATGTAAAGTTACAGAAACTATGCAGTCACAAAGGATGACTAGACAGACTTTTCTATGTTTTGTGCATTACATGACTGATCAGTTGCATGTGTTTAAATCATGATATATAATGGATGTACAAACATAGCGCATACTAATAAGTTATAGGGTGTAACGACCCGACCCGAATGGGGTTCTAAATAGGCCATTACCTCAATGCATGCTTACAAATCTACATAAAATTTGCAAGATGGTGTTTGGATTCTAAGTAAAAACTAAAACATGAAAACATCCATTTAAAAATCAACATAAATTCCTGAAACCGTCCCTGTTTCCAAGCACTGCTCCAAGACAAATACATTTCCAAAACATACTCTGATCAGAGATTTATTTAAAACATACAAGCTTTGCAATAGTTACAACAATGCTAGAATCCGGAAATACATTCAGAAAACACCCTAGGGCTCCGTGCCCAACTACATGCATTCAGAGGAAACTTAAATCATAAACATAAACATAAGACTCGAGAGTTGAACAACGGGTTTCCATGATCACGGCTCCTCCTCTCCCCACCATCTGTCTCGCACCATGGTTACCTGTGGAAAACCACATAATAAGGGTGAGTAACGAATTACTCAAGAAGAATCCCCAACAGGGGTACAATACGATACACATGGTCATCTCGATGAGCGTATGCAAGCTATGAATATAAACACAGAATAGAGCACATAGTTTAGCCCACACTTGGGCCTCGGATGCCAATTTAAGGTCTTAGTCCGGAATAATATCACACACACGATCCAATACACAAGTCGCCTATACGAGAAACAAGTCCGGCCTCTGCGGCTTCTCGTCGACGAAAGGTACACTCGCTCACAATCCCGAGGAGCTCTCAATCGGTAACAGTAATGAGCGTAAGCATGCACCGCGTGCTATCTGAGACCATGGGGGTTGCCGGTCCAAGGCAAAGGCGCCCATGTCCGATCCACCACGCCTAACTAAATCTTTGGATCGGTGTCACCGACATAGGGGTGTGAGACACGACACGTAAACTATGTCACCTGAACCACCGCACTGGCCAAGGAACGGTCGTGGTAGGCTTACACCAAGAAGCCGCCTTGCCTTAACAGTGGCAATCGGGGCTACCGCCAAACATGCCGAGGACATGCCATTTGTAGGGGGCGAGGCAATGCCAAGTCATCATCCCGACCGTTGGGGCATTTAACAGTCTGTCACCCTCACCCAAGATTGCAAGGCCTACCGCTTGGGTTAGCTAATCCCTCACGGGGTCCAGGGACGGAATGACTTGCTCGACGTCCCTACCATGGATGCAAGGTACTTTATGCATCAGGCCCGGATGATGCTATCTACCTGCAATTCTAACCTGCCCTAGCAAACAGCAAAACAATTCCATAAAATCCAATACGTGCTCAATAAGAATACAACGAGCCTAGCATGATACTACGAAGCAAGGAACAGATACGAGCATGCTAGAAAGGAACAACCTAGCATGGATTAACATGAGAATTAAATCAGAAAATCATTGCTAATCGGGAATTCAGAATAGAATACCTAGCTACACATGTCAATAAACACAAACAAGCAATCAATCAGCAATCACATATAATATCGTAGGGTCCACACACAACCCCGGTAAGAAATCCTTACACCGCCTAAGACCTCTAAACACAAGAAACCTAAGTCGCGATCGAACCCGAGCTAGCTAGCGAGAACCTAACAAAAACAATAATAATTACAATCAAAAGGCCCAAAAATAATAAAACAAGCAGGCTCACTGGGAGCAACTCACGAGGCACGTACCGACACTCGAACGGGCCGGCCAGACGGCCGGGCAACTTGGCTGGCGCTGCACGGCGTTGGGGCGGGCTGAGGCACGGCTGGGCGAGCAGGGCGCTCGGGTGCGGACGCAAACGCCCGGGCGAGCTACAGGGGGCGAGGGCGCTTGGGCGCGACGAGGCGCTACAGGGACGCGCGACTCGGAGCGGCTCGGCACAGGGACGGCACGGGCTGGGTGACACGGATCCGGTGACACGGGGGCCTGGGCGACACTCGCGGCGAGCGACTTCGGCCGGGGTGGCGATGCGCGACCGGGCAAAGAGAGCTCTGGCGGCGCGCGCGACTGGCAGGCAGGGCTCACTGCTGGGCGCGACTGGGCAGCGGTGGCTCACTGGTCAGCAGAGGCTCTGGTCAAGGCAGCAGGCGCTAAGGCGCCTGGGCGAGCCAAGGGGCTCAGTCACACAAGGGGGCTCGGGGAGAGAGAGAGAGAGAGAGAGAGAGAGAGAGAGAGAGAGAGAGAGAGAGAAAAGAGAATTTGGGGAAAAAAAATAAAAGAAAAGAAAATGAATTTGGAAAAGAAAAGGAAAAATGGGAAATAAAAGGAAAAATAAGGATTTTTATCCAAAATCGATCCTTATCCACTTTATCCTAAAAAAAACTCCCATTTCCCGGCTTCCTCCTTCGAGACCCGGCTGAAGCAACCTCTTCCAATAAATAAACTCACTAAATCCAACTCCCAAATCAACACCAAGAGCCCGGGCTCGAATCCCAAAGGAAGCACACAACCAACCATCACTTGCAAAAAAACCCAAATCACAACCAGACTTCCAAACGACTAGCCCAAACATCTCGGGACTCGCAGTCCAACCCAAACAAGCCACGACAAAGGCAGGAGCTACCTCGAAGCCCTGAAAACCACAAATCCTGCCCGAAGAGCCAAAAGACCAAAATACCCCCAAGGGTCAAAACCGCTCTAACGACCCAACCAACAACCGAAACTTGACCCGAAGGCACCTCGAAAACTGGGATAGAAAACTGGGCTGTTACATAGGGCCTACATGCACGATCCATAATTTCAGATCCGTCACATGTGCTTAATTTTGAGCCACTTGAACTCAATGCTGATATTACTTTTGAAGATAAACTTGTGCCAACAGTATAGAAAAATATGCACAATATAAAAAGAAAAAAATCAAGCAAACAAGGTTATTGACAGAATATATAAATAGGCAATTGCCTATTTTATATATTTTGTGAACAACGTTGTTTAATAACCAACATATGCACCCTTATTATAACATGATATGTACACAATATGTCAAACAATGTCTAACTTATGCACAAAAAAAAAGAAAAAGAAATAACGTTATTCACAAAATATATACAAGTGATAATATAAATGTTATTAAATATGCATCAATACTCTGTATAGAATAGGCGCCAACAATAACTAACATAGGATATTTACGAAATACGTGCAACTAATGTCTAACATATTGTAAGGGACCGACCCGAATGGGGCAATAAATGGGCCCTTACCCCAATGCATGCATTCAAAGTAAAGGACATTAAACAGACATGATTTCGGATTCCAATTAAAACAAAAACATTCAAAATAACCCCTTTAAAAACTAGACAATTTCCCTGGAACCTGTCTCTGTTTCCAAGCACCTGTTCCAAGATAAATACATTTCCAAAGTTTACTCTGATCAGAGATTTACTAAAAACCATTCAAAACCTGTTCAGATACAAAATGCTGGAATCCACGAAACATTTACAAAACATCCTAGGGCTCCGTGCCCGGCTACATGCATTCAGGGGAAACAAAACATAAAGAGTCATAATACAAAAATCAGAGTTGGAAGACTGGGCCCCATGATCACAGCTCTTTCTTCAGCCATCCTGTCTCGCAACTTGGTTACCTGTGGAAAAAACCACAGTAAGGGTGAGTAACGAATTACTCAGTAAGAATCCCCAACCGGGGTACAATACAATATACATGGTCATCTCGATGAGCGTATGCAAGCTATGAATATAAACACAGAATAGAGCACATAGCTTAGCCCACACTTGGGCCTCGGATGCCAATTTAAGGTCTTAGTCGGAATAATATCACCACACGATCCAATACACAAGTCGCCTATACGAGAAACAAGTCCCGGCCTCGGCTGTTTCATCGTCGACGAAAGGTACACCGCTCAAGATCCCGATGAGCTCTCCGGCGGCGCTGTAATGAGCGTAAGCATGTACCGCGTGCTCTGCTGCAGACTATGGGGGTGCTCGATCTAGAGAGAGGCAAGTCGTCCATGTCCGTCACCACGCCTAACTAAATCTACGGATCGGTGTCACCGACATAGGGTCGTGGAGACCGGACACGTAAACTATGTCGGCTGAACCACCGCACTTTGAGGCCAAGGAACGGTCGTGGTAGGCTTACACCAGAAGTCGCCCTTGCCTTAACAGTGGCAATCAAGGGCTACCGCCAAACATGCCGAGGACATGCCGCATTTGCGGGGACGAGACAATGCCAAGTCATCATCCCGACCGTTGGGCCATTTAACAGTCTGCCACCCTCACCCAAGATTGCAGGGCCTACCGGTAGGGTTAGCTAATCCCTCACGGGGTCCAGGGACGAAGCACTGTCTCGACGTCCCTGCCATGGATGCAAGGTACTTTATGCATCAGGCCCGGATGATGCTATCTACCTGCAACTCTAACCTGCCCTAGCAAACAGCAAACAATTCCATAAAATCCAATACGTGCTCAATAAGAATACAACGAGCCTAGCATGATACTACGAAGCAAGGAACAGATACGAGCATGCTAGAAAGGAACAACCTAGCATGGATTAACATGAGAATTAATCAAGAACAACATGCTAATCGGGAATTCAGAATTGAGTACCTAGCTATACATGTCAATAAACACAAACAAGCAGTCAATCAGCAATCACATATAATATCGCAGGGTCCACACAACTTTGGTAAGAAATCCTTACCTTGGTTGGGGACGATTTGACACGAAAACCTAGGTGGCGAACGAACCCGAACTAGCTATCGAGAACCTATTAATCACAACAAAAATCACACAATAGGCCTTAATATAATAAAACAAACAAGGCTCAGCTCGGGAGCAACTCACGAGGCGCGATTTAACGCACGAACGGGCCGATTGACAGACGAACGGGCAAAGAACGAGGCCGGGCCGGGCGTCTTTGGGCGTAGGAATGGGCGCGCTGGCACGCGGACGGGCGCTGGGGAGCGAGTTGCGCGCGGACGAACAGAGCGTTGACAATGCGGCTCGGCTGGCATCGGCGAGACGCGCTGCGTACATGCGACGCCGGTGGCATGCTGGCGACGCGCGGCAGCGAGGGGCTCGGGCGACGCAATGCGAAGCTGGGCGACATAGAGGCGCTCGGGTGCGGCGTGGGTTCGGCGGCGGAGGCGTCGCGACAGCGCGCTGGACCGGCCTGCGGCGCGGACGGACAATATTTGGCGAGCTCGGCGTCTGGCTCTGTTTCTGCGCGAAACAGGGGCGATGGAGAAAACCCAAAATCGAGCGATCCGAGAGGATTCGACGAGCGATTCTTCGATGGCGAACTCCCCTACACTAGCTGCACAAAACCCATACCTCAAATCACCTCGAATCGGCCAGAAATGGCACAGCCTGAAACAGGGGAGAAGAAATCGAATTTCGAAGGAGAAGAAGAAGAAGAAGATGAACCTGCTGCTCGGGGAAGATCGACTTCGAATTTGGGAGAGGAAACTCGGTCGAAAATGGAGCTGGAGGGGGGAAAATCGCGAAGGAAAACGTTGTCGGTCGATGGAGATTTGCGAAGAAGAAAGGAGAAATGGGGAAGCTTCGGGCGAGCTCGCTTTATACCAACACTCAAAGACAAACCGGCTTATATACAAGATCGCGCGTTTAGAAGCACAAGAGCGCTCTGGTGGCTCGATTTTGCGCCCTCGCCTAGCACGCGACACGTCCTTGGCTCGAATCTCACTCGACGCGCTATTTAATTCCCTATTTATTTTTACCTTTTCCCAAGCCCAAATGTCTTCACCAAAATTCCCGATCCCATTCAAATCGACTCATAATTATTCCGGAAATTAACAATTTCATACTCGGCCCTGTCGGCCCGACCAAAATTACCAAAATGCCCCTGGGCCTCCCGGGAAGACCGGGATGAAATTTCCGGGTTGTTACAATATTCCCCCCATATAAGACTTTCGTCCTCGAAAGTCACTTAAGATTGGAACAGCTCGGGATACTACAATCTCATCTCATCCTCCCGCTCCCAAGTGGCTTCCTCTGAACTCTGACTTCTCCACTGAACTTTTACCAACCGGATTTCACGATTACGCAGTGTCTTCGTCTCAAAAGCAAGAATCCCCACTGGCTTCTCCTCGAAGCTCAAATCCTCATTCAGCTGCAAAGGCTCAAAATCAACAATGTGCGACGGGTCCGGCACGTACTGTCTCAACACCGAAACATGAAAAACACTGTGCACTGCTGACAATGATGGAGGCAGGGCTTACCGATAAGCAACCTTGCCAATCCTCTCCAAATCCCGACGCCGAACATCGGCATAACTCTTCTGTCTGTTCTGAGCTGTCAACATACGAGCTCTAATCTTCTGCACGGCACCATTGGTCAACTGCAGCAATTCGGGATCCAAAACCTGTCTATCACCAACCTTTTCCCAGAACACAGGAGATCGGCAACGCTTACCATACAAAGCCTCGAATGGAGCCATCTGAATCGTCGACTGATAACTGTTGTTATATGCAAAATCCATCGGATACAGATACTGGTCCCAACTGCTCGGGAAATCCAACACACAAGTCCTCGAATCACGGTCAGACACAATCCTCACAGGCACACCGTGATAACGAACAATCTGTTCCAAAAACAACTGCGCCCATTGTTCCACGGTATAAGTGTCTCTACCGGGAATGAAGTGTGCGCACTTAGTCAATCGATCGACTATCACCCAAATCGAGAGAGAACTTCCTGAGTCCTCGGCAAACCGAAATAAAGTCCATGGAGATCTCTTCCCACTTCCACCGAGGTACACTCGTCGGGCCGCAAATAAACCTGGTGGTCTCTGCTGGGTGCCTTCACTTGCTGACAAGTGAGACATCGACTGACAAACTCCGCAACATCTCTCTTCATACCCATCCACCAGAATGTCTACTTAAGCTCCTGATACATCTTGGTACCCCCGGGGTGCCAAGCAAACGAAGAACTGTGGGCCTCTGAGAGCAACTCTGTTCGCAATCCTGCGACATCCGGAACACACAACCGACCTCTGTACGTCAGCCCACTGTCTGGTGAATACACAAAGTCAAAATCTCCATCAGCACTAACTCTGTCAAATAATCTCTTAAGTGCGGGGTCACTCAACCGACTATCAATAATCCATTTGTCTAATCGATGGTCGGATGTCCAACCGAGCTACTCTGGCAGTAACCTCACCCAACAACACTGCAATCTCAGCCCGCTCGAACTCTCTCTGTAATCTGGGCTGGGAACTCAACAACACCGCGGATGCGACGTCTTCCTACTCAAAGCATCAGCTACAATATTTGCTTTACCCGGATGGTACAAACTCTCGCAGTCATAGTCTTTCACCAACTCTAACCATCTCCTCTGCCTCATATTCAGCTCCTTCTGAGCAAACAGATACTTGAGGCTCTAGTGATCGATAACCATCTGGATCTGCTCACCATACAGGTAATGCCTCCAAATCTTGATTGCAAACACCACTGCCGCCAACTCCATATCATGAGTCGGATAGTTTCGCTCATATGGCTTCTTGGTGACAGGAAGCATAAGCAATGACCTTCCCGTCTTTGCATCAACACACAACCTAACCCAAACTTGGAAGCATCGGCAGTAAACCACGAAACCACTGTCCCCTCCGGATCGCCAACACAGTCTTTGAAGTCAAAGCTGCGCTTGAGCCTGACAAAGCTCTCATCACACTTACCGTCCCAAACAAACTCGACACCCTTCCTCGTCAGACGAGTGAGGGGCGAGGCTATGGCGGAAAAGTCCTTAACAAACCGACGGCAACAAACTGCCAAACCCAGAAAGAAACGGCTCCTACGAGCAGACAACCGAAGGACAGAGAGCTCCACTTACACTCACTGTCTTGCTCCACTAAAGCCAGAAGATCAAAATCTTACGGGGTAGCAACAGGGGTTCACCACGAACTGAACCTCCAAATACCAACGGGGCAACTCTCAACTTCCCTGGAAACAGGAAGACAACCAACAAGGCACGAACCATTCGCCCCACGAGCAAACTGACTTCTAGCAATTTCAATCCACACCTTGGTCAACACCAAGCATCAACTTGTCACCATACCGGAACCGATCCGGACTTTACTCCAAACAAATATTAACTTGCTAGGCTACCAAGACTGCCAGCAATTCCCCTGAGGCTACGAACTACACGGCTCTAGCTTGCCAACTGCAACTCACTACTTGGCCTGACTGAGCTCTAGAGAGGCTCTTCACAACCTAGGGTTCTCCGACAACCCTCGACACCCACTGCCAACTAACAGACTAACAACCAACTGCCTGCACAACAACAACTCCTTTTTCCAGCAACACAACCATGCTGGCCAACTCCAATTCCTTGGAAACCAAGAGGACCCGAAACGCTACCGAATGCGTCATCCTCCTACTCATACATCAACCACAACATAACTTCTACCCAAGGAAGGATCCGAACAACTCTCTCCGTCATGACGATCAACAAGAAGATCCGCCAACCAAGCTTAGGTCCACTTAACAAATCTTACCTAAGCAACATCCTGATACCACGAGCATGGTATCCTTACCCTCCTCACTAAAGCCTTACAACCTCCACCTGGAGTCCAATTTTTTTTTTTTCCAAGAACTGAGCACCAGATTCCCAAAGCAAATCCTACATGCATCTGAACTCTCGCCACAGAACGAACCACACAAACACACTTGTGTGCACAACTCCCAACCTTCATTTAGCGATCCAAGACTAACAAATGCTTTTCCCAAAAGCCACACTAGCTCCTGGCAGAGATACAACCAATCAACGGAACACCCAAAGTTCCATCTCCACACGATGCTCAAGTCGTGGCAACCTTGCTCTACCAAAGCATAACCATGCCAAACCAAACTTACTTTATACCAAGCCTCTACCAAGGGTGCTTACCCATAAGGCATCCAACTCCTCTCACAAGGCATCCTACTCACCTCATAGGCATCCAACTCATGGTCCCTCAGCTGGACCCAACTTGCTTCTACGATGCTCAACTTTCCTCAGATAAGGCCCTTGAAGGTAGTTGACCACACTACCAACCACAAAGATCTCTTGGCCTTAACACTGGCGTGAGATGCACGCGCACTAACACTTACCAACCGATAACCTGCTTGACTTACTTAACCTCCAGTAACACTGGGAAAAGGCTCCGGCTCCTCTCAAACATCCTTTCGCTTGAAGTCCTTTGATTACCACTGAACTAGCCCTTTTGCACGACCTACACAGGTGCAATTACCATAAATAGATCCAAGGCTAGAGGAGTACGCTGAACTCCGGACGGCATAGAACCATCTGCTATGCCCATGCCAAACTCAGGCCTGAACCAGATTTAGTGCCAAAGCGGCACACCAACCAATGCACCTCAAGTGCCACTACTACCAAATCCACATCTTACTACCAACGGGGCCAACAAAGTCACAACCTCAAGTGACACGAACTCTGGCTCGGCATACAAGGGCTCAACTCCAACAACTATGCCTAAGGCATCTCATCAAGCTGAAGGCTCACAGCCTACTCTTGCATCTCCACATGATGCTCAACAAACTCTGGCCGGCTCTCTCATCATGTAGCAGCTAGCCCTACTCTAGGGCTTACCAAAAGAAGAGTGTTCACTTCTATCAAACCACTGAGGAAACCACTAACGGATCCAGTCCGTAGGGAACATTGCTTGTTGCACCCTTAACTACAGGGTTTCGGCTTACTGGTTGCAAACAACAACACTTTAAAGAAGCACAAAGATGCCTCATCAGCCTCCTCGAGGCTACCAACTTTGCAACCATTCTCTGGGCAACCAAATAGTCTAACAAGGCTCAAGATCAACACTTGAGCTACCCAGGCTAGTCCACACGGGGACCTGCTCCACAAACATCCACATCAACACAACCACAGCTAACTCCTCTCTTGAAGTGGCATTCCAAGGCAAAGCACCTCCACCCTCTCGCTAGGGGAAAACCATCAACTGGGCCACAGTTGGCCTATGGGAGTCCAATCTCTACCTCCCTCTGGAACGATGTCCCAGGGCATCCGAACCTACCTGGATACCACAACAAGCCACAACATACATCACACACTGCGAGAAGTTTGCATGATGGCGCTCTAAACCCAAACCAATAACGAGTCAGAACCTACTCGTCTCCGCTCCACAACACTACACAAGGCATACACTCGATGACAGGTATTGTAAATTCTTAACCCTTTTTCAACAACAAATAGTAAACTTAGGCGTACTTGATGACTGTCGGAGTGCTAGTGATCATGGGAAAACGACCTACAACAAAAGGTCAATCTACAGAATTTATGACTCTGAGCTCTGATACCAACTGTAAGGGACCGACTCGAATGGGGCACTAAATGGGCCCTTACCCCAATGCATGCATTCAAAGTAAAGGACATTAAACAGACATGATTTCGGATTCCAATTAAAACAAAAACATTCAAAATAACCCCTTTAAAAACTAGACAATTTCCCTGGAACCTGTCCCTGTTTCCAAGCACCTGTTCCAAGATAAATACATTTCCAAAGTTTACTCTGATCAGAGATTTACTAAAACCCATTCAAAACCTGTTCAGATACAAAATGCTAGAATCCACGAAACATTTACAAAACATCCTAGGGCTCCGTGCCCGGCTACATGCATTCAGGGGAAACAAAACATAAAGAGTCATAATACAAAAATCAGAGTTGGAAGACTGGGCCCCATGATCACAGCTCCTCCTTCAGCCATCCTGTCTCGCAACTTGGTTACCTTTGGAAACAACCACAGTAAGGGTGAGTAACGAATTACTCAGTAAGAATCCCCAACCGGGGTACAATACGATATACATGGTCATCTCGATGAGCGTATGCAAGCTATGAATATAAACACAGAATAGAGCACATAGCTTAGCCCACACTTGGGCCTCGGATGCCAATTTAAGGTCTTAGTCCGGAATAATATCACCACACAGTCCAATACACAAGTCGCCCTATACGAGAAATAAGTCCCGGCCTCAGCCTGTCTACTATCGACGAAAGGTACACTGGCTCAAGATCCCGATGAGCTCTCCGGTCGGCGCTGTAATGAGCGTAAGCATGTACCGCGTGCTACTGCAGACTATGGGGGTGCGGGTCCAGAGGCAAGCCGCCCATGTCCGGCCACCACGCCTAACTAAATCTCTCGGATCGGTGTCACCGACATATGGGTGTGAGACCTGGACACGTAAACTATGTCAGCCTGAACCACCGCACCTGGGGCCAAGGAACGGTCGTGGTAGGCTTACACCAGGAAGTCGTCCTTGCCTTAACAAGTGGCAATCGAGGGCTCGCCAAACATGCCGAGAACATGCCGGCCGCCGGGACGAGGCAATGCCAAGTCATCATCCCGACCGTTGGGGCATTTAACGATCCGCCACCCTCACCCAAGATTGCGGGGCCTACCGGTAGGGTTAGCTAATCCTCACGGGGTCGGGGACGAGCATCGTCTCTCGACGTCCCCGCCATGGATGCAAGGTACTTTATGCATCGGCCGGATGATGCTATCTACCGCAACTCTAACTCGCCTAGAAAGCGAGCAAACAATTCCATAAAATCCAATACGTGCTCAATAAGAATACAACGAGCCTAGCATGATACTACGAAGCAAGGAGCAAGTATACGAGCATGCTAGAAAGGAACAACCTAGCATGGATTAACATGAGAATTAATCAAGAACAACATGCTAATCGAATTTGAATTGAGTACCTAGCTATACATGTCAATAAACACAAACAAGCAGTCAATCAGCAATCACATATAATATCGCAGGGTCCACACAACTCCGGTAAGAAATCCTTACCTTGGTTGGGGACGATTTGACACGAAAACCTAGGTGGCGAACGAACCCGAACTAGCTATCGAGAACCTATCAATCACAACAAAAATCACACAATAGGCCTTAATATAATAAAACAAACAAGGCTCAGCTCGGGAGCAACTCACGAGGCGCGACGAACGCACGAACGGGGCAGCAACGGGGCTGGCTGGGCTCGTGGGCGCGCGGACGGGCGCGAGCTGCGCGCGGACGAACAGAGCGTTGACGATGCGGCTCGGCTGGGCGCTGGCGAGGACGCGCGTGCGCGGACGCTAGTGGCACTGGGCGACGCGGCACGACTAGGCGAGCAGGGGCTCGGGCGACGCGATGCGGAGCTGGGCGACACAGAGGCGCTCGGGCGCGGCGTGGCTCAGCGGCCGCTCGCGGCAGCGCTGGACCAGCCTGCGCGCGGACGGACAGAACATTTGGCGAGCTCGGCGTCTGGCTCTGTTTCTGCGCGAAATAGGGGCGATGGAGAAAACCCGAAATCGAGCGATCCGAGAGGATTCGGCGAGCGATTCTTTGATGGCGAATTCCCCTACACTAGCTGCACAAAACCCATACCTCAAATCACCTCGAATCTGCCGGAAATTGCACAGCCTGAAACAGGGGAGAAGAAATCGAATTTCGAAGGAGAAGAAGATGAAGAAGATGAACCTGCTGCTCGGGGAAGATCGACTTCGAATTTGGGAGAGGAAACTCGGTCGAAAATGGAGCTGGAGGGGGGAAAATCGCGAAGGAAAACGTTGTCGGTCGATGGAGATTTGCGAAGAAGAAAGGAGAAACGGGGAAGCTTCGGGCGAGCTCTGCCTTTATACCAACACTTAGCACAAACCGGCTTATATACAAGATCGCGCGTTTAGAAGCACAAGAGCGCTCAGTGGCTCGATTGGCAGCGCCCTTTGCCTAGCACGCGACACGTCCTTGGCTCGAATCTCCCTCGACGTGCTATTTAAATCCCTATTTATTTTTACCTTTTCCCAAAATTACCAAAATGCCCCTGGTCCTCCCGGGAAGACCGGGATGAAATTTCCGGGCCGTTACAGATATGCGAAATAAAAAATAAAATAAAATAAAATATAGGAAAATTGTATTGGATAACCACTTTTAGGAAAATAATTACACATCTAGTCATATCTTAAAGTATTTGTAAATCTATTTTTTGTTTTAAATTTAATTAATAATATTTTTCTATATTGCCTATTATACCCTCATTTACCCTTTTCTTTTTCTTTTTCTTAACATCTAAAGTAACGTAAATTCTGTTGGCACTTGAGCAATTTTTTAAAACTCTCTTGCCTTTATTTTATTTTTTCATTTTCCCTTTCAAATCCTCTTTTACTCCTTTTTTTTTTGTTCTTATTTGCCTCTGGGTGGATTTCATTTTTTTTCGATTTTTTTCTAATATTCCAAAGCTAGGATAATTATTGATTATTGTATATATATATATTTTTTTTTTAAATCAAACCTATGATGATTATTGAATGCTAAAGAAACACATTTAATTTCTATTTTAGTCAAATTAAAAAAATATATATAAATATGGTCACTTTTAAAAAATAAAATTAATCATCGTAGTCATAGGTATTAATAATAATATTGTATTAATAATATATAAGAATGTAATAATACACAATATTGTATTAATAATATATAATAATGTATCAATAATACAAAATATTATACTAATCATAAATAATGTTGTATTAATGAGTACGTATTGAACTTTATTTATAACTATGGATTCAAATATTTTCAAATTTGACTACATTTGTAATTATTTTGTTAGAATAAGTCATCCATTATAATTTTCCAAAAAATTGTAGTACTTATACATTACATGATCGATACTACAAAAACAATATATATAAATCTTTATTTATATTAAAACTTTTGTATTAATATATAAATACATGTTTATTTATATTAAAACTTTTGTATTAATATATAAATACATGTTTTAAATTTTAACGTCATCTCCTATAACATAATAATTATAAGAGTAATTGTTGGTTCATTTTTTTTTTCTAAAAATAAGGCCACTCTAAAAATAATTAGCAAAAAAAGTTATTTATTACATACTTTATTTATAATACCGGTATTAATGAGTATTTATAATAAATTACTAGAATACATTAATAATTATGAATACAAATATTTTAAAATTTACCTACATTGTAATTAAGTTGTGATAAACAATGCAATTTTTTTAAAACATTTACACTACTTATGCATAACATGATCAATACCACAAAATCAATATCCATAAATTCATATTTATATAAAAACTTATGTATTAATAAATAAATAGAGGTTTTAAATTTTAACGGCATCTTCTATCATACGATTACTTGTTCGTTGTTCTTTTTTCTAAAAATAAGGTCATCTTTTTTTTAGCAATAGTAGTCATTAAAATTAGTGAGTATTGTCATGTACTAATCTTATAATACTAGTATTAATTATTATTTATAATACAGTATTAAAATATATTAATTATTATAAAATGCAAATATTTTAGAATTTTCCTACCTTTGTTTTTGTTTAAAAATAAGTAGCAGTTTAATATTTCCATAAAAAAAACAATTGCAGTTCAATACGATCAATACCATAGAAACAATCCCAATCCATAAATCCTTATTTATTTGAAACTCGTATTTATTTATTAATACATAATTAAAAATTTTAAGTATTTATGAAAAATCAAAACTAACTCCTTAATAAAACAAAAATAGTGTATCAAACTTCACAAATGGGAAGAAAAAAAAAACTCTATAAAATCCCACAATTTTGGGAGATTTTTTAGGTGAAAAGTTGAAAAAAAAAACAAAAATTAGAAAGAAATAAGTTTTTAAAATGTTGATTTAAAGAAGAAAGAACATTTATGTTTTTTGCCTATAAAAGAAAGTTTCTACTAAAACACGGCAATTAGTTTTGAAATTTTTTCTAAATTTAAATACTTTTGTAATTTTTTCCTTTACTTGGCTTAGTTCTGCTAAAAGCCCTAAAATATAATCCCTACGAAGTAGAGATTCTATTAAATATAAATTACGCGTCGTCTAACATATGCAAAAAAAAAAAAATAAAAAAAAAAAAAAAAACAAAAAATAAAAAAAAGCAAAACAAAATCCCAATAAAGTAAGAATTCGATTTTAGACATTAATATCTTTAAAAACCAGAGCCATTCGAGAAATTTGGAAGCTTACACTGGAAAAAATGTCGGAGCACCAAAAATGATTTGAAAGCTTATACTAGAAACGTTTATATCTTCAGAAACGTGACTCCAATACCGGTCCCTTTCAAACTCTCGTGAATCGGAGCCTAACGAAATGCATGCATTTCTTTTGCGGCCGAATTTTTCAACGCAAGGCTATCATCAATCGCAAATACACGGGTGGGGGTTTTCGTGAGAGTTGTTCAATGGGAAGAAATAATCAAAACGAATTTTTCATCTTCTTCAAAAACGAATATTTAAGGTGCTCGTAAAACTCAAGTTCAGGTATTATTCTCAACCATTTTTTTATTTATATTTAATATGTAAGAGCTTGTTTTACTATTATTACGAATATTATTAGTATCAATTTTTTATTCCTTGTGATTTTTAGTAATTAGAATTTGTGGTTGCTTGTTACCCAAAACTCGCATGCTTCTTTTAAAAGAAAGAGAGAAAAGTTTTCTTTTATTTATTTATCATTTAATTGTTTGCCCATGCTTCCATTTTGGGGTATGAGTTCTAGGGTTTGTGAGTTGTCATTTGTGTTTTCCCTTAAGTAGGAGGGTTTTTCCTTGTATTTAAAAGAAATTTAGTGTTGTCCCCACCAAAACAACCTTATCCAGCCGTCCAAGACACCTTCTCCTACCTTGAGATCCACACCAAGACTCTCCAGCTGTAACAACCCAGTTTCCTATTCCAGTTTTCGAGGGGCCTTCAGGTCAAGATTCGGTTGTTTGGTTGGGCCGTTAGAGCTATTTTGACCATTGGGGGTATTTTGGTCTTTTGGCTCTCCGGGCAGGATTTGTGGTTTTCAGGGCTTCGAGGTAGCTCCTGCCTTTGTCGAGGCTTGTTTGTTGGTGGCTGCAAGTCCCGAGGTGTTTGGGCTAGTCGGTTGGATGCTCGGTTGTGGTTTGGGCTTTGGCAAAGTGTTGGTTGTTGTGTGTTTACTTTGGGATTCGAGCCCGAGCCCTTAGTGTTGCTTTGGGAGTTGGATTTAAGTGAGTTTGATTTATTGGAAAAGATTACTTCGGTCGGGTCTCGAAGGAGGAAGCCGGGAAATGGGATTTTTGAGGTTGTTAAGTGGATAAGGATGGAAATGGAATTAAAATCCCATTTTTTTTTCCCTTTTTCCCATTTTTCCTTTTTATTTCCTTTTTTTCTTTTATTTTTCCCCAAATTCATTTTCTCTCTCTCTCTCTCTCTCTTTCTCTCTCTCTCCCCGAGCCCCCCCACCTAGCCCGACCCAGCCCCCTTGGCTCGCTCGCTCCGCCCAAATTTAAGCCAGCGTGCACCAGCCTGTCGCCGTCGCCCTCGCGGCCCGAGCCCTTGCCTCGCCGCAGTGTCGCCAGCTCGCCCGTGCGATCGCGTCGCCACCGAGCTCGCCCGGCTCGTGTCGTCGCGCTCGAAGTCGCCCAACCTTGAGCCGCGTCGCCTCGTGCCGAGCCCAGCTCGATCGCGCCCCGGCGCGCCGTGTCACGCGTCACCGCGCGTGTCGCGCGCGCCGCACCAGATTGTCGAGCGCGCGCGCGCGGCGCCGCCAACCGAAGCTAGCAGCGCCTGTGTCGCTCGCGTGCCGTCCGCGCTTCGGCTCGCGCCCGGCCGAGTCGCTATCTGCTCGCATCATCACCGCAAAGCCGTGCGGCGGCTCGTTCAGCGTGTCGCCCGCGCCTCGTGAGTTGCTTCCAGGTGAGCCTCTGTTTATTTTATTATATTTAGGGCTATTTTATGATTATTGATGTGTTTGTTTGGCTCGATATAGGTTGCTCGGGTTCGATCGCGATTATTTTTATTGTGTGTTGTTGCCTTCCACTGTAAGAATTTCTTACGAGTTGTGTGGGCCCTGCGATATTTTCATGATTATGCCTTGCTTGTTTCTTTGATTGTTATGAGCATGATAATAATAGAGCAGACTTTGATTGATTTCTTGCTAGCATGTTTGCTTGATATTACATGTTAGTGCCATGCTAGGTTTGTGTTCACAAAGATGCTTGTGATTCCCGCTAAGCTCGTAGTATCATGCTAGGTAGTGTGATTGATGTCGGTCTTTGTTTGCTAGCCAGGAATCATTGCTTTTTGCTCTGTACTCTTAGATAGAGTTGTAGGGTTTGTCATCATCCAGAGGCTGAGCGGACATAACGTACTTTGTCCCCACTGATCGGGAGTAGTGTGCGAAGCATAACGTATCTTGCTTCCCCCCCGGTCACTAAGGTGGATTTAGCTCAAGTCGGGAATAAAGTGTGCGCAGCATACCGTATCTTGCTACCCTCCCCCGACCCGCCGGTTGTGGACTTAGCTACCCACTTCGGCAATAGCCTAGTTTGTAGCCTGCTAGAGCGGAACCCTGCCAACGGTGTAAGCCTACCTTGGCCGGTTCTTAGCTTCAGGTCGGTGGATCAGGCTGCACAGATGAGCACCGAGGGCCTTGCGCTACTGTGAACAATGACACCGCTTCCGAGTCATAGGCATGCGTACCTCGCCCGCGTAGTTTGCCCTTAGGCCCCCGCATTTACGCCGGTTTCAGAGAGCATGCGGTGTGCGCGCACACGCGTTAGTTGCCGGTTCGGAGAGCTCCCCCGGGCTAATGTTCGTGAGTACACCATTCTTTCCGTTAGAGCCTGACTTCGGGTACTCTTCCGTAAGTCCAGATTAGTGCAAGGGCAAGGAGGCCCTTGAGGACATTCTAGGGATCAGTGTTTTTCCCCCCGAGTGACAGATACCTCGGTGATGTATAGGATTGGACAGTGTATCCAATCCCAGTTAGGCCGGAAGTAGGAGACTTCCGATGACTCCAGATCTTGTTTTATGAGCTCGTTGAGCTATGATCTGTGTTGGTAGCTGTTTGCTTGCATGCTTTGGTACTAGATGACTGATTATATCGTATTGTACCCCGGTTGGGAATTCTTACTGAGTAATTCGTTACCCACCCTTATTTCTGTGGTTTTTCCACAGGTATTCATGGTGCGAGACAGGATGGCTGGAGGAGGAGATGTGATCATGGAAACCCGTTGTTCAACTCTGAGTCTTATGTTTATGTTATGATTTAAATGTTCTCTGAATGCATGTAGTTGGGCACGGAGCCCTAGGGTGTTTTCTGAATGTATTTCCGGATTCTAGCATTGTTGTAAAGTTTGTATGTTTTAAATAAATCTATGATCAGAGTAGGTTTTGTAAATGTATTTGTCTTGGAACAGGTGCTTGGAAACAGGGACAGGTTTCAGGAAATTAAATGGATGTTTTATGTTTTAGTTTTTACTTAGAATCCGAACACCATCTTGCAAATTTTCTGTAGATTTGTATGCATGCATTGAGGTAACGACCTATTTAGAACCCCATTCGGGTCGGGTCGTTACAGGTTGGTATCAGAGCTCAGAGTCATAGATTCTATAGACTGACCTTTGTTGTAGGTCATTTTTCCATGATCATCAGCACTCCGACAGTCATCAGGTACGCCTAAGTTTACTGTTTTAAAGAAACGGGTAAGAATTTACAATACTTTTCATCTAGTTATGCCTTGTGTAGAGTTGTGGAGCGGTTACGAGCAGGTTCTGACTCGTTGTTGGTTTGAGTTTAGAATGCCATCATGCCAACTTCTCGCAGTGTGTGATGTATGTTGTGGCTTGTTGAGGTATCCAGATAGATTCGGATGCCCTGGGACGTCGTCCCCGAGGGAGGCAGAGCTTAGTCTCTCATTGGCCATTTGTGGCCCGATTCTTCGCTTTTCCCTTAGTGAGAGGGTGGAGGTGCTTTGTGCGGATCGCCGATATGTTGATCGCACCTGCAGGAGCAGGACGCTTGGCATGTCCGACCGAGGAGTTGGACCGATCGTGTTGATGTTGAGGCGCGCCCGGGGTTGTTAGGCCCGTTGGCCAGAGTTGGCCCTAGCAGTTGAGTTGCCTAGTGGAGGAGGGTAGAGGCTAGCGGCGCTCGCAGTGAGACTCCTTGAGCAGAGTGTGCTCCGGCCATGAGAGATTTGATGGCGTGTCTTTAGCTATCGTGAGAGCGGAGACCAGTGCGCGATTCAGTAGCGCGTGAGTGAGGAGTCCCGGCACAGATAGCCCGGTGGCAGAGTTTGTTTCAGCATTCCCCCCAGTAGCTCTTGTAGCCCCGGAGGTTCCCGGGAGGGCATGATCAGCAGGTTTATGCCGATGAGGATGCTTGTGGAGCAGGTCCCCGTGTGGACTAGCTTGGGTAGCTCAAGTGTTGATCTTGAGCCTTAGCAGATTGTTGATTGCCCAGTGAGTAGCTGCAGAGTTGGCAGCCTTCGAGGAGATTGTTGAGGCATCTTTGTGCTCCCATAAAGTGTTGTTGTTGCAGCCAGTGAGCGGGAACCCTGTGGTTAAGGGTGCGGCGTGCAGTGTTCCCGTCGGACTGGATCCGTTGGTGGTTTCCTCAGATGTTTGGTAGAGTTGAACACTCTTCCTTGGTGAGCTTCTAGAGTGGAGCTAGCTGCTGCATGTTGAGAGATCTGGCCAGAGTTTTGTTGGGCATCATGAGGAGATGCAAGAGTAGGTTGTGAGCCTTCGGTTTGATGAGATGCCATAGGCATGGCCGTTTGAGTTGAGCCCTTGTATGCCTAGCCAGAGTTGTTGTCACTTGAGGTAGTGACCTTGTTGGCCCCATCTGTAGTAAGATGTGGATTTGGTAGTAGTAGCACTTGAGGTGCATTGGTTGGTGTGCCACTTTGGCACTAAGTCTGGTTCAGGCTTGAGTTTGGCTTGGGCATAGCAGATGGTTCTATGCCGTTCGGAGTTCAGCGCACTCCTTTAGCCTTGGATCCGTTTATGGCAGTTGCACCTGTTTAGGTCGTGTCAGAGGGCTTGTTCAGTGGTAGTCGATGGACTACAAGCGAAAGGATGCTCGAGAGGAGCCGGAGCCTCTTCCCAGTGTTTCTGGAGGTTGAGTAAGTCAGCAGGTTGCCGTTTGGCAAGTGTTGGTGCGCGTGAGTTTTGCGCTAGTGTTAAGGCCAAGAGTTTTCTTGTGGTTGGTAGTACGGTCAACTACCTTCGAGTGCCTTTATCTGAGGAGAGTTAAGCATCGTAGATGCGAGTTTGGTCCAGTAGAGGGACCCTGAGTTGGATGCTCATGAGATGAGCTGGATGCCTATGAGCGAGTTGGATGCTTTTGAGGCGAGATGAGCTGATGCCTTGCGAGAGGTTTTGGATGCCTTATGGGTAAGCACCCTTGGTAGAGGCTTGGTATAAAGTGAGTTCGGTATGGCATGGTTATGCCTTGGTAGAGCAAGGTTGCCTCAGCTTTGAGCATTGTGTGGAGTTGGAACTTTTGGTGTTCCTTCGGTTGGAGTTTAGTTGGAAACTGAACAAGTGCGGTGGTAGCAAAGCCACGCAGTTTCTGATCGCCTTGGCTAAGAGAGTTGTTTGGATCCTTTCCTTGGGTAGAAGCCTTGTTGTGGCTGATGTTTGAGTAGGAGGATGACGCATTCGATAGCATTTTCGGGTCCTCTTGGTTCCCAAGGAGTTGGAGTTGGCCAGCATGGTTGAGATGCTGGAGTGAGTTGCAGTTGGCTGTTAGCTCGTTTGTCGGCCGTATGTGTCGGAGGGTGATCGGAGGATCCCTATGTTTTGGAGAGCCTGTCCAAAGCTCAGTCAGGCCCAGGTAGTGAGTTTCAGTGGGCAAGCTTGAGGTATGTAGTTTGTAGCCTCGGTTGAGTTGCTAGCAGTCTTGGTAGACTAGCAAGCCAGAGTTTGTTTGGAGCAGAGTCTGGATTGGTTCCGGTGCGGTGGCAAGTTGATGCTTGGTGTTGACCAAGGTGTGGTTTGGAGCTGCTAGAGATTAGCTTTGCTAGTGGGACGAATGGTTCGTGCCCAGTTGGTTGTTTTCCTGTTTCCAGGATGTCGAGTTGCCCCGTTTGGCTTTTGGAGGTTCAGTCTGAGATGGACCCCTGTTGTTGCCCCGTGAGATTTGTTGTTGTTGCTCTAGTGGAGAAAGACAGTGAGCGTTTGTGGAGCTCTCTGTCCTTTGGTTGTCTGCTTGTAAGAGCCGTTTCCTTCGGGGAGTTGTCAGGTTACTCCTTTGGTCTTGGAATTGATGGTAGTAGTGCTAGCAAGAGGGAAAAATTTGTTGGCTACTTGGAAGTAGTCGTTTGTTCAGTTAAGCGGATTCTTGGATGGTGTTCTAGAGGCTGCAGTAAAGGTTGTTCTGCCTCTTGTGAGTGTTTGGCCAAGATTTGGTTCTGTTGTTGTTTCGAGAGCTAGTTCGGTTCTAGCTGGAGGGCGTTGCCCTGAGGTCTTTTTCCTAGTCAGGAAGTTTTGGGAGTTGACCCCTCCCTCGGCAGTTGAGTAAGTTTTGTTGGTTCCGGATTTGTGATCCGATTGGTTGAGTTTTCCCTTTGTTGTTGCTTCCAAGAGAGTTGGTTGCTGTTGCCTTGGGTTTGAGCTAGTCAGCGAGCTTGTGTGAAGTTCGCTGCCCTTCAGAGTTTGCTTGCTGGGAAAGTCATTTCCCGTTTGGCAGGAGTCAGCTTAGCTCCTGAGTTGTGTAGTTGGTCAGAGTAGCGCAGCGGTCAGCCCAGCGAGAGGGTCCCTGCTTTGTGTTGTTAGCAAGCAAGAGTTGTTTGTCTCCGCAAGGGCGGTGGCCAGCCAGTAAGAGTTGTTTCTTGCAAGTTGTCAGTTTTTTTTGGGGATCGAAGATTTCCCTTCCCCCTAGTCTCTGAGTTTGTTTTGAGTTCTGCTGAGCAAGCCCTTCTCGGGCTTTGCTCCTTGTTGTTGTGCGCTCGTAGTTGGAGTAGCAGAGCCGTTTGAGTGAGTTGGCACAGAGGTGCCGTGGCTTTGGTTGGTAAAGCCGTTGAGCTGTTTTCCTCAAGGTGTTGTGCCGCAGATAGCTGCGTGATGGTTTAGTTCTTGCAGCCCGAGTTTTCCTTGAGAGGAATTTTGGTGGTTTCCTTGCCTGGCAGTGTTTTCTTTGGCCAGTTGCTAGTAGGTTTGCATGGAAAAGTTTGCTTTCGGCCGTTGAGAGGCTGCTGTTTGTTGGCCGTTTGGTTTTCTGGAACCTGGAAGGTTCAGTTGTTTGGCCAGTTTGTTGTTGGCTTGAGGATGCTTGTTAGCTGCTGTGAGTTTCCAGAGGAGTTCGCCAGTGCGTGGTGTAGAGTTTCAGAGCTTGTGGCCCGTCCTCGAGTTTGCTGAGAGTAGCACCCTTTAAGAGTTGGTGCGAGTTGAGGACGTGGTTTGCCGTCTATTCCCTTTGGAGTTCAGCGTATGCCCAGTTTGGATGGCATTGTGGCCTTGAGTTTTTGAGAACCCAAGAGGGTTTGGTTCTCGAAGAGGGCTAGTGTTGTTGGCCGAGAAATTCGGTTGCATTTGGATCGGTGGAGTTTTCTGAGTTATTGCTTGTCTTAGGCCTTTCGAGGACGAAAGTCTTAAAAGAAGGGAGTATTATAACATTGATTTCCTATTCCGATTTTGAGGTGCCTTCGGGTCAAGATTCGATTGTTTGGTTGGGCCTTTAGAGCTCTTTTGACCCTTGGGGGTATTTTGGTCTTTTGGCTCTCCGGGTAGGATTTGTGGTTTTCAGGGCTTCGAGGTAGCTCCTGCCTTTGTCGAGGCTTGTTTGTTGGTGGCTGCGAGTCCCGAGGTGTTTGGGCTAGTCGGTTGGATGCTCGGTTGTGGTTTGGGCTTTGGCAAAGTGTTGGTTGTTGTGTGTTTCCTTTGGGATTCGAGCCCGAGCCCTTAGTGTTGCTTTGGGAGTTGGATTTAAGTGAGTTTGATTTATTGGAAATGATTGCTTCGGTCGGATCTCGAAGGAGGAAGCTGGGAAATGGGATTTTTGAGGTTGTTAAGTGGATAAGGATGGAAATGGAATTAAAATCCCATTTTTTTTCCCTTTTTCCCATTTTTCCTTTTTATTTCCTTTTTTCCTTTTATTTTTCCCCAAATTCATTTTCTCTCTCTCTCTCTCTCTCTCTCTCTCTCTCTCTCTCTCTCTCTCTCTCTCTCTCTCTCTCTCTCTCTCTCCCGAGCCCCCCACTAGCTTGGCCCGGCCCCTTGGCTCTCCCAGCTCGGCCAGCGGCCCTGCCCGTCGGCGTCGTCGCCTCGCCCAGCCCGAGCCCTTACCTCGCACAGTGTCCCCCAGCTCGCCCAGGCCGTCGCGTCGCCAGCCCGAGCTCGCCCAGCTCGTGTCCGTCCGCGCTCGAGTTGCCTAACCTTGAGCGCGCCGCCTGTCGTGCGAGCCCAGCTCGATCGACACGCTCCCCCCGCGCCGTGTCGCGCGCCGACCTATAGATTGCCGAAGCGCGCGCCTGTGTCGCTCGCGTGCCGCTGTCTGCGCGCTCGCGCGCCGACCGGCCAGCGCTGTCTGCGCCATCATCACCGTCTAGCCTGCGTGCCGGCTCGCTTCAGCGTGTCCACCGCGCCTCGTGAGTTGCTCGAGTGAGCCTCATTTATTTTATTATATTTAGGGCTATTTTATGATTATTGATGTGTTTGTTTGGCTCGATATAGGTTGCTCGGGTTCGATCGCGATTATTTTTATTGTGTGTTGTTGCCTTCCGACTGTAAGGATTTCTTACCAAAGTTGTGTGGGCCTGCGATATTTTCATGAATATGCCTTGCTTGTTTGTTGTTGTTATGAGCATGATAATAATAGAGCGACTTTGATTGATTTCTTGCTAGCATGTTTGCTTGATATTACATGTTAGTGCCATGCTAGGTTTGTTCTCGCAAAGCATGCTTGTGATTCCCGCTTAAGCTCGTAGTATCATGCTAGGTAGTGTGATTGATGTCGGTCTTTGTTTGCTAGCCAGAATCATTGCTTTTTGCTCTGTACTCTTAGATAGAGTTGTAGGGTTTGTCATCATCCGAGGCCGAGCGGACATAACGTACTTTGTCCCCACCGACGGGAGTAGTGTGCGAAGCATAACGTATCTTGCTTCCCCCCCGGTCACTAAGGTGGATTTAGCTCAGGTCGGGAATAAAGTGTGCGCAGCATACCGTATCTTGCTACCCGCCCCCGACCCGCCGGTTGTGGACTTAGCTACCCACTTCGGCAATAGCCTAGTTTGTAGCCTGCTAGAGCGGAACCCTGCCAACGGTGTAAGCCTACCTTGGCCGGTTCTTAGCTTCAGTCGGTGGATCAGGCTGCACAGATGAGCACCGAGGGCCTCGCGCTCATCGTGAAAGTGACACCGCTTCCGAGTCATAGGGCATGCGCACGGCCCGCGTAGTTTGCCCTTAGGCCCCCGCATTTACGCCGGTTTCAGAGAGCATGCGGTGTGCGCGCACACGCGTTAGTTGCCGGTTCGGAGAGCTCCCCCGGGCTAATGTTCGTGAGTACACCATTCTTTCCGTTAGAGCCTGACTTCGGGTACTCTTCCGTAAGTCCAGATTAGTGCAAGGGCAAGGAGGCCCTTGAGGACATTCTAGGGATCAGTGTTTTTTCCCCCCGAGTGACAGATACCTCGGTGATGTCCAGGATTGGACAGTGTATCCAATCCCAGTTAGGCCGGAAGTAGGAGACTTCCGATGACTCCAGATCTTATTTTATGAGCTCGTTGAGCTATGATCTGTGTTGGTAGCTGTTTGCTTGCATGCTTTGGTACTAGATGACTGATTATATCGTATTGTACCCCGGTTGGGGATTCTTACTGAGTAATTCGTTACTCACCCTTATTTCTGTGGTTTTTCCACAGGTATTCATGGTGCGAGACATGATGGCTGGAGGAGGAGCTGTGATCATGGAAACCCGTTGTTCAACTCTAAGTCTTATGTTTATGTTATGATTTAAATGTTCTTTGAATGCATGTAGTTGGGCCCGGAGCCCTAGGGTGTTTTCTGAATGTATTTCCGGATTCTAGCATTGTTGTAAAGTTTGTATGTTTTAAATAAATCTATGATCAGAGTAGGTTTTGTAAATGTATTTGTCTTGGAACAGGTGCGTGGAAACAGGGACAGGTTTTAGGAAATTAAATTGATGTTTTATGTTTTAGTTTTTACTTAGAATCCGAACACCACTTGCAAATTTTCTGTAGATTTGTATGCATGCATTGAGGTAACGGCCTATTTAGAACCCCATTCGGGTCGGGTAGTTACACCAGCCCTCCCTACCGACGACACTTGCCCCCACCTGTCAGACGCCATGTGGCACGATCCCAACCATTCGCGCGTTCCCCCTCTCCTGCGACGTGTGTCCACGCATTCCAGCCGCACCTAGAGCACCTTCCTCGTCGCCGACCACGCTCTGAGCTGCGTCTGCACCGCTACTCACGCCGCTGAAGATCCCCGGCTGTTGCTCGACTCGCACGAACACTCCAACCCACGGCTGTCTTCACAGTGCAAGTTCACGAGCAAAAAACCCGAAGTTGTGTCGTGAGCCTTCGTCCAAGCAAGCCCGAGCTCGATCTTCACCGGGTTCTCTTAGTTTCTCGTCTCCTCTATGTGCACGTAAGTTCCCCTAACGTTTTCTTTCAAAAACCCTCTTTTTCACCATGGATTCCGGTGGAGCCCTCCAAGCTCAAATCACCACTTCTTTTGCAGATTGCTGAGGCTAGAGAGCTCCGTTTGAAAATTCGAGACTGGATCCGTAATCTAGGGATCGAGGACTTCGAAACAAGGTATCACCCACCCGGTCTCGCCGCCACGCGCCGCCGCCGTGCTCCGACGAGGGTCTCAGGACAGTTTCTTCTCTCCTTTTCCTTGATCCTAGTCCTCTTTGTGGTTTGTTTAACGTACGCCTAACGAACTCTCGGCGTGGGTTTCATGTTAAGGTGACCCGGGCTTCAATTGTATCTAGTAGAGCTGATTCAGAGTTCTGTCGAGTAATCAGAGAGGTAAGAGGATTCACTATGAGCTGGGTGTGGCCAATTCATAGCAAGTAGTGGCATGACTAGGGTTCTCCGAGCTTTGGAACATTAGTCATGCATGTTCTTTTGTGTTTGGATCTTATGTTCTGGATGTTTGTTTGTGTGAAGCATGATAGAAATGACTCTTACCTATCTTTTTCCTGATGCGTGTTTATGATCTTAATCTTAATGTTAATTTCGAATTAACTGTGGAACATGTACTTGTATGGACTTCTTTAATTCCATTTCCTGTTAGTATGGGTCATATATATGCCCTATTTACTTTACTTGCTTACCGTTGCGTACGTGTGAAGGAGGGCGGGCCATGACTCGCCTGACCCTGACACTTACGACAACGACCCGGTATGTGGGAAGGAGGGCAGTCATGACCTGCCTGACCCCGACACGTCTGGAAGAGGCCACTGGGACAGATGACGGTGTGGAGGAATGCCTGTGGGTGCGCCTATTGCCTGAGGTTCAGGGATGCTGTGTGTTCCTCTCCCTCATGGCAGGGTCCCTGACAGTGGTCAGGCTACCCCGAGTCATTCGTGTATGTCTCCTTAGACACGGTATGGGACGTGTCCCGACCCGAGGCTCAGAGTACCCGTGGGTACTCATACTCGCGGTCCCTTCCTGGCAAAGGTCAAAAGACTTATTGGTTCCTCTTTTGCTCGAGCCCCTGATTGACGTGGTACTGGTACCATTGACCCAACTTTTGTTCAATGGATTGACCTTGTTACGATCGGTATTGTGTTCTTAGCTCCATTATTCGAGTCCTGTTAGTGCTTGCATGACTTCCCACAGTGTGAGCTTCTTACTGGGTATATATATTTATATATGTACTCACCCCTTATATCTTTCAGGTATGGGAATGCACCGAGGTGGCTAACTGCGGAGCTGCTTGATCATGGGCATGACGTCTGTCTTCTCTTCTGCATTTACTTTTCATATTCAGTTGTCTTAGACTTGTTCGACTGTAATTGTTTTACGACTTTGGGATCCCTAAACCTTGATTTTGGATGTTTACGTGCTTACGAACTATCTTTTTTTATTTTCCACTAAATGAAAAAGCCTGTCGTGCTATTTTATCTTATGTTTTCCAAATTCATGCATGAGTGGTGACCCACTAAAGTTATAGGAAGTCGGGTCGTTACATAATATGACTTACAATAATCACAGCAACCAACGAGGGTATGTACAAATTATGGAAAGATGATATATAGTTATATTTGTTAGCCATAATCTTAATTAATCTTTAATTACAAATCATTTCCGTAGTTGTTCCAATAGTTTAAATACATTTTTGTAATTTTCTTTTTAGCCCAGTTAGTGTCAAAAGCCATAAAAAAAACTAGGGCTATTGGCAAGGGTAAACTAAATATAGAAAAAAATTACAAAAATAGTCATATACAGAAAGTTTAGCAAAACTAATCCACGACATTTAAATGGAATTTTTCATTTATTGGTAAAATACATAAATACCCTCACGCCTTAAATTAACATTTTAAAATAAATATCTCCTAGATTTTTTCAATTTCCGCCTGCATTATCTCATGTAAAGTTGCCTCTAAATCTCGAGTATTTTCTTATGGATTCTCTCCAAATCGGTGAGGTTTTAAAGAGTTTTTTTTTTTCATTTATTTAAATTTGATACATAATTTTTATTTATTTGTATGTAGTTGTTTTTTTTAGGAAAATTGTACATAATTATTTTGATTATGTCAAAAATACTTAAAAACTTTAATATGTATTAATAAAACAGGTTTCTAAATTTAAAATAAATAAATAAATACAATTTAAAATAAATAAGGATTTATGGATTCTTGTTATTTTTGTGGTATTGGTTATTTATGCATAAATATTATATATTTTTAGAGTATAAATACTCAACTAATATCATATTTCACAATTAAGATATATTTATCTCATTTAAGATTATTAATTCATCAAATATTATTTTTATTTGTATTATTTAATAATTTAGAAAATAATTATAAATACGATCCATTTAAAAAAAAATTAAAAAATGTAGTCATTTGTTCTAACGAGTATTATCAAATATTTTCTTACAATATGGTATTAATGAGTATTATAATACACTATTAAAACGTATTAATGATTAATATGAGTATTAATAAGTATTTATAATACAATATTAATGATTAATATATGCATTAATAAGTATTTATAATACAGTGTTAATGATTAATACATGTATTAATAAATATTTATAATACAATATTAATACGAATATTAATAAGTATTTATAAATACACGTGTTAATGATTAATATGGGTATTAATAAATATTTATAATACAATATTAATATGAATATTAATAAGTATTTATAAATACACGTGTTAATGATTAATATGAGTATTAATAAATATTTATAATACAGTATTAATGATTAATACGACTATTAATAAGTAAATATGAATACTTTAGAATTTGACTACATTTTTAATTATTTTGTAGCTAGAACTGGTCCATTACAATTTTACTTTTTAAAAGTAAAAAAGATTCATGAAAATGAATTTACGATTTAATTATTTAAATACATTGAAATGAAAAAAACCAATAATCACATATTAATAAATAAATACGAGTTTTAAATAATTAACGTTTTTGGGATTTTGTTCTTTTTTGGTATCTATCATGTTAGGTTAGGTATAAGTACTGAATTGTTTTTGTTTGGATATAAATATCGAATTAATATGGTATTTCACGAATAAGATTTTTTTTGTATGTATTCGTATTTATCTCACATATGAGTATTAATTTATAAACTTGATATTTATGTGTATTATTTAACAATATAATTTTCTAATTTAAAAAATTGTGATAATACAGTATTAAAAAAAATCATAATTCTAAACTTTAATACATTAATATTTAGATAAAAAGGCGTATGATTGATAAATACATATGAATTATCATTCAAAATGTTCATATTAATTGGCTACTTGGCATGTGCGTACATAAATTTTCCAAAATTGGTGAATAATTGGAAGCTGTAAACATTCCTTTAGAATTTTTGAGAGATTGAAGGAGTAAATAATTGTTTTTGTAATTAAATAAAAATATTCGGTAATCTCATGGGGTAAGATGGTCCTTTTGAGAAAGATTATTTATTTAATTTAAAACTGATAAATAGTTTTACAAATACTTTTAAGTTTGAGTAAAATTGCAAATAGATCCTAAAAGTAGCTAGTTAGTACAATTTCCCAAAAAACTAAACTCGGCTGACACTAGAATCAAGAATGGGCCTAATGTTATCTAGGAATTTTAAAAAAGGGAAATGGTAAGAAATTGCTAAATTTAGAGAACAAATAGAGAGTATAACTACTTTGTCATGGACTTTAAATCGATGGTAAAAAAAATCAAGAGGAAAAATGAATAATTCTTTTCCCAAAATACCCTTTTATTCCTTTTTAGTTTAGGTGTTTAAGAAATTTAAAAAAAGAAAAACAATTTTCCCTAAATCTAAGCATAACCAACCAATTTTATTTTATAATATTTCAAAATTAAAACATTAATAATATTTAATTAAACACAGATCCCTAAGATTTAGGGATGTGAATAAAAAAAAATTAAAATCAGCATCACCAAAAAAATAAAAAAAATTAAATATCACGTTCAATCAAATGTGTCGATCACGATGTACAGTGGATGTACAAACATAGTGCATACTGATAAATTGTAGGGACTACATATGCGGAGCATCATTAAGGAAAATAGGAGAGTCAGGAGTGATAAGGGGCATATGAACATATTCAAGGGGCAAGCGAACAATGTATTCTAATGAACCAATTCATACTTATGTACACATTCCAAATAAGATTAATAGTTATATCACAACAAAAACGGATAAACACATAACATAAATGAGGTTTCAATCTTACGTATACATATTTAGGCAATCCATTAGGCAAAAATTAATGTTGTAAACCTCCAAACAAAATGCACTAGGTAAAGTTACAGAAACTAAGTAGTCACAAATGATGACTACGTAAATTTTCTATGTTTCGTGCATTACGTGACTGATCCATCGCATGTTTACAAATCATGATGTACAATTGGATGTACAAACATAGAGGATACTAATAAGTCATAGGGTCTACATATGCGGTGCATAATTTCAGATCTGTCGCATGTGATTAATTTGAGCCACTTGAACTTAATTCTTATCTTACCTTTGAAGAGAAGTTTGTGCCAACCGTGTCGAAAATATGCACAAACTAAAAAAAATCAAAGAAACAACGTTATTCACATAATATATAAATAGGCAATTGTCTATTTATGTGTGTCAACAATGTCTAACTAATGCAAAAAAAAAAAAAAAAAAAAAAAAAAAAAAAACAAAACCAAAAACACAAAGAAACAAAAGTTATTCAACTGATATACACCAGCAAAAACACTAATTTAACTAAAATATGCGTCAATACTCTATACATAATAGGTGCCAACAGTAACTAACATAGCATATGTACAGAATACGTGCAACTAATGTCTAACATATGCAAAATAAAATAAAGGAAAATATAATCCCTACAAAGTAGGGATTTTATTAGGTATAAAATGTTTTCCAACCATGTCTAACATATGAAAAAAAAAGTATTAAAAAATAAAAACAAAACAAAACAAAATAATACAAAACAAAATCCCAATAAAGTAGGAATTCAATTTTAGATGTTAATATCTTTTAAAAACAAGAGTCATTCAAAATTTGGAAGCTTATATTGGAAAAAACGTGGGAGCACAAAAAATGATTTAAAAGCCTATATCGGAAACGTTTATATCTTCAAAATCGTGACTCCAATGTCGATCCCTTTCAAACTCTCGAGAATTAGAGCCAAACAAAATGCATGCATTTCTCTTGCGGTCGAATTTTTCAACACGGTCCTATCATTAATCGCAAATACATGAGTGGACGGTTTTCAAGGGGTTGTTCAACGGGAATAAAGAATCAAAATGATTTTTCCATCTTCTTCAAAAACACGGATATTTAAGGTGCTCATAAAACTCAAGCTCAAGTATCATTCTCAATCATTTTTTAATTTATATTTAACAAAACTTACAATAATCAAACCAACCAAGGGGGAATATATACGACTTATGGAAAGAAGATGTATATATATTTGTGAACATTAACAAAATTTCTAAATTATGTATAAATTTTTTTAATTTTCAAAATTCTTGATTTCAAGGTATTTTTTTAATTAGGTTTTTTTAATTAGTTAGATTAGTTTAGATTTTTTCTAGATTAAAAAAAGTAGTTACAAATAATCTATTTAAAATTAATTAAAAAGAAATTATATGAAATGTAGGAGGGGTATAATTGTATACTACTTTTCATATTAAAAATTAATTAAGATTTGAAAATAAAAAAGACACAAATTTAAAGTCTAAAAATCGTTAGTCATAACCCTAATTAATTTCTAGCCATTTTCGTAGTTGTCCCTTAAATTGAACTTCAGTGAACATGATTTAGAGGGCCAAACTACCAGTATGCCACTTACATACTTTAATTAAAAAATGTAAGCGTAACACTTTATAACCCAATTCGATTACTTAATGAATCAAGAACCAAACCCATATTTTGATTTTCTCAAAAGGTAAACAGATGGATTGAATTATGTATTAAAAACCGAACCAATCGGTTCGATTCGTTCTGATTCAGTTTGTCCGTTTTTTTCGGTTCGTGAACACGCCTAGTTGATAGGGTTGGATTGAGTAAGCCAGATTATATACTTTTATTTTATTTCAAAAAATATATATAATTATATATACTTATTTTGGAAAGAAATTAAGTTCGTACTATGCATGCCTTTTTTATCCCAAAAAAATATTATTAGTTTGCCAAAAATATTTTCCTTTTAAATTATAAATCTGATCTCTATCATCTAAAAAAATAAATTTAATCTTTAAAATTTTGAGATTTTTTGAGATAGCAAAATTTTATTTTTATATTAAGATAAGACTTTAAAAATAGTTTGTTAAAATCTTCAATAGTCTTAATTTTTTTTAGTACATATTGGAGAGGGTAGACAAATACCGATTCTCGAACTCAAACCTGCGATGCTCGTATTGAACTAGATTTGAAATAGTCTTCATGATAAACATTTAATTGAATAATTGTAATGTTTTTAATTAAGTTTAAGAGTTCGACTTCAATGTAAAAAAAAAAAAAAAGATTTCCTTAGAAGGTATTTGGATGAGAAGATAAGGAGTTAGTTTGAAAATTTATTTTGAGAGTTAGAAATTGAGAGCTGTAATAAAAAAACTCGTTCATGAATGTGATTTCTATGTAGAAGAACTAGAAATAATAACTTTTTTTATGTGATTTAAATCTGTAATTATTTTAAGTAGTTAAAAAAATTATTTGAATTGAATAATTTAAAATGTATTATTTTGAAAAGTTAGAAATGAATGATTAGAAATAAATTGATAGTATTGAATAGTTATTTTGAGTAGTTATCAATGAATGATTAAAAATGAGTTATTTTGAGTATTAAAAATGATGAGTTATTTTGAGTAGTTATAAAAACTCATTTGGATGTATTTTTTAGTAGTTAGTAAATCCTCATTTTAAATCTTTCAAATATGGCAAACAAACACCTCCTAAAAAAGTATAGCTCAATGGTATCACATAGTAGGAATGATAATAAAAATAAAAAGCCAACAAAATCAACCGATCCATTGGATTGGGTCGAGTTTTTTTCTTACATAATATTAGACATATTGATTATTATTTTTTTTTTACAAAATCAAACCAAACCAATAATAGTTTATTTACCTTCATTTTCCTTTTTATATTCTAATTTAATTTTTTATTAGTAAATGACTAATTATTTTTGTTTCATTTAATTTTATATTTTGATTTTTTTAAAATGAAAAAAACATTCAAATAAGAGTTAAAAGTAAAATAGTAAAAAAAATTAAATCATAGGAGACCAAATTGAACAAAATCGAGTAAGTGATTTTGTTTTATTGAATATTGGTGCGTTTTATTTGTCAAATCAATTGGATCAGATCTATTCTTAATTTGATATAAAAATAGAATCAATAATTTTATTTTTATAGAACATTGATTTAGTCTATCTTTTTATCAACTATATTAGATTGATTCCATTATCAATAATCTAAAACCAAAGAAAATCAAGTAATATTATCCTCTCACTTTGTGAATAAAAAAAATAATAAAAAGAAACACAAAAAGATGTAACTTTTTTGCTTTTTCCATTTTTGCGGTGTTCTCGGAAACTTTATTTTTAAGGAGAAAATGAGAGAGAAAAGAAAGGAATGGAAGTTACGTGAAAATGGGAAAGGCGATGGAGGGGTTTTTGGCAGTTTTCTAGAGGGAGGCGGAAATACCACGTGGCGGTACGTAATTCGTCAACAGACAGAGTTTACAGGCTGGACTGACATGATAGCAAAGCAAGAGCGTTGTTCCCGCGATTCTGCTTGTGAGGTTTTTGTCGTTCATTGGCCAGCTCAGCAACCTATTGCGATTTATAAATATCTTGAAAATATATATATATATCGAGAATAATTCAAGTATAAAATAAAATAATAATTTCCAAATGCTGTCCAGCCTGTCCTGGTCAAAGTCATCCGCTCCCCTCCAACCCTACTCTCTTTTAAATTATTCTTATCCTTTTTTCTTTTTTAATGAACGAAATAAATATAACACCACGTTCGAATTTAAATTTAAAAACCTTGTAAATAAATAATCTCAACGGATAATCCCATCCGTTTAATTTCATAACCGCGGTTACTTTTTGCCCAATTTTTACCGTCTGGGTATGGGAAGGCAGTTTGGAAATGGGTCCCAGCTACAGGTAAACACGCGCCGTATGTACTTGACACGTGTCTTTCACAGCTGTATGCAAATAACTACCTTCCCATGAAGCATCCTCCGAAATGATACCGGCTCAACCGGTCATTCTTATCTTTTCTCATATAAATAACCTCTTTTCTTCCTCACTTATTTATCAAACTAGGTGAGGCTCCGCCGCCGCCGCTTCTTCATTGTGTACGAAATTTTGATACGGTATTCCTTTTTTGTTTTTGCTGTTGTTTGTGGATTTGGGTATTTAGTTCTGTCATGGATCGGATTAAGGGTCCGTGGAGTCCCGAAGAGGATGAGTGTTTGAAGAAATTGGTTGAAAGCTACGGAGCGAGGAATTGGTCGTTGATCAGCAAATCGATTCCGGGCAGATCGGGGAAATCTTGCCGTCTCCGGTGGTGCAATCAGCTCTCTCCGGAGGTGGAGCACCGCCCGTTCACTGAGGAAGAAGATGACGCCATTGTTAGAGCTCACGCCAAGTTCGGGAACAAGTGGGCCACCATTGCCCGTCTGTTGAACGGCCGCACCGATAACGCCATTAAGAATCACTGGAATTCCACGCTCAAGCGCAAATCCTCCGCCATGGCTGCGGATTTCAACGATCCGCCTCCCAAGAGATCTGCCAGCGCTGGGGGTAGCCCTTCTGGATCTGATTTGAGCGATTCGTCTCCATCGCCGCAACATGTGTACAGACCATTGGCTAGAAGCGTTTCGATTGTTTCGTCGAACGATCAGCTGATTGGGAACTCCATTGATCCTCCCACCTGGCTGTGCCTCTCGTTGCCAGGATCCGGTTACGGGTCGGATTCGGTTTCGAGCCCGAGGAGGAAGATTGCTCCAGCAAGTCCTAAGGTTGGGCAGGGGAAGGAATCGGAGTTATTCAGTGCGGAATTCTTAGCTGCGATGCAAGATATGATTAAAATGGAAGTGCGGAAGTACATGTCTGGGATGGAGCAGAGTGGCTGGCATGTACATACGGACGCCATTAGAAACGCTGTGATTAAGCGGATCGGAATAAGCAAGATCGATTAGAATTTTGGGTGTGTACAGAGAACAAGAGAGGAAGTCAATGGATGATGATGGTTTAGGTTTTCAATTTCGATACAAAAAAAACTTGTTTTTAATCTTTGGTTTATTATAGAAAACAACAAAAATCAAAATCTCTTCAATTTTGTAGTAGACCTTGAACTTTGAAGGCTGCCTGCCTGAATGGATGAGACCCCATCAACTATTTTTCCTTTTCAACTCCTAATTTTGACACAAAACGACGAACTAGCTTAGTGGGTGTTTTCCCAGTGGGAAAGAAAGCTGTTGGCATTAAAATGAAGTCGATATAATTAGGAACTTCCACCACAATCTTATGTTTCAGTGAACAGGAAATTACAGTTTGAATGGAAAAGCAAGATATAGGTATCAAATTTGTAACCAAACCAAATCAGTCCAAACTGATAGAAGAAAAGTAAGGGACTTAGTTAATTCAAACCAGGCAGAATAGAGAAGTCTTTACCTTAATATAAATTATTGTCCCTCTAATTCTAATTTCAACTTATGTGTCTTTGCCCATGTTGACCGTACTCAGTCCACATCCGGTCATTGTACCTATGTTGGGATCTAAATATAACTTTGAGGAACTGTCTATTCTCTTTGGTGTCACAACTTTTTGAGGCTATTCACCTAAATACAATCGAACTCATTAAGATCAATACCTTTCCCCTTCGAAACATGAAGGGTAAACAGAGCAACGTCGGTTCCAAATGAGTTCGAGTGTCCAATATGTCAAGATGTTCAATCCATTCCAAAAAAAAGGAAAATCAACCACAAGCCCAAAAGGAAGATTCAGCGGTGAGTTTTGTAGTGGTAGATGAAGTGTTATTTCAATATGTGTTGAGAATGAGATGGAGAAAAAAATTCTAGTAAAATTTGTGATGAGCAAGGTCGTACAAAAATTGAGAAAATAGAAGAAAAGGGTTTTATATGTATATTACAAAAGGGCTAAAATATTCTATGAATTGCACAATAATGAAAATATTTGCACATATTAGCAAAAAATGTAAATTGATTGACTTCCATATTGATAGATTCTATCAATAGAGGCCAATAGAATCAATTACTAATAAATAAAGTAAATTGATAGATTTTCATTAGATTCTATCAATAATGACCGATAGAATCAATTACTGATAAAATTTATAGACTTCCATCACTAGAATGATAGATTTTATCAAAGTTTTCGATTAAAAAGTGTAAATAGAGATTTTTTAAAAAAATAGGCAGAATTTTTTATAAACAAATTATTTTTAAAAATTTGCTATAATTGTAAACTGTATAAAAAAATTGATATCCACTGCAAATTCCCTAGAAGAAAAGGTGTGAATGAAGAATATGGAAGAAAAAAAAAAATTAGCGCACGTGAAACAAGTGTTTGATAAAAAAAAAGTAATGAGAGTGAGTTTGTTTTCCAACTAATGAACTAATCCAAGATCTTTCTAGTGATTTTATGATTCATTAAAGATGGATGTGATTCAGTTGAAGTTCTTGATAAACGACCATGGAATAGTATTATTCTTTGTACAAAGTTTACATATTATCATGTGGAAGTGTTTGTACTAGTTAGTGTGGGTATTCATCTCAAAACTAATTGGTGATCAGATGAGTAGCTCACCAATCTAATAGAAGGTTGGAGGCCTCTCCACATTTCCAATCTGAGAACCTTACTATGTCTCTTGAAGATGGTGCATTTTTTTAGTTCACCAATCTTGAATCAGATCTTAGTCTATTAAATTCATGTATTTGCATTTAATATGATTAATGTATTGATGTAAAGGGACAGAGGTTGAACTAGCTACATTAGTGAAAGTGTGTATTCTTTCATACTGTTTATTCAATTGGTCTAAATAGAGAGATGTCATTTTGTAAATTTGAGAAAAGAAAGTTGAATGAAATCTCATATTTAAGTGTAAGCATTATGTTTTTGTTGCATTCTGTATTTATAATACATGTTTAGAATTTTCAATTTAATCTGATCAATTAGGTTGTGAAGAGTTCAAAATCTTCAAGTTAGGAACATAATTCTCATTTATTTAGTTTATTTATCAATTTTTCAAGTAAAATTTATTTAACTTTCTTGGGATTGTTCTATTGATTTGTTAAGAAGAATTATCTTGCATAATTGAGGTTTTCCTCATTAAAAAATGTGGAAGCATTTGTTTGAGAGGGAAGTATGATTTGGAACCCACCGCGCAATGCATGCCTGTTTTATTGTTCATTATGGTTAGATTATTCACATTAGTAGTGCATTCTCATTCACATAGCATTTGCATCTGTATCAGCATTATCATTAGCATTAGATTAGTATCATAATCTAAACCACTTTCAAAACCTCATTCATACATTTTTTTCGATATTTTGACCTTTGATGTATGTCATTGTGTTTCCAATTCTCTGTGGGATTGATAAAATAAATACTTATTACTAGTTGCAATTCGACCGCGTATACTTGCGCGTAATGCGATTCTGAGCCATACTTAGCGATAAGTCACTCCGAATTAATTACTAAACAATAGTACATGTGGCTCGCATCGCCCGATCACATGCCATTTACCACTTGAGTTAGAACACAAGGCTTTCTAGGCACTTAAAAAGCTGAACCTTGACCTTCAGAAAGCTGGGGCTATGAGAATGTTGCAATTACTTGAGTTAGAAGAGCATAGGCACTTCTCTTACCAGAATGCAAAGTTATACAAGGAAAAGACTAAGAAATTGCATGATCGTAAGCTGACCCCTCGAACTTTTGATGTGGGTCAACATGTATTGTTATTTAACTTTCAACTTCGTTTGTTTCCAGGAAAGCTTAAGTCCAAGTGTTCTGGACCATTCTGCATTACACAGGTAAAACTAAGAGGAGCAATCTAGATTAAGAACGAGTCGACTTGGAATGAGTTCGCAATCAACAACTAGAGACTCAAGCATTACATGAATGAGGATGTTCAGTGCATGATATCTTCATTCGCATTGCCCGAAGAATAATTGCGCGAGTATGCGAGTGGAGCCCACGTGTATTGGTACATTTAATTTTTGTTCCACGCATGCTAGTTTGAATATTTCCTATTTGCTTACTTGAGAATTTATCTAATTTTAATGCTTTATTTTTAATTCTGTTATTTAAATTCTACAATTTTTAATTTATTAATTTTTGTAAATCTCTCTCTACATTTGATTAAACAAAAATTATGAAGGAAATAAAATAAGAATCGGTACACGTGGAGGATTAGAGAAATATTTCGATAATTAAATACAGTTGAAAATCGAGCGGTCGAATCTTAGGATCGTTGATCTGAGGGTTAGCAACAACTGTATGGCCGTCCTAATCCAACCATCACCCTGGCGCAATGCGGCGATTGCTGATCATCCTACCCCTACGTTCGATTAATAGATACCTTGGATTACTTTCTTTGTAATTTCATTACCTAAACACTTAACCCTTAATCCTTCCTTCCAAAATTCAAAAATTCACCATGGTGCGAAGACATGCTACAAACTATAGAAGGTGGTGGAACATAAGGATAGAAGGTCAAGGTGAAGTTTACCCCGCTCAGGTTCTTGAGCAAGTCAATGCTGCACCTGCGAACTTGGAAAGCGAGCAGTTGCGAGCCAGTGCACCAAGGCACAAGCGAACGACTGTTCTACATGCATGGTCACAAGAGCACGAGGTATTTGAAGAATCCTCAGAGGGTCCTAGAGAAGAAACGTTTTTTACTTCCGCACCATGACCGGTGGTAAGGATTGATAGCTCTGAAACTTCAAGGTATATCGAAGGTTTGACACTTTCGATCGAGGAGAGAAACATGGAGGAGTTTGACCGGAAGATGAAGGAATTTCATCGAGCAAAAGAAGTCGAACGCAGAGGAAATGCAAGCACGTACCCCTTTAGACGTTGAGGTTGTCGTGGTTCGTGCAGAGGAAGAAGAGAAATCGCATCAGGAAAGTAAAGCACCGATGGTGGAGGAGCATCCATATGGATGTAGAGGAGTAATGCCAGCGCTGAAGGACATGTTCCATCGCTGATTCAGAGACGAAGCAGATACAGGCATTGCTGAGCATCAAAGAACAAGGCTGACACCCATGGGAGGAAGCCTAGACCAGATATGCAGGACCATTGAGTGCCTCAAAGAAGAATTCTTAGTAGACCTTGCCGCTAAGGCAGTAGAAGCAAGTCCTTCCATACACTCTCAGGTGTCTACTCGTCCATTTAAGAGGAAGAAGAACACGCATGAAAAGTTGGTGCACTGCCTTTGGCTGCTCTTTAAATTTCGATGCGTATATGCAATATACAAAAGAGCGAGACAGTGTGATATTTGATGCACTAGCTCTTTCAAATCCACGCTTCCACATGCCCATCTTTCTGAAATTCTACGACATTGTTTCTTCCACTAACTTTGATAACTCTATTCGAAAGAAGAAGAATAAGAAGTCTCTGTCTCTATCACATTTCTTTTCTCTTTGTTTATCTAATAATAGTTAATATAATCAATCTCTTCATTTTATTCACTTTTTATAGTATTATAATTGACCAATGTTGCATTAGAACTTGTTTTTTAATTCTGCATTTCAAAACATTGTCTTAAATATGGTGAAATTTAATCTGCCCCGAGATGACGATTGCTAGTTTCCTAATGAAATTATTTTGGGATGGATCCTTTTTATACTTGGAGTATAGTGCATTTTACAAGGGTGGAAACCGAAAACTTGAAACAGAGAGATTGAGAACCTTAGATTAAATTAATTTTTTGGGGAACTAAGTCTCGCCTTCATTAGGGACAACAAAGAATTTAAGTTTGGGGGCGAGGGCAAGCCCGTCGAGTTTTAAGAAAAGTGTATATATAGATAGAAAAAAAACATTTTGAGTGAGTAAAATAAAAATCAAAACATTCTGTGTAAAAATAAAACGACAAAAGGGCAAATAGCCATGGTTATTCGAAGTATTCTGCTGGTCACTCAGTCAAGCGCAAGCTTAATTTATTCCAGTACTTAGCTGGAATGTTTTATGCTTAAACGATCCATGACGAGACCGACAAAATTGCGACCATGTGAAAATTTTTACTCAAAGGAACCCAAATAAATAAGCCACTGACCGAATGTTTTGAACAAATATAAATTAATCAGAAAAAAGGGTTGATTGAGCTGTGTTAGAGTCTGAAGTTTCTAAGCTGTGGAGTGTGCATTGAACTAAAAGCAATTACGAGAAGAATTGAGATGAGATTGGAGGGACGCTAGTGAAAGAAGAAACATGATGATTAAGCGTTTGACGTATTAAGACAATTGCGTCTTAAAGAATAATTTTTTTGCAAGAGGAAAAACTCAGCATTGTGATAAATATTTTATATATAAACTGTTATTACACCTATATAGGCATCGCTTGAGACGAGCAATGATTTAAGTTTGGGGGTTTGATGTCTCGCAAATAGAGTAAGAATTCTTTCTATTTTAAGATAATTGTTTGAAGTTATTATTTAAAATCCAATGCGAAAACGATAAATATAATGAGAAAAAGGTGTAAATAGCTAATGCTTATGCATTAGAGGAATAAATTAGAAGAAATGAATTTAAGCATGGAAAATAGCAGAATTAGCACACTTAGCGCATATTTACCAAGGCTTATGCGGATAAGCTGTTTATTTGTATGAATTTGTGATATGGAGCTGAGAAGCAAGACACGCGATTGCAAGCGTAGTAAAATTCGAAGAAACTCCAAGTCGCCGTAAATGAAATAAGGAAATAATCAAACGAAAGCAAGATGTTGACTAACCAGACACTAGAGAGACAAATTGCGGAAATCACGAGATTCTTCCCTTAACCAACAAACATAATTGGCGAATTCATGCAAGGAAATAGATCGCGTTGATTGATCTATGCTTGTTCTGGAAGATTCAAAAGATGATTATAAAAAGAGACCCTTTGTAATAAAATTGGGGGTGGAGAATTTCGAAACCAAGTTTATATTGTTTTCTTGTCAAAACTTATTTCAATTTAGTAATACTATTTCAACTTGTTTTCTATGTCGTTATCTGTATTTTTTGTTTGTATGAGGAAATAATTTTGTTAAGGCAACACTAGGAAAAAGTGGTTAGTTCTAGCACGTGTTAAGAAGGAATAAGAGGGGTGTAAATTTAACATGTTAACTAGGAGCAAATCATCTACAGTAAGTGTCGACTTGCCATCCACACGCACTAATAAGTTGTAAATCGGAAGAGAAAATAACCAAAGTCTAGTTTGCATGTTTAGTAGGTTAGTATTAAGTCTTTAATACTTTCAATCGAAGTTAGGGATAATGCATAGAGGGGCGGATCCAGGTTTTGAAATTTAGGTGGGGGGGGGGATCTTTTATTTTCGCAAGTGCACTAAAACATTTATGAGACAAATCTCTTAATCCACAATATTTAGTTGTCAATTAAAATTTATAAAAAATTAATTATAAAATAGGTGACGATCTTAAGCTTAATCTTTTAGTTTGATAACTTCTAAAAAAAACTTTTAGTTCCATAAACGACAAAAACTAATTTTCTCAAAAAAAAACACAAACCATATAATTAATGGATTGAGAAATATATTTTATAAATATATATCAAATTATTTCACATTTCTAAATTAATGAATTTTTAAACTTTCAATATAATATCTAATATATTCTTAAACTTTAAATTATATAATATTTTATATTTATATTTTTTATAGAATCAAATATTAAAAAAATGGATTAAATATCATTATTTATTTGATAAATACTAAAAACTATTTGATAAGTTTTAAAACATATTTTTATTATAAAATGTTATAGAAATAATTTTGTAATAAAAAACATAGTTTATAATTTTTAGTAATTGAGATACATAATAAATATAAAAATAGGTAGAAACATATTTTGAAAAATATTTATACAAAAACATATAAGTGTAAAATAACTTAAAAGATAGTTTTTTCCTTTATATTTTTAACTAAATATTAATATAAAAAATATAATAAATAATAAATAAAATATGTTTTTTTTTTAGTACATATTGGGAGAGAGGGGACAAGTACCGATTCTCTGGTTCGAATCTGTGACGCTGGTGTTGAACTGGTTTACAACCAAACAATGAAACCATTGCACCACTAACTCATTCGGTATAAATAAAATATGTGTTGAACATAAAGGAAAAATAAAGAAAACAATTAAAAAAAAATATTAATAACAAAGAAAGAAACAACGTAAAAATACAGAAAATTAATAGAAAAGAAAGAAAAGGCACAAAGATGAAAATATATTGGTAAATCATATCATACTACCTTAAGGTGTGACTTAAGGGGAAAATAGTTTTTAGACGATTTTACCCCTTAAGTTATACCCTAAATTACAAAAATGTCATTTATTGGAATATAAAAAAGATCATATGTAACGGCCCGAAAATTTCATCCCGGGAGGCCCAGGGGCATTTTGGTAATTTTGGTCGGGCCGACAGGGCCGGTTATGTAATTGTTAATTGCCGGAATAATTATGAGTCGATTTGAATGGGATCGGGAATTTTGGTGAAGACATTTGGGCTTGGGAAAAAGTAAAAATAAATAGGGAATTAAATAACACGTCGAATGAGATTCGAGCAAAGGAAGCGCTGCAAGCTAGGCAAGGGGCGCCGCCAGCCGAGCCACTGAGCGTCTTTGCTATCCTAAGCGCACCATCTAATACATATGCGTGTTTTTGAAGGCGTTTGGTTTAAAAGAGAATTTCTGCCCGAGCCTTCCTTCTTCTTCCCCTTTTTTCTCCATTCTTCTTCGCAAATCTCCATCGACCGACAACGTTTTCCTTCGCGATTTTCCCCCCTCCAGCTCCATTTTCGACCGAGTTTCCTCTCCCAAATTCGAAGTCGATCTTCCCCGAGCAGCAGGTTCATCTTCTTCTTCTTCTTCTCCTTCAAAATTTGATTTCTTCTCACCTGTTTCAGGCTGTGCCATTTCCGGCCGATTCGAGGTGATTTGAGGTATGGGTTTTGTGCAACTAGTGTAGGGGAGTTCGCCATCAAAGAATCGCTCGTCGAATCCTCTCGGATCGCTCGATTTCGGGTTTTCTCCATCGCCCTGCTTTCGTGCGTAAAAGAGAGGCGACGCCGAGCTCGCCAGTGCATACCGTCCGTCCATGCAAAGCCCGGTCCAGCGCTGTCGCGCACGCACCCGCCGCTGAAAGCCACGCGCGCCGAGCGCCTCAGTGTCGCCGGGCCGCATCGCGTCGCCCGAGCCCCTACTCGCCGAGTCGTGCCGCGTCGCCCAGTGCCACTCGCGTCCGCGCGCGCGCGTCCTCGCCATCGCTCGCCGAGCCGTGACGCATCGCCCAAAGCCCCGTTCGTCGCGCGCGCTCGCCCGGCGCCGTCGTCCAAGCGCGCGCCGCGCGCGCCACGCGCCATTTTCGCCTTCAGCGCGCCGGCCCGGCCGTTCTTTGCCCGTTCGTGCGTTAAATCGCGCCTCGTGAGTTGCTCCGAGCCGAGCCTTGTTTGTTTTATTATATTTAGGCCTATTGTGTGATTTTTTTGTGATTGATAGGTTCTCGATAGCTAGTTTGGTTCGCTCGCCACTTAGGTTTTCGTGTCAATTAGTCACCACCAAGGTAAGAATTTCTTACGGAGTTGTGTGGACCTGCGATATATTATGCGATTCTTGATTGATTGCTTGTTTGTGTTTATTGACATGCATAGCTAGGTACTCAATTTCGAATTCCCGATTAGCATGTTTTTCCGACTAATTCTCATGTTAATCCATGCTAGGTTGTTTCTTTCTAGCATGCTCAGATCTGTTCTTTGCTTCGTAGTATCATGCTAGGCTCGTTGTATTCTTATTGAGCACGTATTGGATTTTATGGATTTGTTTCTTTGATTGCTAGGCAAAGTTAAAGTTGCGGGTAGATAGCATCATCCGGGCCCGATGCATAAAGTACCTTGCATCCATGGCGGGGACGTCGAGCAAGTCATTCCGATCCCCTGGACCCCGTGAGGGATTAGCTTACCCAAGCGGTAGGCCCGCAATCTTGGGTGAGGTGGCAGATCGTTAAATGCCCCAACCGTCGGGATGATGACTTGGCATTGCCTCGCCCCGGCGATCGGCACGTCCTCGGCGTGTTCGGCCATAGCCCCCGATTGCCACTGTTAAGGTAAGGGCGGCTTCTCGGTGTAAGCCTACCACGACCCGTTTCCTTAGCCTCGGTGCGGTGGTTCAGGTGACATAGTTTACGTGTCCAGTCTCACACCCTATGTCGTCGGTGACACCGATCCAAAGATTTAGTTAGGCGTGGTGGACTGGACATGGGCAGCTTGCCTCTAGACCCGGTGACCCCATGGTCTGCAAAGAGCACGCGGTGCATGTTTACGCTCATTCTTGCGCCGACCAGGAGAGCTCCTCGGGATCTTGAGCTAGTGTACCTCTCGTCGATGATGTGACGGTGCCGAGGTGGGACTTGTTTCTCGTATAGGCGACTTATGTATTGGAATGTGTGGTGATATTATTCCGGACTAAGACCTTAAATTGGCATCCGAGGCCCAAATGTGGGCTAAGCTATGTGCTCTATTCTGTGTTTATATTCATAGCTTGCATACGCTCATCGAGATGACCATGTATATCGTATTGTACCCCGGTTGGGGATTCTTACTTGAGTAATTCGTTATTACTCACCCTCATCGTGGTTTTTCCACAGTAACCAAGTTGCGAGACAGGATGGTGAAGGAGGAGTGTGATCATGGGGCTCGAGTCATCAAACTCGATTTTGTGTTATGACTCTTTATGTTTTATTTTCCCTGAATGCATGTAGCGGGAACGAGCCCTAGGATGTTTTTCGAATATTTTGTGGACTCAAAGCATTATTGTATTTAGACATGTTTTGAATGATTTTAAGAAATCTCTGATCAGAGTAAACTTTGGAAATGTATTTATCTTGGAACAGGTGCTTGGAAACAGGGACAGGTTCCAAGGAAATTGTCTAGTTTTTAAAGGGGTTATTTTGAATGTTTTGTTTTAATTGGAATCCGAAATCATGTTTGTTTAAATGTCCTTTACTTTGAATGCATGCATTGGGGTAAGGTCCCATTTAGTGCCCCATTCGGGTCGGTCCCTTACATCATACTACTTTAAAGTGTGGCTTAATGGGAAAATCATTTTTAGACGATTTTACCCCTTAAGTCATATCCTAAATTACAAAAATGTCATTTATTGGAATATAAAAAAAAAATCAAATAACGTAGAAGATATTTACAATATCATTTATATTTGGATTTTCATAAGATATTTTTATTAAATCTCATAAATTTTATGACTAAGTTAGAGGATAAGAGATTTCAACCATCAAATGAAAAATATTTACAATATCATTTTAATTTTCATGTAGAAAATAAGATATTTTTACCAAATCTCATAGATTTTATTTGACATTTTATATTCTAATTAAAATAATAAATTGAATTTTCCAATCCTATAAATAGTTGTCTACATTTTATTTACAAGAACGCTTTCTGTTTTCTTGGATATATTTTTCATTATTTTTTTGTTTTGTTTTTTTTTTATAATAAGTTATGTAGGATTATTTACCATAACTTTCATTTAATTTTTCTTTTGTGCAATAATTTTTGTAGGGATTTTTTTGCATAATTGTTGCCTTACAAAAAAAATACTTGGAGATCTGGAAAAAAAGTTTGAAGAATTATAAGATTATGAGGTAAATGCATGAATTCTTCAATTTCAAAAGTTTGGTAACAATGATTTTCTACTATATATATATATATATATATATATATAAATAGTTCTCTATATTTTGTTTACAAACACATTTGAAACTTTGTTTTTGTTTGGGGTTACTTTTTTGGTTTTTTTTTTTATAATAAAAAATTTAGTTATCTTATTTTTGTTGGATTATTTATCTTAACTTTCATCTAACTTTTCTTTTGTTACCATAATTTTTGTAAGAATTTTTTGTTGCTTAATTGTTGACTTGGAGATGTGGGAATTGTTTTTTGAAGAACGATAAAATTATCATTTGAGGTTAAATGTAAGTTTATAGATGTATACTAATAAATATATTTAGCTTATTTATATTTATAATTATAATTATGATATAACTCTTATAAATTTTATAATTCAAGAGTAATTGGTCTATTAATAGATAAATTGGGAAAAAAATTAAAGAGCATCGATTTTTAAAAATCAGAGATAAAATTTAATATTAATTTAATAAATTTTATTAAGTCTTTTTTAAATAATAACCCCTATTATTTTTTAACCTCAAAATAAATCATTAACTGCTTTTTAGCATAAATGTGAATTTTAATAAATTTAACTAACGTGAAAAAATGGTTATAAGTCGTGCGAAAAAAAACTAAAAATAAAACTTGCGACCACTGAGTTTTGAACTTTGACTATTACTGCAATTTTGAGGAGGCCAAATCCACTAAGCCACTAATCAAATTTATGGGTACATGTAAATTACATTGTATATTATAAAAATGTTCAAAATTTTGGGGGGGCCATGGCTCCCCCTAGTCTCTTCTACGCTCCGCCCATGAATGCATAACTACTACATACGTAGCGCCGAATTATCATTACATCAAGTCGCAGCGGGAGTCGGGCTTGATGCAAATGGAAGTGGGAGCAGAAGTTTGTGAGACGTAGTATGATAGTTACCCCTTACTGCATGTTTCTTTGAGAACGTATTGCTATTACTTTCCATGAGTATCCTGGTTTAGACTTATTCTCACAAGTTGTTTACAACTGTTTTATTTACCTATTCAACCCAATCCGTCACACTACCTATTCGTTTAATTTTGTTCAATTCTAAACATTAATTTAAGATAAATCGCAGTCTCTGTGGAGTACGATAATTTACTTATTACTTACTGCAAGCCACATATACTTACGCGAACGTGAATTTAAGCACACAAGGCAACTAGGCCATGCAGCTTCACCAGACAATGTGTTGAGACAAATGTCTATTATACGAAGTTTTGCTTAAGGATACTTTGTCAAAGAAAAGTCGATTGAGGAGTATAAAGTAGTTTCTTTAAATGAGGAAGCCATCATAAGAAAGAAAATCCCACGTAAGGAGAAGGATTCTGAAGCATTTATAATACTATTATATATAGGAAGCCAACATCTAAGACGAACTTTGTGCATTTTAGGCTCTAGCATAAATTTAATGCCCCTGTCCATTTATAAGAAATTCATCATAGGAGAAGTTAGGAACTCCCACTAACATATCTACACATGAACAACTAGGATCAGGTTGTTTGCAACATTTAAAAAGAAAGTTGTACCAATAGTGTAGGACAAGACACCCAACCAGAGTCCATAAACTGTAGACATCTTTTGGTTATTCACTTGGATGTATATTCACTTGTATGTCCAATGTATTTTTCCTAAGTGTTCATAATAATAATCTTGAGTTTAGCGTTGTTAATCTAATTCACCCATTTTGTTAGGATATTGTGAAATTAAATAATAATTGGAATAATTCATAACACTTTATTAATTACTAGTAATATATAATAAATTTTCTTTAATTACAAACTACTAGACATTAATGACATAGGCTATAACAATCTCCTACTTGCACTAAAGCCCTAATAAGAATGCCTATGCTGACCAAACATCTAACAATCTCTTGTTTTAGACTGCACGAGACGCCTCATGTAATCTTAAAATTTGTGGCTAGGCGACCCTTTTCCAGTTTAGTTATGAGTATCTTTGTAAGAGGATCAACAACGTTGTTAGCCTTATCTATCTTGGTGACAATCCCTTCACCTCTATTCAATATTTCTCTAATGATAATATATTTCGTCTCATATACTACCCTCGTTATGACTTCTAAGATTCCTTGGAGTTAGTTACAACCCTACACTTATCACAATATATTGTGATTCGTTTATCCAAACTAAAAACCACTTCCAAGTATACATGGAAATCTTTCAGCCATACTACTTCTTTTTCTGCTTCACAAGCAGCTAAGGGCTCAGCTTCCATAGTGGAGTCGGTGATGCATCCTTATTTAATGCTTCTCCAAACTACATCTGCACCATTAAAGGGGAAAACTTTATCTTGATATGGATCATCTAGAGTCTTTATTAGTCTGAAAATGAGAGTCAATGTACCTAGTAAGGATCAAGTCCTTAAAATCGTATATAAGCATATAACCTCTCATTGTCTGAAAATACTTGAGAATATTTTAACCATCATCTAGCGATTCAATCCGAGATTAAACTAATATTTGTTGATAATGCCTACCCTGTAGCAAATATTAGACCTTGTACCCAACATTACGCATCAAACTTCTCAATTTCGAGGCATTGGGAGTCTATTTCATCTCCTCAACCTCGTGAGGTGTTTTAGGATATTGGTCCTTAGACGAGGGATTCTTTTGAATAACGAGAAGCGAATAAAATACGGATAACACAATCACGCAAGCTTTTCGCTTCATGATTTTCACTCACAAATTTTCTATAACACTTATCTCTATTTCTTTATCTCTTTCTCAATAACTTTTTCATGCTATTTTGCTTTATTACAGTACTTGGTCTGGACTTTTCATTATTTACCAAAAACGTTTTTCATTAATTGCTAAATTAAGGATCCACTAATTCTTTAATAAAATAGTATTAAAGTTTATTCAACAATTGTGTGCCTAAAAGGTAAATGATCCCTTACGTAATCTTGCATTGCATACCTACAAAGTATTTTGGCAGTGTAAAATAGGAGAGATAAGGTAAACGCTCTATTGGACTGATCCCCTATAACTACTACAAGAAAATAGGTTCTATTTCGCCATAGCCTAAGGCATGCTTTCTTAAAAAATGGACTCTCTTTGTATTCTTGCTACATATATTGTGGCCCAACTTGAAGCTTTCTTGTCTGACACGTGTGTGTGAATTTTTGGAAAGGGGAGAGATAGGAACGATGAATAAATAGAAAAGAATGTAATGTTGTTACATGGAATTGGGATTTTGTTTTAACACGTGTGTGTGAATTCAGAATGCTTTTCTTTTTCTCTTTTTGTTTTTTTTTGTTTTGTTAATTAATCTCTGGTGCCAGCTTCTAAGCTAAGGTTTGTATATATTATGTGAAATAATGGAACCACTGCCAATTTTATGAGCTTGGTTCAATAGTAAATGTTTTGGTTCATTATCACTTCTACTTGTATTACCAGTGAAAAACTAGATGTTTTGCTTTGACATAAAAATTATATGTATAATATATATATATATAGACACACATATAATTTTTAGTTCAAAAAAGAATGGGACCTTTCAATGGTAGATGAAGTTCGGATGAATTTCAACTATTTTGGGGGTGTGGGCCGTTGCACAGAATGGGCGAACCTATTCGAATACCGGTTGATTTTATTATAATGGAGAACTTAGAAGACTTTTCAAATCAATTAAACAATTACAAGTATCTTTTTTTTAAGGATTAATGATTAATGCATTAAAACATGTTAGTGATGGAAAAATTAAATTAAAAAAAATGAAACAATAAGATTCTCAAAAAATATTTTACTTTATTTCTTTCTCAAACGACTTATTATAAATTTGATCTCCAATTTCTTTCCATAAGAATTTTTCACTAATTGTTAAACCTATTAATTCTTTAATTAGTCTCGAATCCATTAATTTTTTAATTTTCTATCCATTAATTTCTTCATTTAACAATTACATTAGAATATATTTAAGTTTATTCCAACATTGATGATTATGACTAAATGGGTTGGTGGTGCAGTTGGTTGTCATAGGTTCGATGTGGTATTCGTCCATAGTCATAGGTTCGATATTAGTCTTCCTCCCCAAGTATTAAAAAAAAAATGGAATTATGGAGGCAAGCTGTCTTTGTAATTATAGAAAGTCTTGATGTTGACTGTAATTGAAGGATAGAAAAAGTGTCATGGACAAGAGTTGCGCAGCTAAGCTTTGATCGTCCTCATTTGTTCTGTTGACCCCAATTTTGTCGTATTCTTGATCAAACTATAGACCGAGCTTCGAAGCTGCATTCCCTATCAAACCGCTCCATCAAAGCTTCTTCCTCCTTAAATACTGGTTGTAATTGATCTACTCATTCTCGCTCACCCCCAAACCTTCCTCGCCACGAAGGTAAAAATGAATTAAATATCTCTAGTTTGTTGGGATTTTATTTTTATTTTAATTTTTAAAAATATTTTGTTGTTGCTTAAAATGTTGTAGAACCCACAAATGGTAAAGGGAAACTGTGCGGCAAGCTCATGCGAGTGAGCGACTAAAGACGACAGGAATCACACCATAGGTGAAGAAATCGAACATAGGTCCCTGGGTCGAATAGGTAAGTCCATGTTATTATCTTTTTTCATGTGATAAGTGGTCGTGTCTAACGAACTGACTGATATGCATCAATTATGGTGCGGAAAGTGCCGACAAAAATATAGAGGAGTTTGTAACTAACGAGCCTCCAAGCATGATAAAGGTTTCAAAACGAGCAAGAGACGATGCAGTTAGGAGTACAATCGATGCTTCAAAAAGACAGCTAAGAAAATAAGGACAGATAAAGATGAGGAGTATATGCCAGAGGTGTGATTGCTTAACTCCATTTTTTTATAGATAATATTGGAATGCTTACTATTTGTTGATATGTTGATATGTACCATTGTAGATATGTTAATATGTTGATATGTACCATTGTAGATACGTTAATTTGTTGATATGTACCATTGTGGATCCATGAATTATGTTGATATGTACCATTGTAGATATGTTAATATGTTGATATGTACCATTGTAGATACGTTAATTTGTTGATATGTACCATTGTGGATCCATGAATTATGTTGATAATTCAATAGTGTCGTTCTTTCTGGTTGTTCTTTGTTGTTGATAATCTGTCCATATAGATCATTTTGGCTGGTCTAGGGTTTGATGGAGAATATGACAAAATTGGGGTCAACAGAACAGAAAAGGACGACCAAAGCTTGGGTGCGCAACTCTTGTCCATTACGCTTCTTCTTCTATCCTTCAATTAAGACTATGATGGTGCTTCACGACTAAACCGAGCGAATGCAATGATGGAAAAAACTAAAGGTATTCAATTAAATTTTAATTTCTTTCGTCTCACATCCAAATAAAATTCATATGACCATGTGGAAGAGAAGATAATATAATATATATATATATATATATATATATATATATATATATATATATATATATGCTGATATGTACCGAATCTTCAAATCTTGTATGTTGGTAGTATAGCTTTATTGTTTGCATGTTGATTGATCATGATGTTACTGTACATATTTGAAAATGTATATAGGAAATATGAAATCATGAGACGCGAATTGATATTGCTTTTTTAGATAATCGAAACGTGGATTAGGGTAAATCTGAAACTTAAAAAATTAAATAAAACAATACTGAAGATAAGAGATAAGAAGATATCCTCTCCATAATTTTAGGTGGCTTGATTTGATATGTATTCATTTATTATTTAATTTTTTTATTTTAATATTAAATCTATTTTCAATTGAAACTAACTTAGGGATATTATGGGGATGATTTAATTATCTCTCTCCCTGATTCTTTTTTTGGACATTAATTTAAAGTCTAAAAGATAGTAGACATTTTCATAATTATTTTATTTAAAATGGACACTTGTTACTATTTTCCTTTTAATTTTCTCAATCCCAAAAAAGGAGAAGGATTCTCCACATATAGAGTTTTTATGGACCATGGGCTTAGAGTTTTGATGGGTCTCTGGGCTTGTCTACATAGAGTTAGGCCTTTTGACTTGACCATTGGAACTTAATTTTTAGTTTGTGTTTATTAATTGAATTTGAGTCCAATTTAATTTTGATTTAAATTAAAAATAAACCAATTTTTTATCTAATTTAATTTGAAAAATTATGATAAATATTTTTAAAGGAAATTGTAGTAACTAGACCACATCCGAAAAATATTTGCAAATATAGGCGCCCAAGTTAATTTTTTATTAAGAAATCTTAATTATTATTTTTTCTTTAATACCATTTTGTCCTTCCTCACATTTAATACTGAATTTTCGAATTAAAATACTTATTTTTCATACTTTCAATTATTTTAAAATATACCATATTTAATTGTCAACCGTTTTAATGTAAAGAGATTTTAATTCATTTTTCATTTATCTCTCATCTTTATTCCTATTCCTTTTTTTTGTTTCAGTTTTCCTCCTCCATTCTTCATAACTTCAATTTCGTTTTTTCAGCTCCATTCATTCTTTCTTTTCACATTCCAGCCACTCAAGTAAAACGTTAATTGTCGTCGACCACAAAGCTCCGATCGGACAGTATAATCATACGATTTCAATCATCTCCTCTCAATAATCTCGGTTTTTCATAGTATTTGTAGTATGTTTTTGTTCCTTATTTATCACCATTAGAAGGTTACTGTTCATTTCAGTATAATCATGATCCGATATTTCTCAGATTGTTCAGTATGGTATGTCTTATTCCTATTATGTTATTCCTATACATTTAATCCATTTATATTCTAGTCTTTAAAATATCAAAAATCATGTTTAGAAATGCAGTAAAATCATGTAGAACAGTAGTACCTTCGTACTTTCGTATCCATATTGTGGTATAATTGATTGGATACACATCTACAAAACTGTATAATTGAGTATATACCGTATGTTCACACGTCCTCAATTTCTATATAGCCGAAGAAATTGTATATTTGAGTACCTACCATATGTTCATACTATGTATTTAGGTTAGTTATACTGTACATCTTCTTCTTATAGGTTATCAATCATTCCATTTGAAATTGCACACAATGTTCTTTACAATGTCAATATTCCTGTTTAGAAATGTATTAAAATCATATGTAGAATAGTATTTTCTACGTACTAAAATGTTCAGGTTCTGGTATACTTGAGTACTATCTACTGTAGTTTTTCAAGTACTGTTATATTATTGTATAAACTATACAAAATTATGTATGTTTCATTATTTCATTCAACATATTGTATAGCTTACACGATACATTTATGGTTTATTATTCATTCTATTCATGTGTAATACATTTTTCGTACTCATATTACTTTTCATTACATTTTCATTCCGCAATACGATATTGTTTATACATGTATATTATACGACTTATAATATGGAACAGTATTGTTTGGACATTTTTGTAATACTATACAACTTTTCATTATAGGTTAACAAGCATCTCAATCCGTATTGGGCATAGTGGTTAGTAGGATGAAAATGAGATATATCATAATCATGAAGTAGCTAAAGAGGGTCGCATAAATATTAAGGAACACATTCACCAAATGATGGTTTTACATACAATCTTTTTTTATGCCGAACACTTTCATTCAATTTTGTAACCCATGAGACCTCTTTTATTTACTATTGATCTCACTTTGAATAGTAATTTTTGTTGGATCGGTATGACAACCCTAGAGGGGGGGTGAATAGGGTTTTACACAAATTTTTCTAAATAAGCTTTAAGATATTCTAAATATCAAACTTTTTACAAGAGATTAAAAAGAAACAATAATGCACCACACAAGATTGATAAAGATTATGTAAACCAATTTGATTTAAAGCAATTCAAATTAAAGCATGAAAGACAATACTAAAAATTAGTAAATAGGAAAGAGTTAGAGAAGATGACACCGTGATTTATAGTGGTTCGGCAAGCCTACTCCACTACCCAAGCGCCTCTTGGGATTTTGAAAAACCTTTTTGCTTAACTCTTTCCACGGATTAGAGTCCAACCGTAAACCGCTCCTTTTACGAGTTCAAGAGCAAACTCGATCTTTTCCACGGATCAAGATCAAACCGTTACAAAGTATAGAATTTTTTGGAACACACTTTACAACTCTCTCAAAAAAGTGGATATACAAATTTTATCTCACACAACCAAATCCTCACAATACAATGTCTCTCAAGAATAAAATCTAAAAGAAAAGGTTGAGAGCTTGGAGAGAGCAACAATGGAGCTTTTGATTTTGGAGGATTGAATAATAAAAGTTGTGTTATAATTTTTTGGAGAAGAAGATTGAGTTTAAAAAGAGAGGGAAATGGGGTAAAAGACAACATTTAATTTGAGCCATTGGATATATAAAATATAAAATGAATGGTGGAGATTAAAAGTTAAAAGAAGTAAAAAGTTAAAAGGTTAAAAGTAAAAAAGTAAAAAGTAAAAATAATAAATAATATATATAAAATATTATTATTATTATTATTATTATATATATATATATATATATATATATTTTTTTTTTTAAAACAATCAGAACGGTCACTGACCAGTTCTGATTTTTTTTTTTTTTTTTTTTTTTTTTTTTTTTTTTTTACCGTTGGAATATATATAAATATATATAATATTTTTTTTTTTAAATTTCTTTTTCCTTTTCTTTTTTTTTTCTTTTATTTTCAAAACTACCAAAAGCCACCATTTGTCATTTTTCACTCATCCAAAACTCCACATGTCAACTTCTAAATGGCCCACGATGTACACTCAGCTGCCACGTCACCGTCTCGGGATTTTCTCGTTCAAACTTGTTTTGTCAATAATTTCTTCGTTTCAACTCCGATTTGAGTAATTCAAATTGCGTTGGAATCCTTGTTTTGAAAGCACTACACTGTTGACATCTTAAAACATCAAAATTATTAGTAAATAATATCAAGTTTGTTATCATCAAAATATTAATTAATTAATTAATTTGAGATAGGGCCAAAAAGCCAACAATCTCCCCCTTTTTGATGATGACAAACAACTAAAAACAATCACTTGAAAAACCATAAGAATCAATTGAGTACATGTGTCCAATAGTATCATCATAAAGTTCACATTAATTCTCCCCCTAAATTAATGCATCAATAATCAATAATAATAAGATATGTTACAAACATTTCAAATAAGTTTTTTCAAAGAACTTCTCCCTTTGTAATCATCAAAAAGAAATAAGATATAAAAGCTCTCCCTAAATATAAGAATATTTCCTCTACAAACATGATTACATACTTTTCAAAATAGCTCCCCCTAACAATATGCCTTAAAGCAAAATATAAATTTAAGAGGTATCACAACGAATAATACCAAGCTCGAGCCTATTTTTGCAAAAATTCTCTTCATTCAAAGGCTTGGTAAAGATATCCGCTAATTGATTATTAGAGCTCACAAAATCAAGTATAATATGACCATTTTGCACATGCTCTCTAATAAAGTGATGTCTAATATCAATATGCTTAGTTCTTGAATGATGTATAGGATTTTTGGTCAAATTTATAGCACTAGTATTATCACAAAATATTGGCACATTATCAAATTTTAAACCAAAATCACATAATGTTTGTTTCATCCAAAGAATTTGAGCACAACAACTAGCCACCGCAATATATTCCGCCTCGGTAGTAGATAAGGCAACCGAATTTTGCTTTTGCTAAACCAAGATACTAAGGAACTTCCAAGAAATTGGCAAGTTCCACTAGTACTTTTACGATCAAGTAAACTTCCCGCAAAATCCGCATCGGAATATCCTACTAAATTAAATTCAACATTTCTAGGATACCACAAGCCTAAATCAATAGTACCAAGTAAATATTTAAATATTCTTTTCACGGCATGCAAATGAGATTCCTTAGGACAAGATTGAAATCTAGCACAAAGACATACACTAAACATGATATCGGGTCTACTTGCGGTTAAATAAAGAAGAGATCCAATCATACCTCGATAAGCTTTTAAGTCCACACATTTACCTTTTCATCCTTGTCAAGTTTGGTAGATGTGCTCATTGGAGTTTTTGCAATTTTACCTTCATTGAGTTTGAATCTTTTGAGCAAATCCTTTGTGTATTTCTCTTGACTTATGAAAATACCATTCTTGAGTTGTTTGATTTGAAGTCCAAGAAAGAAGCTAAGTTCTCCCATCATACTCATTTCAAACTCACTATGCATACACTTAGAAAATTCTTCACACAAAGAAGGATTAGTAGAACCAAAAATAATATCATCTACATAAATTTGCACTAAAAGCATATCATTTTCCTTAGTCTTGATGAAGAGAGTAGTATCAAGTTTACCCATTTTAAAATCATTTTTAAGAAGAAAGTTGCTAAGTCTATCATACCAAGCTCTTGGAGCTTGTTTTAAACCATAAAGAGCCTTTTTCAACTTATAAACATGATTAGGCAAATCAAAACTTTCAAACCCGGAGGTTGTTCTACATAAACTTCCTCCATAATATAACCATTTAAAAATGCACTTTTTACATCCATTTGATACAAGATAAAATTCTTATAAGAAGCAAAAGCAAGTAACATTCTAATAGCTTCTAATCTAGCAACGGGTGCAAAAGTTTCTTCATAATCTATACCTTCCTCTTGACAATAACCTTGAGCTACAAGTCTAGCTTTATTTCTAATTATATTTCCATTTTCATCCATTTTATTTCTAAAAACCCATTTAGTCCCAATAATAGAAATGTTAGAAGGCCTAGGGACTAATTCCCAAACTTTGTTTCTTTCAAATTGATTTAACTCTTCTTGCATAGCTAAAATCCAAAATTCATCATTTTCGGCATCTTTAAAACTTTTGGTTCAATTTGAGAAACAAAAGAAAGATTATTAAATAAATTAAGAGAGGAACGAGTTTTCACACCTTGTTCGGGATCACCAAGAATCAAGTCTTTGGGATGAGATGAAACATACCTCCATTCTTTAGGCATAGATGAAGAACATTCTTCATTCTTATCGTTGAAGTTCATTTCTTCTTTACATGGAGCAATTTCTTTACCTTTATCACTAACAATTAAATCTCCAAAATTTTCTTCTAAGGCATCACCACATATAGACTCATTAGAAATATTTTTACAAGATTCATCAAACACAACATGCATAGATTCCTCAATAACTAATGTTCTCTTATTGAAAACTCTATAAGCTTTACTAGAAGAAGAATAACCAAGAAAAATACCAACATCCGTTTTAGAATCAAATTTTCCAAGTTTTTCTTTGTTGTTCAAAATAAAACATTTGCATCCAAAAACTTTGAAATACCCAATATTTGGGACTTTTTCATGCCAAAGCTCGTAAGGAGTTTTATCTAAAGAAGGTCTAATTAAAACTCTATTTAAAACATAACAAGCGGTATTAACGGCTTCCGCCCAAAAATACTTAGGCAAATTATACTCATGCAACATAGATCTAGCATATTCTTGCAAAGTACGATTTTTCCTTTCAACTACACCATTTTGTTGAGGAGTTCTTGGAGCGGAGAAGTTATGAGAGAAACCATTTTCTTCACAAAAGTTTTCAAAATCAATGCTATCAAATTCTCCTCCATGATCACTCCTAATTTTAGAAATGAGAAACCCCTTTTCATTTTGAACTCTTTTTGCAAAACTAGCAAAACTTTTCAAAGCATTATCTTTATGTTTTAGCATTAAAACCCAAGTATATCTTGAAAAATCATCAACTATCACAAAAGCATAATAATTCCCTCCAAAACTAGCAATTCTAGAAGGGCCAAATAAATCCATGTGTAATAGTTGAAGAGGTCTAGATGTAGAGATCATATTTTTAGATTTGAAAGATGACTTAGTTTGCTTACCCATTTGACAAGCATCACAAACTCTATCTTTTTCAAATTTAATATTGGGAAGACCTCTAACTAAGGAACTTTTAGAAATATTTGAAATTAAGTGCATGCTAGCATGTCCTAATCTTCTATGCCATAACCATGAATCACTTTGTAAAGCCGAAAGACATTTATCACTAATAGGACAATCATTCAAATCAATAGTGTACACATTTTCATCTCTATTTCCAACAAATAAAACTTTTCCATCACTAGCATTTTCAATTATGCAATTCTTTTTATCAAACATAACTCTAAATCCTTTATCACATAATTGACTAATACTAAGTAAATCATGCTTCAAACCATCAACTAAAAGTACATTTTCAATCAAAGTAGAAGAAGCATTACCAATACTACCCTTACCGATTATTTTACCTTTCTTGTTGTCACCAAAAGTTACTAAGCCTCCATCCTTTCTTAAAAGATTGACAAACTTGGATTGGTCTCCGTCATGTGCCTTGAGCAACCACTATCCAAATACCATTTATTTTTCTTGGAGGCTTTCAAACAAACCTACAAACACAAATATTCAAGTTTGATCCTTTGGTACCCATATTTGTTTGGGTCCTAAAAGGTTAGCATTTTTAAACTTTGGAATCCATTTTACTTTTGCATCCACATTTACCACATTTGATTTAGACAAGTAACAAGAATAAGATTTATGTCCATACTTGCCACATGAAAAACAAACAACATTATACAATGATTTATCTCTTATAATAAAATTATGTACTCTACTTTTCTTTGAGAAATTATTTCTATGAAACTTTGCTTTTGGAGAAAATTTTCTTCTTGTAGTAGTATGAGCATATTTTAATTTAAAACACTTAGGTCTTATATGACCTTTAACACCACAATAATGACATATAGGCACAAAGCTAGATTTATCATGTTTGGACACAATTTTAGGAATATTAAGTTTAGATACAAGAGGAGATGCTTTAACAAAAATAGTTTTAGAAGTTGAAGGAGTAGAAACTTCATCAATGTAACCTACACCTCTTTTATCACCATAAGACTTTCCTACTTCAATTATTTTATCCAATCTTTGGGCACCTATAGTTAACTTTTAATAGACTCATTAGCCCTATCAAGTTCATGCAAAACATTTAATTCCTTTTCTTTGAGCAACTTAATCAAATTATCTTTTTCACAACAATCTTGCTCAAGAAATTTAACTTTATCAAGTAAGATATTTTTCTCATCACAATCTAAAGCATGTTCATCACAAGAGACATCTATTTTATCAATTTTCACAATATCATGCTCATGCAATTTTAAGCAAGTAATTTCATCAAGTAAAGTCTTATTTTCACTAGTAAGAGTATTATATTTCTTTCTAAGCACATTATATTTTGAACCAAGCTTTTCTAAGTCATTTTGCATGTTTTCAAAAGTTTCAAATAATTCATCATAAGAAGGGATTCTAGAGTTACCTCATCATCTTGTTCATCACCTTTGTCACTATGAGCCATGAAGCAAAAATTTGCTACTTCTTCATCACTTCCACTTTCACTTTCATCACTATCATCCCAAGTAGCCTTCATTGCTTTCTTCTTGAATTTCTTGGATGATTTGAGGAGTGGACAATCCGTTCTTATATGACCCGGTTTCTTGCATTCATAACATATTACCTCATCCTTCTTGTTCTTTTCTCCTTTTGATTCTCTTTGGTTGGAAAAGTTCTTTTTGAATTGTTTCTTCCTCTTGATGAAGTTTTTATACTTACGTGAAAAATATGCAATATCATCTTCATCAAGAACATCTTCATCTTGAGTCAACTTCTAAGGTGATAGACTTTAAAGCAATACTCTTCTTCTTTTTGGACTCATCTTCCACATTCTCTTTTATGGTAATCTCATGTGTCATGAGAGAACCAATAAGTTCCTCAAAGAGAGTTTGGTGAGATCCTTTGCTTCTTGTATTGCCGTCACCTTTGCTTCCCAATTCTTTGGTAGACACCTAAGAATTTTCCTAACATTTTCGGATGTACTATATTCTTTTCCAAGGCCCTTCAAAGAATTTGTGATGTTAGTAAATCTAGTAAACATTTCGTAATAGATTCATTTTCATTCATCTTGAACAATTCATAATTATGAACAAGCATGCTAATTTTTGTTTCTTTAACTTGACTTGTTCCTTCATATGTCACTTCAAGAATATCCCAAATTTCTTTAGCCAGAAGAACACATAGATACTCTATTGAACTCATCACAACTTAAGGCACAATATAAATAGTTCATAGTTCTAGCATTAAAAGCAAGCTTTTTCAATTCATCTTCATCACATTCATCTTCTAATTTAGGCACATCTTTATCATTAACCTTTTCGTGAGAATATTGGGACCTTTAATAACATTAAACCACAACTTATAGTCAATGGATTTCAAATATATCATCATTCTAATTTTCCAATAACCATAATTTGACCCATCAAAGTAAGGAGGCCTAGAGGATGATTGTCCTTCATTAATACCACTTCCTACAAGGTTTGCCATAAAGCTCAAACAATAAAGTTTATATTAAAAATCTAGAAGAGCAACTTGGCTCGATACCAATTGTTGGATCGGTATGACAACCCTAGAGGGGGTGAATAGGGTTTTACACAAATTTTTCTAAATAAGCTTTAAGATATTCTAAATATCAAACTTTTACAAGAGATTAAAAAGAAACAATAATGCACCACACAAGATTGATAAAGATTATGTAAACCAATTTGATTTAAAGCAATTCAAATTAAAGCATGAAAGACAATACTAAAAATTAGTAAATAGGAAAGAGTTAGAGAAGATGACACCGTGATTTATAGTGGTTCGGCAAGCCTACTCCACTACCCAAGCGCCTCTTGGGATTTTGAAAAACCTTTTTGCTTAACTCTTTCCACGGATTAGAGTCCAACAGTAAACCGCTCCTTTTACGAGTTCAAGAGCAAACTCGATCTTTTCCACGGATCAAGATCAAACCGTTACAAAGTATAGAATTTTTTTTGGAACACACTTTACAACTCTCTCAAAAGAGTGGATATACAAATTTTATCTCACACAACCAAATCCTCACAATACAATGTCTCTCAAGAATAAAATCTAAAAGAAAAGGTTGAGAGCTTGGAGAGAGCAACAATGGAGCTTTTGATTTTTGGAGGATTGAATAATAAAAGTTGTGTTATTATAATTTTGGAGAAGAAGATTGAGTTTAAAAAGAGAGGAAATGGGGTAAAAGACAACATTTAATTTGAGCCATTGGATATATAAAATATAAAATGAATGGTGGAGATTAAAAGTTAAAAGAAGTAAAAGTTAAAAGGTTAAAAGTAAAAAAGTAAAAGTAAAAATAATAAATAATATATAAAAAATATTATTATTATTATATATATATATATATATATATATATATATATTTTTTTTTTTTAAAACAATCAGAACGGTCACTGACCAGTTCTGATTTTTTTTTTTTTTTTTTTTTTTTTTTTTTTTTTTTTTTACCGTTGGAATATATATAAATATATATAATATTTTTTTTTTTTTTTAAATTTCTTTTTCCTTTTCTTTTTCTTTTTCTTTTATTTTCAAAACTACCAAAAGCCACCATTTGTCATTTTTCACTCATCCAAAACTCCACATGTCAACTTCTAAATGGCCCACGATGTACACTCAGCTGCCACGTCACCGTCTCGGGATTTTCTCGTTCAAACTTGTTTTGTCAATAATTTCTTCGTTTCAACTCCGATTTGAGTAATTCAAATTGCGTTGGAATCCTTGTTTCGAGCACTACACTGTTGACATCTTAAAACATCAAAATTATTAGTAAATAATATCAAGTTTGTTATCATCAAAATATTAATTAATTAATTAATTTGAGATAGGGCCAAAAAGCCAACAATTTTGTGTGAAGTTGTTCCAATAGTATGAGTCTCTATCAATTCACAAATATTACGTATGTTATTTCCCAATGTTTTACCATATGGTATTGTACATTTAAAATTACTTGTTCCCTGTCGCAAATATATTAAATCACACTACAAGTATCCATATCAGCAAACTAAACACTTTTAAAAAAAACACAGTTTTACAATGCAGTATGGTACATGATACATTATGGTTGTACCGTATATACCAATTTATTTCAATATTGTGTGGTTATCAACGAAATTGAATGTTCAACGGCTCATACGATCTATTTATGAATAAAACTACTATAATCAAATAACATGTACATTAATAACTATACTGTATGTAAATTACAACTCAAACAATGTATTGTCACCACTTTCGTCATGCAATTAATGCACCCTAAATTGGCGGTTTCTGGTTTGGAATGTGGGACGAATTTCTTTTTTTAAAATTTTTCTTCCCAAATGAAAAACCAATAATTTGAGGGTATTGTTGTAATTTGTTATTTTCAAAATTTATAAGGTATTAAAATAAATTCTACTTTTGCTAATATTTTTATAAATACATATATTTGTAAATACTTTTCAAATAAGATCTATTTGTTAAAAAAATCCCAAATTTTAATTTAATTTGGTCATTATTACGTGCCAATCGATAATTGACATAAATTTCTCAAAACACCCATAAATGCATATGAAATTGCATTAAAGAGCGAAAGAAAAAGGAATGACGAATATAATTTAGAACGAACTTTTTTTTTACTTTTGATTGTTTTTTTAAGAAAACAAATATGTTTGAAAATGATATATTTTGAATTTGTGGTATAAAAAACTAGAAATCTGATCATTTTTAATTTAATTTCCTACCATTTAAAAATTTAAGGCTTTCTCATTTAATTTCATATAATCTTTTTTTTAGAGTTAATTTCATAAAATCTAAACAATAATCTAAAGATATCCATTTGTAACTGAGTATTTTGTTTGTAGTATGTAAATGGTTTGTTGGATAAAATTTTAGTTGTCATTTCCAAAAGAAACTGCATAATTTTTAATTTTCGTCTCAATTATATCTAACCAACCATTAAAGTTCATTTTATCATTATTAACACATAAATACCTGCATATCAAGTACTTGTTAATTCGCTAGTAATTATGAAAGATATGAATTGTTCCCAAGGAATAGTCCAGCGATTGAAATTAAGAACTTCAAACCATGCTTGAGATCCTGGTTCGAGATTGTTGGAAAGCGCTTCAACTAGAATATCTTTCGAAATATCCCGGTACCATAGTTTAGGGATGGACTAGTGGTGCCTCAGGTATAGGGGAGCGAAACTTCTATTTAACAATTTAAAAAAAAAAAAATGAAGATATGAATTATGTTTTAGGTTAATGTTTTATCAAATCATATAACTAAATTTCTAAATAGGCCCAAAATTCTAATTGTGACCATATTTGTAATTTAACTTGTTTTTAGAAAAAAACAAAGAATGGCAATGGAAATGGAAAGATAAGACAATTATACAAAGGGGGATTGAGATGTGGCAATGAAAGGGATATGAAAACCAAAGAGAAAGGCTACACAACAGCCAAGAATGGATTGCCAAAGAACAAATAGATAAAGTTAAATGAAATTGGGAGCATTATTGAGAGCCCGAACCAAAACCAAAATTAAAACATAGCTTATTTGTTTAGAATTGTCCCTTTCTAACTCTTGGCAGAAGCCAATGCTTTAAGCCCTACAATTACTAACATTCAACAAATTGACTCCATTCAATTTGGGTCCCTCTGTTTCCTAAAGTAAAATAAATTATTAAAAAATCTACCCCATGCTACTAATACAATTTTTTTTTTTTTTTTTTTTTTTTTTTTGAAAAAGCTCTAATACGACATTCCTGATTTTAATTTTCCCTTAGACTCATAAACATCTGATTATTAATATACGAATATATTTTCGAAAGTAATGTAGTGTTGTAAATTGCAAGTCCCTCTATTTTTGAAGTAGAAGTATGATTGCAAAAGAGAACGAAAAGTATTCATAACTTTTAGAAATAATTACGAAAAACAATTATCGCCATAAAGGCCTAAACATTAACTAGGAAATTTGTGTTGCAACTTTATTTCTTAAAATGACATTTGAGTTTTCTTTTTTTAAGATTAATATCGTTTGAGTTTTTAGCAAAAGTTTTAATAAAAAAAGAAGATTAACTATTTATTTTAAAATTTGTAATAATTTTGGTTTGATTTTAAATAAATTTACCTCAGGCTACTAACACAACTTTTTTTTAAAAAAAATTAATTAATTTAAAAAAAAAAAACCTAATGCCAAATTCTTGATTTTAGTTTTGGCCTTACTTGATTGGCAATACACATAAATATCTAATTATTAATATAGGAATATGTTTTCGAGAGTATGGCATATTGTAAATTGCAAGTCGCTCTATTTTTGAAGTAGAAGTGTGATTGTAAAAAATAGCTAAAAAATTAAAATTTATGTCAAAAAATGTTTAGAGAGAGAAGTGAAAGGAAAGACTTTAGGGAGTTTGGGAGGTGCCCCTCAATTTAGGGAGTTTTTACTTCAGCATCGGGAGGTTTCGGACCTCAGGTCGGGAAAGGAAAGACTTTCAGGGTGGTGGTTTTGGGCAAAATGAAGTTTTCGTTGTGGTTGACGATGGAGGAGAAGACATTGCTACCTGGTCTAGTCGAAATCTGTACCGATCCTCGTCGATTTAGGGAGGGGAGAGTCATCATCGTTGGTCACCGGTTTCCTGCTCAGGCTCGGCGTGGTCTGAAAAAAAGGAGATTGGTTAAGGCATGGCTGCTTCTTCGAAGTTGTGGCGCTGTCTCCAAGGTTCGAGGGGTTCTTTTAAGAAATCTGTTGAGGTTGGTGTGCACTTGTCTGATACAAGCAGAAGATCTGTCTTCTTCTGCAAGAAAATTTGGGAGAAGAATAGTTCCATTTGATAGGGGGAAGAGGGGTAGAGTGTGGTTGGGGAAGACCAAAGTGGAAGAAATAAAAAAATTTATTCGTTGAAAGGGAAGGATCGGAAAGAAGAGGTTAACGACGGCGAAGGTTCCAATATGTTGATCGACGACGAAGAGCTTTGGGACATTCATAGGGAAGTGAGTAGGCCTCGACACCTGTGTAGTGACCTGTCTTTTCAGCCTCAGAGCACTTGGCTCGAAACCCGTACAGATGGAGAGCATGCACAGATCAAGGAAATGGGACGGGGCAGTCTAGGCACGAATCGGGTAGGGGCTGTTCTGACCCGATTTAAGGGTTGTTGGGTCGGGTCGAACCTGACATTTTATGCTCTCGTTGTCGGGTCAGTAAGCCAAGCCAAATTTTTCCATGAATCGGGCGATATAGTGGTCCAAAAAGCTACTTGTGTTTTTGTGGATCTATTTCTCTGTTGCTTAAACATAGGTCATGTAATTATTCTTCTTCACTGGTCTATCAATGTCTTATCCCCAGTTATGTTCAATGGTTGGTTGTTGTTGCAGCTGACTTTTAGTTTTAAAATCCCATGCTTTTTACTTCTTAGGGTAATGAATGAGCTTATCGATAAAGGATTGGTTACGTGGGAGGAAGTTCGGTGGTCTCAAGGCGAGGAAGGATTCTTGATAGATACTTCTTTGTTCCTTTTAGTTTTGGTGGGATCTTATTCTTCAGTCATCGAAATGTTCATCAGATTATTCCCCAAAACTCCTCAAAAAGTCAGCCGAGTTGGCGTTGACGAGGCCTCAAAGGCTTTTAGTGTTGGATTTGTTCAATCCGGCATTAAGAAAAGCCAACAAGATTGCTGCAATTATCTTCTGCTGGGCTAATGTTATTGTGAATGCTTATTTTTGTTTTTACTGTATTTTGGTTGTTAGAAGGGTTTTCCCTATGCTGGGTTTCTAGGCTGTAATGGAGGGATTTCGCTCAGATTCTAATGAATGGTTCTTTATTTTCAAAAAAAAAAAAAAAGCTAAAAATATACGTGAATTTTAAAAAATAATTACTAAAAACAATTACCAACTCTAAAGGTCTCAACACTTAACTATGAAATTTGTGTGTAACTTTATTTCTTAAAAAGACATTTGAGTTTTTTTTTTTTTTTTTTTTTTTTTTTTTGAGATTAATGACGTTTGAGTTTTTAGCAAAAATTCTAATAACAAAACAAGATTTCAAAAACTATTTGTTTTTACAAATTTAAAAATTTAGAATTGTTTTGAAAATATAGACAAAAGGTGGATAATATAATGATAAATTCTTTATTTAATTTCACAATAATTAAAGATAAGGATTTCTTTTTAATGATAAAGGTAAGGAATTCGAAGTTATAATCTTCATGCAATTATTTATGTAGTTAAGATTCATTTGATAACCATTTTCTTTTTTCTTTTTTGTTTATGAAATATAAGTCTACAACAACTACATTACTATACCTTTTTCCTTATTTAGATATTTACATCTTACCTATATTTTAATAGACAAAACCAAAATTTGGAAACAAAAAAAAAAGCTGCTAAAAGTTTGTTTTTGTTTTTGAAATTTGGTTAGTATTCAAATACTTTCATAAGAAAATATTGATACATTATAACAAAGATGGAGCACGTGGTAGAAAATTTGAGTAGAAATAAACTTAAATTTCATGAACAAAAAACAAAAAACTAAGACCCCGTTTGATAATTATTTTGTTTTTTGTTTATGAAATTTAAGTCTATTTCTATTCAAATTTCCTACAATGTGCTCCATATTTCCTACAATGTATCCATATTTTCTTAAGAAAGTAGGAGAATACTAACCAAATTTAAAAAACACAAACAAGTTTTTGGAAGCTACTTTTTTTTGTTGACAAATTTTGATTTTGTTTATTAAAATATAGTTAAGATTTAGATATCCAAATAAAGAAAAAGGTATAGTAGGATAGTTATTGTAAGCTTAAATTTCATAAACAAAAACGAAACATAAAATGATTATCAAACGGGGCCTAAATTATTGTTTGGTTTAAGAATTAAGAATTAAAAACCAGAAACGAACGAAGTTTTTTCCCTGGCATTATTTTTTCTAATCGAGTATTCTCACAAATCTGCCTTCAAAATATTGTTATTGAATTAAAAACCACAAAAATAATGTGCTTTCAAATTACCATAAATTTACAAATAATTGTAATCATGCAATAGCCTACGGCGGTACTTATTTATAGCACGTGGTTGGTGTTTAATTTTAGCCATTCGTGCAAGGAAAAATTTCTTGGAAGTCCTCTCTCTTCCAATCATACTTCTGTGTGGGCCTGACCCACATTATTTGAAGCCCACTACACAACTTTCAAAATCAGCTCTTATCTTTAAAATAAGAGAATAATAAATGACGCATGAGTTATTAACCAAGACCCCGTTTGATAATCATTTCGGTTCTCTTTAATAACCATTTTACTTTTTTTTTACTTTTGTTTTTAACTTTTTGAAAATAAATTTTTTTGATAATCATTTTTTCTTTTGTTTTAAAATTTTAAAATCGTTTAAAAATTATTAAAGAAATTTTAAAAACTAAAAAAAATAGCTTTTAAAATAAGTTTGAGTTTTCATTTTTTAAAAAGTATGAAAACATAAAAAATAAAGAGTAAAAAAAATTTTACAAAAACCAAAACAAAATGTGATATTTAAAAACAAAAAACAGTTATCAAATATGTTTTTTAGCATTTAATTTTTAAAAACAGAAAATTAAAATCGGTTATCAAATGTATACGATTTTTATTTTTTAAAATAAAAAACTAAAAACCAAAAATGAAAACTAGAAACAAAAACGAAATGGTTATCAAACGGGACCTTCATTTTTTGTTTTTTATTATTTTTTTTACCTTTTTTAAAAACACATTTGCTCGATAACCAATTTTATTTTTTAAAAATGTTTTTAAAAACTAAAAATAGTAGCTTTTAGAAACAAGTTTTGTACTCGTTTTTTAAAAAAATGAAAAGATAAAAAATAGATGGTAAAAAACTAAAAAAAATCAAACAAACTGTGATGTTTGAAAACAAAAAACAGTTATCAAATTTTTTTAAAAAAAAACATAAAACTAAAATCAGTTATCAAACAGATACAAAATTTTATTTTTCAAAACAAAAAACCAAAAACTAAACATGAAAACTAGAAACAAAAAGAAAAAAACAAAATAGTTATAAAAAATGATCTAAATGACTAAAATTATTTCGACTTAAAAAAACCCAAAAAATGGAAAAGAAAGAGGAAACAATCTTCTCCAAAATATCGATAGATTCCTCTTATTAAATAACCTATTATTTTATTAAATAATCAATTTAATTCAACTCTAATTAATCTTAAAATTTAGGAAAAAATGTCTCACGCTAACCTTCTATTATTTTCTGATTTCTTAAATTATTGGATTTTATATTCAATTTAAAAGACTTTTTAAATGGAGGGTTTTCAAAAATAGGCTAAATAAGAAAAATATTTACAAAACAGACATAATCAAAAGAATTAGCAATTCTAATTTTTCATTACATATTAAAAATTATGGAACAATACGTAATTATCATCGTACCCTCATCATTAAATGCCAGCAATTAATACAATCCGATGATTCTTACAAAAGGAAAAAACCAACAATTCACTCATCAATTTTCGCGTCCACCATTACATATTTTTTCTTGAATTTCTTTCTTCTTCTCCGCTTGTCTTCCCCAAAACAATTCACTCAACAAAACTCTCCAAATAAGCCTTCTTCTTCTCTATACGGTTCAAAAATGGGCAAATCCTTTGTCGTTCCGTCTTTAAAAAAAACCAGCATCAATACCTATCATCGTTTCATTGCAGATAATACCGTACAAAGACCTAATCTCCAACAACATACGGCGTGTACCGTATTAATGCGTGTTAATAATCTGTTCTGATTAATTATTAAAATAAGGTGAGAATAAGCAAAATGAAAGATAAATGTGCAAGTTGAGGTGTGTAACATTCATTATTGGTATTGATGAACGTAATATACGGTATTAATGCAATATGGTATATAAAATAATGAAAGAAGGTGAGGATTCTTCAACACATTTATAAGGGATATGAGTTATTCCCCAACATATCTCACGTATTTTGACAACCGCCCAAGCTCTTCCAACCGCTTCCGTCTATTTTGATGTTGTCAGACAATGATTCTGCTTGTTTTACTTATTTATTTAATGAATCGACGTGTTCGAGATACTTACTTGGGGTGCAATTATCTTACATTGATAAGGTGAGGATTCTTCAACACATTTATAAGGGATATGAGTTACTTCCCTCATTGTCAATTGGTTTTGAGGTAGAACCTCATATTCTCTAATATGGTATCAGAGCCCATGTGGGTTATTGTTCTCCCAAATTCCGATCCGACACAAAAATGGTTTGAATTAATAAAAGAATAAGCCAAAGCGGGTATTTCGGCCACAAATTTGGATCCAATTCAAGATGACATTTCTCAATATATGGTCGTCATCTTGAGGGAGCATGTTAGAGATACTCACTTGTGGTACATGCAATTATCTCACATTAAGGTGAGGATTCTTCAACACATTTATAAGGAATATGAGTTACTCCTCTCATTATCAATTGGTTTTGAGGTGGAATTCCATATTCTCTAATACGATGGTTAAGTTATTTTGTTGTTAATATACTCTTTACTTTTAACAATTGATTTCCCAAATGCTTCTTGATGGGTTGTTGTAATACATTATAGAAAACTTTGATACTTATACGATTTATACTTTATTAGTAAGTGCAAAATCTTTGTACTAATAAAAGTGTAATACAATATTGCTAAAACAATAGGACAATCCATTAAACTAGTCAATTGAAATAAATCTCATACTAAAATGTATCAAGAAATGAAACAAAAAAATTAGTGTTTTTTTTTGTAACAAAAAATTAAAATAAATAACCTATTGAGTAAATGGATTTCATTAGAATTTAACACTACCAACATAAAGTGTTGTTCTCTGATAAAATATATGATATTTATGTAATGTATGCTATAATATAGCATTAGTATATATGTTATGAGTATGATAGTACGATATTATTATAATAAATAATATAATTTTCATCTTCTTCATTGTGCAAATTAGGGTTTTATGTGAGCGCCGCCACCAATGTCAACGACGTTGTTGTCCCTACACAACTCAAAGACATATCGGAAAGGTTAATAGAAATGGAGAATCCAAGAAATCACATAAAAGTGAAGGCTTGAAAGTCTATAAATGTGCCAAAAAATAGAAACCAAGAAATCGCCGTAAAATGGGAATAAAGTCGTCGGAAATGAAATTTTTGGTTTTCGTTCACTTGAAATATTTTTAAAGAGAAACAGTATGAAATAACAGAGGTTGAAGACGAAGGGAAGGCGAAGGGAAAGGGTAAGAGAAATGGGAATAAAGTCACTGAAAAACAGAGTAATGGAGGTTTCATGGAGAAGAAGACGTTGGCCGTAAAAAATGGTGATCAACAATACGAAGGAGAGTGAAGACCAAAGGGAGAGAAGATACGGTTTTGGAAATACTATTTTAGGAAAACGTTTGTTAACTAAGGAAAAATAATAAACGAAAATTCAAAATGGTATTAATTGTAGAGCAAGGGCAAGATGATATTGAAGAAAATATGAAAATCTGTAAATTTAATTTTTTAAAAAAAACAAATTTTCTAATTATTCTTTTTTTGCTTTCATATGCAATTACTTTCTCTAAATGGCTTATTGAACACACAATTTCTCTTTTAAAAAATTACTATTTGATTTTATCAAATCTTTCAATATTTACAAAATAAATCTAAAAAAAATTCAATCCTCATCTCAAAATTATCTCTTTTTGTACAACTATTTTCGATTAGTTTGGACTTTTTATTGCATGTGCGAATTCAACCTCATCTTTACTCCTAAAAAAATTAGTTTCAGTTACAATGTAATGCAAAAACTTGTCCAACAACATTGTCATATTGGATGGAATGACAAATGTTCTCAGTATTTAAAAGAATCAAGCGATCTTTGTTCTTGAACTTTGAAGCGTTTAGTCATTGAAATTACTAATGTATAATGTTCATTTATATTACTTTTCTTAAGCCCTAATTCTTCTTTCCTTGAATCTTCAAATCCAAGTTTAAGACCCTTTTTGGATTCTCCATTTTCGACACGCCCTCTTCATTTCCATGAATTTTATAGCCAACATTTGTTCGCTTTTCTACTTCCTCTTCGTCTTCGTTTGGAAATTTTAGAAACTGGGATAAGAGATAGGTCTTCTCGAACAATAGAACAACCTGCATTGGGATTGTTCATGGAATCATAATATCTCAATTTATCGAGTAAATTGCTTAAAGCCTTCAGATCGATAAAAACTTGTCAGTATATCCTCCTTATACAAGGATGCATCAGACAAAGGAAAAATTATAAATTAAACTAAGGACATAGGCATAGACCAAACAAAAGAATGAAACGTACACCTAACGAATAATGGTATGTACATCAACTACTATACTCTTTTAGAGATCGTATCATTATATACATGGATGTACAATATAGAGATCTCAAATTATCCAATTTTGTTCAAAAATCTCAAAAAGTAGTTGTAATAGTTTCAGTATTACAATAGATGAAACTTAGAACGAACAACTACCTGTGAAATTCACAAGTCCGCAATTATGTCATGGTATATACAAGGCCCTAAAGATATGTACATTTCTTCATGAACTTTCAATTGTCCCTCCCATTTTTTCTCATATTCGTTTTCATGTTTTTAAATCTAAAAAAAATTATTTTTTATTTCTTTTTCAAAATTTTTAATTAAAAATCAACTAGGTGTAAGAACCTGACTTCTAAAATAGCCCTAAACCCCGATTCTTACTTAGAATGTATGAATTTAAATACAATTATAACAGAAACAGTTGAAAACAAAACCTTTTCGTTTCAAAGTGTAAACAGTTCAATTAACAATAAATGAGCTTCTGGCCATAGATTATTAAAAACAGTTTAAATAATTAAAACTAATGGACCAATAGACAAAAAAATGAAAGAAGGAATAATTAAATAGCGGACTCCCATGATTCATCAATGCCTCCTCTAGCCGTCCTGGTGCTGTCCCAAGTTAACTAGTGGAAAACCACAGAAATAAGGGTGAGTACGAAGGTACTCAGTAAGAATCTCCAACTGGGGTACAACAAGTCATTACATCACTAGCATCCTAGCAATACATTCAAACCGATCAAATTTTAGTCCAAACTTGAGTTATCAATATAGCTCCAAAAAATTGAGAGTTCGCTGACTCCCGACCTAACAATCAGCTCAACCCATTAATCTGATCACTTGGAGACGGTCCAAGTGTTCAGCTCTAGAAAGATACAAGGAGTGGTGTACTGATGACACTAGCCCGATAGAGCTTTCCTCTTGGTATCTAGCGCATGTGCGCGCATACCGCATGCTACTGAAACCAAGTAAATGCAGGCTTACGCAGACTACACTAATCTAGGTGACCAATGCGATCTGGTGCTAATATAATGTCTAGTACTAATTCAAAGTCAACTTATGCTAAGTGTAACTCGAAATCACTTATGCGCAAGTATAAGCGGTCGGATATTGCAGCAAGTAATAAGTATATTAATTTTATCGATCCTACACAGATTGAGGTCTAGAGGTAAAATTATCAAGATAAAAGTTATGCAGAAAAGTACACTACTACAAAAAAGGGATTAGATGACACTTATGAAAAACCAAATTCAAGAGGAAGAGGCAATTAAAGTGTCATAAAATAAAACACGCGTTTTATGACACTTTATTAGAATCATCTTACACAAAAGTATCATAAATTAAAAAGACGCGTTTTATGACACTTTTTGATAATCATTAATTTATAAAACTAATTTTCAATTTAGAAAATAAGTATTATTTTTTATATTTTTAAATGTTGTATACATATCGAAAGACAAAGGATCTCAAACTTGTAATTTTTTTTGTTACTAAATCACCTTTTTTTTTTACTAAATTGTACGTAGGAGGGATGTTACTTGAGCTCGACTCATTTTAGCATATTTAGAAATAATTTTGCCACCATTGATCATTCTACGACTGTTAACATTTAAAAAATGGGAATAGATGATACTTATCCCAAACCAAATTTATGAAGAAAATGCAATTAAAGTGTCATAAATGAAAACACGCGTTTTATGACATTTTATTAGAATCATCGATTAACTCGCATTATATGACACTTTAGTATAATCATCAATTAATGCGCGTATTATGACACTTTATTAGAATCATCAATTAATGAGTAAATTTCTCAACATTTTCTTATATTAATTTTAGTTTATAATAATTTTCGTATAGTAATATTAATTTGTAAATTTTGAGATTTTAAAAAAATTTAAGAAGAATTTATAAATTTGTGTTTGATTTAAAAACTTAAAATATAAAAATTAGGAATTTAAAACTGAAGTTAAAATAACCATTTTTGGATTTTTTATTTCAAAAATATGAAAATTTTAAAATATTTAATTCATTTTTGTATTATTATAAATTATTCATCAATTTGATTTTTTTTTTTTACAATACTTTAACATCACCTAAATTTTAAAACTAAAAAACAATAAGTGGGTTACTTGAAAATCTCATGTGGGGTTGTAGATGATATATATATATATATATATATATATATATATATATATATATATATATATATATATATAAAATAGATATAGGGATTTGGTTTGTTTAAAGAAAAGCAAAAAAAAAAAAAATCCCATTTATAATTTTTTTAAAGGAAAAGTAAAAAGAAAAAGGAAAAAGGCATTTAAGAGAAAAAAAAAAGAAAAGAAAACTCAATCCCCTTCATCTTCTTCCTTCTCTTCAAACCCTAGCCTCCATTTACCCTCACTCCGTCGTCGCCGCCTCTCCCGTCGCGAGACATATCATGCCGCCGATCCTGTCCGCCCAGACTTCGTCGACCACCACGCCACAACAACCCCCACGCACAGCCGCACCAGATTGCATAGGCGAGCCGTCTTCTCCGCTCAGCCCACGCAACCCAATCGAGCACCAGCGCCGTTTCGACCAGCACTCATGCGTGCTTCTCCACCAGGCTCGCTAGCACCCAAGTTTTCCACCCTAAAATCTTCCATAATCGACTTTATTGGAAATCAGGTTTATTGTGTTTCTTTCTAAACAAAAATTATTAAATTGTGAATTTGGTCACTTCGGTTGAACAAAATTTCAAGTGAATTCTTATCGTTTTTGAAATTTTCAAGGCCTTGATTTCAATTCTATACCTATGATTTGAACTTTATTTTAATTTGATCATAAATTTCAATGAAGAATTAAACAAACTATAGAATAAAATAGATATAATTTGTAGAGATTTAGAATGGGGAAGAAGTAAACGAAAATGGATAGAATCTGTAAGGAGGTAAACAACAATTGAGTAATAATCCATAAGCAAAAAATAGAAACTTGAGCTTAAATCTTAGGATCAAACTATGAGAACCAAATTAAATTTATTAAAACTTCATCCAAAGTTTAGGAACAGAATTTAACTGAGTCTTTTAAAATTAGAAGTATCAAATGAAAACTTTACCATTAGCCTATGTTTTCTCTTTTCTTTGTTCATCCATTTAATTTTTCTCTTTGTTCTACTCATTATTGAAATTAGGATCGATTTTAGATTGATTATTAATGTTGATTCTCTGGTTTCTACTGCTTCTATTTCTTTGTTGATTTATGTTCTGATTCCTGTTTGGATTTTGGGGGTTTTCTCCTTTTTCTTCACTATTCTATTGACATACTTTGTAATGGGTTGGAATGAGTTTTTCTCCTTTAAGTTTCTCCTTTCTCCTTTTTCTTCACTATTCTATTGACAATTGCTTTGATTTATGGAATTGTGTAAGAGACTATTTGTTGTGTTTCTGGTAATGAGGTTTTATTATGTTTATGATAATCTCTTGTTTTAACTCTTGATTCTTATTGTTCTAGTAATGGTTTATTGTTTTTGTGTTGTATTCTATTGTCAGTTATGTGTTTGATGAATTACTTAAGAGGTTGTTTGGCTATTTGGGAATCTAGTATCATGAATGTTTTGCTATAAAATTGAAATAATTGTGATTTTTTTGGAGTATTGAGATTTGTAAATCAAATTTTTATGTGTTTTTTTTCATGGAAATGAGAGACTTGAACAGTCATATGGTGATATTCTTTTACTATGAAACAAATAGAGTCAAATTAATGACATTCAGTCGCTAAAAATTGGATGACTATTTTTTTAAAAAAAAAAATCATTCATTTTACTGAGTTAATCCTCACTGGCTTATTAGTTATTATATGCTTTTAAATGTCTTGATATGTGTGGCATGGTGGATGTTGTATCTTGTTCTAGCATGGAAGTGAAGAAAACAATTGTTTGGTTTCTTTTCTTTCTTCTTTTTTATACTATTATTTCATTTGATCTCTTCTCCTTTAATTTCTTTGTTTAATAATATTTCAGCTAGCTATTATAGCATATGAGAGGAGGAATCCAAGAAGGGACAAAACCTATAATGAAAGTAATATAATATGGTAAGAGTTGATTTCTTCAAATTAACCATGATATGGTAGTGCTAACTCAATATATTAAATTTCTTTGAATTAACCAGTAACCATTCAAGTTGTAGGTAACTCTGTCACATTTCTTCTTTTATTGATTAGTTTCAGATAATATTGCGGCATTTTCACCCTTACTTTTCTTTGTATAGACTCTTTATAGTGTGTTTTCTTTTAACTATCAGGAGTTCACTACTAGAAAAAAAGGATTATATGACACTTATGTTTTGATGATTATTGAAGCTTGGTGGCATCTGAGTGAAAAATTGAAGTAAGTTTCTTACTACAAATTTCTTTCTTACTACATTATTTATAAGGAAATGTGGTACAAAATGTGGCTATTATGTGATGAGAAATATGAGAGATTTAATAAAAAGAGATAGCACAAACATTACCGATGCAATATGTTCTTTATTATATCGTTGGGTTAGTTTTGGAAATAGTTGGGTTATTTTTTGGAATATGGTACATTTTAGAATGGAGTATATTTTGGAATATGATATATATTTTTTGTGTATATTTAGGAAGACAACTTTGAAAGAAATTTCAAAGTTTGAAACATGTCAACATATACTTTATTTCTGATTTTGTAGTAGTGAGATGACGCATTAGCAAGCGACAACTATAGTGACTTTAGTTGACGCTTTAGCAAGCTTAGAGAGATGATGGAGTAGTTCAGGAGATAAAGGACGTGACGTTACACTTAGGTAAGTAATTAAAACTCTACAATTATGCATATTTTATGTGAATTGTGGCTACCCTGCAGCAAAGGTAGCCACATGGTAGATTATATATGATTTTCATTGTTAACACAGGTGTAATTATTTTTTTTGGTTAGTCACAGAGGTGTCGTTATGTTGCTGAAATTTTGAATTAACTTTTCTATTTTATTTACATGCTTCCATTATAAAGCTGTATATACTTTTGATTTCACTCTATTATTTTTCGATTGCCCAATTCTTTTAGTCCTTGAATTTGATGTGTTTTCTATGAGTTTTGTTGGATTTTCTAGCTGCAAGAACTCCGAATAGGCAACCACGGTATGATAGAGAAGCTAGTTGAAATGGGTACGTCTTCTATGTGTGTGTGTGTGTGTATATATATATATATTAATGTTTTTGTTCAATCAAATGGGTGAAAATGTGTTGGATTTTGGAATAATTGTTGGTTTGTCTCAGGTAACAATACATTCTCATAATCGATGTATGTATTAAAATTTCTAATTTGTTTGCATGCTTTCATTATAATGTTGTGGATACTTCCAAACAATCTTGCAGGAAGTTGTTGAGTTTGTCAAGTAGAAAAATGAGAGGTTTAGTCTTCATTTTCAATAACTTACTTTCTATGCAATATTTACATGTTTCTTATGCTTTTTAAAAAAAAACTTATTTGGTTTATATGTAATGTAGATGGTTGAAGTTCTTTTCTTATCAATAAGAAAGCTCATATGTTATTATTATTTTCTTTTTGCTAAATCTCACATGTTATTGTTAAGTAATATGTTATTACTTTCTTGCAATATTTACATGCTTGTGCTTATTTTAGAACTTTATATGTTTGACCTTTACAATTATTTTTGTTGTTTTAATTGTTCTTATCTAGGTTAAATGTTGGAGCCGAATTTGACTTAGATCCATCTTTAGTGGAGGTATAACTCTGAACTATGGGTATAATAACAATGTCCAACCATACATTTTTCTTCTGGTTAAGTTTCAATAACACAATTAGTTAATGACTTATTCTTCTAGTTTTTTTATTATTGATCAATTTGTTGATGTCTCATTTCTATACTGTTGAAGCTAATATATTGGAGAATTTGTTTATTTTCTTCTAGTGAATGCTTTGCAAGTTAAAGAGGTAAACTTTATCTACTCTAATTCCTTAAGGTTATTTTAGTTTTTAACATATATGCACATCTGTTTAAATATTTAGGTTTATTTTGAAGCTGAAACATATATTGGTTTGATGCTTATAGGGAATATGGACATGAAAATAAAGAGGTTAGGGAAAAGACATGTATTGAAGTCTCCAGGCATTCAAATTTTGATGTAAGCTTCATTCTTTTCTTCATTTTCTTTTCTTGCTTAAGGTTATGAAAGATTTATTCATGCATACTTGTTAGAATTACTTAAATTTTCTTTTCTTGCTTGAAGCTCTTTTCTTATTGGTAAGAAAGCCCATATGTTAATATTACATTTAATATGTAATATGTGAAGGTTGTTTGAAACTCAATTTTTCTTAGGTTTTGCATGAACACACTCAAAGGATGAAGCGGTGAAGAAATGCATTCATCATTTACTAGTTATTTTTGTTGTAAAAAACTGTGTGAACATTTATCACAAGTGTAATATTATTGTCTTTTTGTTATTTTGTTCAATACAAATATTTTAAGTCATCAATGAAATTTTATTTGTTGACGAGTCTTTAATTGGTAAAGTTATTTTTCTTGAAGAATATTATGTATGTATGATAATAGTTAAGAGCAAAAAAAAAGGTTGCAAATAGACACAACAAGCGTCATGAAATAATATAAATTGATAATAAATATTTGTCATAAATTTAAGATATATGATTAAAATAAAGAGTCATGTTTGATTATTTGATGATTAAAAATAAGTGTCAATAAATAATATTTATTGATAATGTTTAGGTGTCGTTGATAATACATTAATGACTTAATTTATATGTCATATATTGCTTATTGGTGACAAAAAACTAGTATCATCAAATAAAAATTCATGATTGAAGAAAAGTGTCATCTAAAATATTTCAATGACACTTACAAAAAAGTGTCATCTAAAAAGAATAGATGATGTGCGATACAATGATTGCAAAAAAGTATCATCTAAGCCGTTTGTGACACTTTTTTAGAATCATCATACCCCATTTTTGTAGTAGTGGTAAAGCATGATTTGGAAAAGTTGTTGTAATTTATTTTGAAATTGAATGCGTAAATAAATATGATGCTAAGACTAAAGTAAATATGATGCTAAGACTAAAATAAATATGATGCAACGAGTATTGATACCTAACAGTCCTAGAAGACACTACGCGCCCAGACTAGTCAAAGAGATTTTTTGCTTCCCTAACAAATAAGTACTTCCGCACTTAATTATTTATGCAAAGCCAGCTTTCGTTGCGAACTTCATACTAATAACAGGGCGATGCAAGCTGTTAGTAAGGTTATTTCTAACACTTTAAACTTTGAAAAGACTTCCACATAACCTACGTAGCATACTGGGTCAAAATGCAATTCCTTCTTCCGAACTCACAGCAAGGTACATGCGTGAGTAGTTAATCAACGCACACACATATATATATGAAATAACAACCAGCGGTGTAAAACTCAATGACCTACGCTCCTAGCATGCTTCTATTCATGAATAATTAACAAAAACTCCTATAGTGCAACCATAGAAATAAACATAATATAGAGGTTAAATCAGACGATTTTATTGCAAGTACAAAATTTTTATAACCACAAGCTACTCCTATTAAAAATACTAAAATGGAATTGATGTCAATGTGAAGTGTGTAGTCCCCTTGTCATCAGTTTCCACAAACACCACCAGTGCTTCTTCCTAAGAATTGGTTCTGATTCAGATCAGATTTGGCCATCTGACCAGCTCACTCGACTTAGGCCTTCCTACATATATTTATAATGTTGAATTACTTGGTCGAAAAGTCCAATGAGCGAGAAAATCATCATTAATGCAGATCTCTTGATTTCCATTGGAATTTCTTGATTTACGTCGTCTTTTATTGCCACCTTGAATTTTTGCTTTGTATCCTTGTTGACGTAATTTACCGAATGCAACTGTCATGTCAGCATATGAATCCTCAGTGCATGTTGCCATTCACATTTCCTAATCCCTCAAGCGTACCTTTTAGCATTCTTCTATTTTATACAAACTTTTAGCACAAACTTTCAGTGAATGGGAGAGTCAGCAGGGGGAATACATTCCCCACCCCGTTTATATATATATATATATTTTTTTTTTTTTCAAAAATAATTTTTCCCCTCTTTTTACTAATTTAATCTTTAGTTGTAGTATTTTGTTTGTTGAAATATTTATTCAAATGCATATTTTTTACAATAATTAATTATCTAATTGAAACTAATGTATATTTTCCATGAAAAATTAGCTATTTGAAAATATTATTAAAAATACTTATAAAAATTAAGATTAGAAAAAGAAAAAAAAATAAAAAATAAAACGATAAGTTTTCACTACAAGGAACCCGATCCCCACCAATTCCCCGCGGTAAATCCCTATCCCCATCCCTGCGAAAAAAAACGTTGAATTTTACGGGTATGGGAAATGATTTTGGTGGCAGCCCTCCCGATCCTCACCCCGCCCTGTGGACATCTCTAAATCCAACCCAACCCAACTCTTATATTTTTAGGTTGGGTTGGATTGAGTCATAGGGTTAGGGGTGTGCATGGTCGTGGTTGGGTAGGGTTGAATGTATTTTTTAGATTGACTCAAATTTTCGGGTTGGTCAATTTGTCAACCCGTCTAACCCTATGCATTAGGGCAACCCAGCCCAACCCTATATTTTTCGGGTTGGGTTCTCGGGTTTTGTTACTCTCATTTTTCTGTCTAAGATTCATCTCATTAGCTCATTAATATGCTTTAAAAAATGTATGATACTATACTTCAAACTATTACCTATCATGTTTCAAAAAGAAAAATTTATTACCGATCTTATTAGTACACATTCCTTCTTTTTTTAGAAGGCTTACAAGTATGCTAAGAACCTATCTTAAAATATTTTTATTTCAAGTTGGGCTGGGTTAAATGAGTAAAAATTAACCAACACAATAACTGACCAAACCCAACAAAAACTATAAAATCATAACTCAATTCAATCCAAAAAAAATTATAACACAACCCAACCCTTACCGGTTGTCAGTTTTTTTTGTACACCCACTACTACAAAAATGGGGTATGATGATTCTAAAAAAGTGTCACAAACGGCTTAGATGATACTTTTTTACAATCATTGTATCGCACATCATCTATTCTCTTTAGATGATACTTTTTTAGAAGTGTCATTAAAACTTTTTAGTTGATACTTTTCTACCATCATTGTATCGCACATCATCTATTCTTTATAAATGACACTTCTTAATAAGTATCATAGAAACTTTTTAGATGATATTTTTTTACAATCATCGATTTTTCTTTTATGACATTAATTTGTTGTCACATAAAGAACAATAGATGATATATAAAATTGATCATTAATAATTTATCTATGACACCTAAACTTAATCATTAAAAAATTTAAATTGACATTTTTTTGTAATCATTAAATATGTAAATATGCTCTTTATTTAATCATATATCTCCAATACAAATATTTATTGTCAACTATTTTTCCTATTTATTTCAATAGTAGCACACATACAACTATTAAAATTAAATGGTCTCTAAATTTGATCCAATATAAGAACTATTTTCATAATATTCATTTGTATATAAGTATCAATCAAGGTAGTACTTTATACATGTATCGTAAATATAGTTAAATGAAAAAAAAATATTGTTCATGACATCAATAAATATAAATTGAAAAATATTCATGGTTACACCAAGACAAGATGTGACTTCTTTATTGGATTGATTCACCTCCATGTTGCAAATTTGAATCCAAAAGTTGTTGCAACATATCTATCTTCAAAGTATCTCCAACCACATCGACAATATCTGAAATTAAACGAGCATTCAAATATCAAATACCACATATATGTGGATGATAGTCATTGAATATAAATCCTACTGAGTTCACATACTATCCTTACATAATTAGTAAATATAGAAAGCAATTATGGTATTACAAACTAACATAACAATAAATAGTCATTGTAGGTCTATTTTGTAGTAGTGAGCAAAGAACAACAAATAGTCATTTGATATGTATATTCAAGCACATAAGTAAATGATTCTTCTGAAGAAAAAGCTATAACAAATAGTCATGTAAGAGAGCAAACTTACTCAAGTTCAACCTTAGAAGATTGCCATGAGTTGGCACCAAAACGATTCCTAAAACGCGAAAAGACAAATCAACTCTAGCATAAGTTTGGCTGGAGGTTCAAAACATTCAACACAATTAAAATAACAAATTAGTACCATTTAAAACGATAAAAAAATGTTTAGAACCACTCTTCTAATTGAGAAATGATACTACCATATATATATATATAAGACTTACAAAGACGTTGGGTCCATAACGAGTAGCTTCAATTGAAACTTGACAATACTAAAAAGACATACAAAACTTATCACTTAAACAAAATTAGACCATGTATGTAAATAAGCATACAACACAAGGTATTGTAGAACAATAAGATACTAATTTAGAAGTTCAATGACATATTATATACTTTTCAAAATTAATAAACTTATAAGATACAAGTTACAAACCTATCATGGAAAAGTTAGCAGCTTCTGGCTAAAAGCATAAAGGATCCAAACATTAGTGAATACAATGCAAAAAATATTTGAAATTTTAAGTGGTTGTATTAATAAAGGTTACAAACCTAACATGGAAGAGTTAACAGCTTCTGACGAAGAGCATAAAGATTCCCCACATTAGTGAAAATAATCTCCAAAAAATATTTGAATTTTTTTTCAAATATTTGAAATTATAAGAAATATTAGCGATAAAGGCTAATGTATAGAATCAAACAAGCGAGAAAAGCTAGTTTGAACAAAGTTGAAGCAAGAGATAACAACCTTGGGTCTTAAATAGAAATCAACTATCGAACTCTCTAAGCTTTGAGACAAGATTGGGCAATGCTAAGTTTATGTTAAGTACTTAAATTTAGCAATAAATCACAATAATTGAAAGCAATGATCAAAGTTAACAAGATTACATTACAAAAAAATACACGAGATTACAACTTCCATGGAAATGCATGCTAAGGATAACAAAAATAAAGAGAAAGAAAGCTAGTTAACACATACTGCTTAATGTGGTTGATTCCCCTAATCGACTCCAAGTTTTGAATTTTCTACATCAAACAAAAATCAAGAAAAATGTTTAGAGAATGACATAAAAGACATTGGTTGATGAGAAAAGTCATGAAACAGTTCTAACACACTTCAAAACAAGCAACCTGAAAAACCCAATAGATGTCGAGATTAGTGAACTTCTCAACCATTAATCATCCACCTGGAATGCTAGTATTTTAAGAGAAATAAAACACACAATAATCACTAGCATCCATAACATTTTTGAAGCAAAATTAAGCAACATATGCAGAGAACAAAGAACTTTTCAACTTCTCAATAAGTGGTAGACAACATTCTAGAATCAACAATTCCAACATCAAACACATCAATTTCTAGCAACAATACATAAAGAAGCATAATAAGTTTCGCCTTGTGCAGGGTCCATACAACCCAAGCGAAAGATGTTCATAGAACCATCCACGAATACCAACAGAAACTAAGCTTAACAGTCCAACCTAACAATTTATATCCATAAAAATCAGCCATTAATACCCATTTAAAATTACTATTGAACTTCAACCCATCAATAAAAATTTTGAAATCTTACCCAAAATCACAAACATGGCTGTCCAAACACTTGACGAAACACGAAACCATGGAAACTTCAACACACCTTGAGATCTCCTAAGAACAAATGTCTAGCAAAGCAGCCCAACAATAGTCACAATCAGCACCCCAAAATAACTAGTGATGGACCACAAAAATAGAATAGGAGATTTACCCAAAAACTCGAGCAAGACGACCACGACATTAGAACAGATCTGCGGCTGTTGTTGGCGAGGAAAGATGGCGTCGCAGGTGCAGGGCTCAGCGAGGATGCGTGGGGTAGGGACAGGCGCGAACGGCGGCTGCGGCTGTGCGGGTTCCGAGTGGCTAGGGCGTGAGCGACGTGCGTGGGACGACTGGTGAAGGGCGTGCGAGATGGGCAAGGGCAGCTGCGTCTCAACTGAGCTGCTGCGGCTCAATTTGTTGCTACGACTCGGTGGCTGGACAAATGACGACGAGGATGAGGCACACGACGGGTCGGCAGGTGGCGGTTGGTCGCGTGGGGAGGATGAGAGCGCCAGCCTTGCGCGGTGGGTCTGGGCGACAGGGGTGCTCGCACGCGCGATGCAGGCGACGCCGGTGGGAGGTTTTGTAGCGACGGGTCTTGGTGGCTTGACAGTGAGGGTTGGCTGGCGGCGGTGGCTGGTAAAGAGTAAAGGTGGGGCTAGGGTTTTTTAGAGGAAGAAGAAGAGAAAGTGAGTTTTGTTTTTCTTTTTTTTTTTTACTCTTTTTTCCCTTTTTTTCTAAAAGAATTTAAATGGGCTTTTTCTCTTCTTTTTTTTCCAATAAGAAAATCCAGCCACTCCCTTCCTCACTATTTGGTATTTAAAACTTTTTTTTTTCTATTTAAGTAAAATAAGATCTTATTATTATTATTTTTTTCAATAAATAACTTATTTACAAAACTCTGGGACGTTACATTATGCGTGCGTGGATCGGATAACTGGCAGTGAGCTGAGCTTTCTGCATGTAGAGGAGTAAGTGTAGGGTTTGAAGATGAAGAAAGGAAGAAGATGGGCATTTAGGTTTTTTTATTTTTTTTTATTTTTTATTAAAATCCCTTAAATGAGTTTCTTTTTCATTTAATTTAAATGGGTTGTTTTCCATTCAAACTCTCTAAACAAAAACCCATTTATAATTTATTTTTCTTTATTTAACAAAACAAAAATTAAACCCTTTTAATCATTTAATTTCTTTTCACAATTCCAACAACCAATTTCCACAAATGCCCTAAAATTCTTGAAATTAAAAAATTAACCCAAAGTCAATTATCATTTACAAAATGGTCCCTAAGGGTAAAATTACCAAAATACCGCTACGGTCAAAACTAACCAAACAATTATTAAAGTAAATCTAAAGGAACAAATAATTGAACCTGAAAGGTCGAACAGAAAATACGAGGCGTTACAACTTATTTAGGTGGTTTGTTACAACCCAAATTGAAAATAAAATCGTGAATACATGTGTGATTTGTAGAAGTTTTCGAGCGACTACCAAATGGAAAAATAAAATCTCGACGGAAGGATCTTTCGACAAAAGAACGAAGAAGAAAATGGCATGCACACTTGGAGTGAAAGGATTTTTCTGCAATGAGGTGGATAATGGGGATTCTAGGGCTCCAATTTTGATATGTTTTCAAAATATTCCCTCAATTTTAAAACAATCACCCAAAGGTTGTATGCTTCTAAAACAAGAATTTGATGATTCATAGCTAATTTCCCTTATAAAAATGTTTAAAATAGTTATATACATATATATAATTTATGATTCTAAAAAGTGTCATAAACCGCGCATTTTTTATTTATGACACTTTTTTGTGATGGTAATTTTATTTTAATTACTGATTACTAGATGATTCTAATAAATAGTCATAAAACGCGTGTTTTTGTTTATGACACTTTAATTGCTCCTCCCTCATAAATTTTATTTATCATAGGTGTCATCTAAACCCTTTTTTCTAGGTAAGGAATCCCGAGGGAAGGAATCTTCCGATAAAGAACAAAATAATACTTATTTTCTAAATTAAAATATGACTTAAAATTAGTTTTATAATGTATGATTCTTAAAAAAAGTGCCATAAAACGCGTCTTTTTAATCTATGACACTTTTTTGTTAATGGTGATTTTATTTAAATTAATATTTATAAGATGATTCTAATAAAGTGTCATAAAACGCGTGTTTTATTTTATGACACTTTAATTGCCTCTTCCTCTTGAATTTGTTTTTCATAAGTGTCATCTATTCTAGTTTTTTTAGTAGTGACCCCATCAATATATTGCAAATATAAATATTTTTCATCAAATTAGGCATACTATATATAACAAAAAATATAATCTCCAACCATTTTCATATAAATGGAATGGATATAAATATTAAATATGCAAAATATCCAATTAAAAATCAGTCACCATTATATATTCATGGCTCTAGAAGATCTCAACTATAGAATATAACGATAAATACATTAGACTTTCATAAAGTGAATAAATAATTAAAACAACAAAACTAGATAATTCAACCTCCATAAAGTAAATAGATAAATAAAATCAACAAAAATAGAGGATATAATTTGTCTAAATATTTTTATCATTATATATTAAAAACATTTGAAAGAATATTAGAAAATAAAAACTCGAAAATAATAATTAACAAAATAAATGTATGCCTATATAATTATATTATCGGTAAATAAAATATATTTTTTACACTTAATAATTTGCGGTTAGTCAGGTTAATTCGACTTAATTTCAAGTCAATTCATGATTCAATCTAACTCAATTTAAAATATTTATAATCAAACCAGACCCTTGCATTAATTTAGATTATTTAGATTGAATTATTTTTTTCCACATTTCAATATTATTTACTCTGCTTTTAGCTTAAGCAAAATTTGCTTTAAACTATGCTTTTGTATTAGACTATGGTTGTAAAATGCAATAATACTATTCTTGGACAACACAAAGAAATTATAATTAATGTCGTATTTTGTCCTTTTTCTTTTTTATGTTACAAAAAGATGGGATGGGATTTCAGCCTACAACTATAAAAGACACTAATAATTTCACCTTTTGCTTAATGTTGCAGTGAAAAACTTATTAATTTTTTTTTAATAATTGTTATTGATATTTTTAATGGAATTATGACGATCAATACTTATTTTTTGAAATGGACCACTACCGTTAAAAAAGATAAGGAAATTAAGAGCTGGTTTTATAACTAATTCGTTTTTTGTTTTTAATTTTTAATTTTTTGTGTTTGGTTTTTTATTTTAAAAAATAAAAATTGTATATGTTTGGTAACTCATTTTAGGTTTTTTTTTCAAAAAAACTCATTTTAGTTTTATGATTTTAAAAATAAAAAACCAAAAGACATGTTTGATAACTGTTTTTTTATTTTCAAATATCACATTTTATTTGAGTTTTTTTAGTTTTTTTAATATTTATTCTTGTTCTTTACCTACTTTTAAAAAAAAATAAAATAAAAACTTGTTTTTAAAAGCTATTTTTTTTAGTTTTTAGAATTTGTTTAATATTTTTAAAATTTTAAAAGTAAAAATAAAAATTGGTTATCAAACAAACCTATTTTTAAAAAAGTAAAAATAAAAAACAAAAAACAAAAAACGAAATGGTTATCAAACACCGTCTAAGTTGTATCCTTTTATCAAATAATAAGAAGAAGAAAGAAAGATGTTCATAAAATTTGTGTTGCCAACATTTGAATATCAGTATTTCCAAATACTTGTCATTTTCGTAGTTTAATTTTATAGAAACCATAAAAAGGATTGTTATAAAGAATGTAGAATAACTCCCCTTTCTTTTTTGTTTTCTCTCTTTCTTTCTTTTAAGTTATTTGAAAGCCAAAAATATATATATGAGTAAAACTAATTAAAAAAATAATTAAAAGCCGACTTATAAGATTTCATCCTCATTCTTGTCTTATAATGAAAATAATGTAACGAAAATAAAATTCTTAATGTTAATTTTTTTTATTATTTTCTTTGTACAAACAGCTTGAGCATAGATTTAGAGAAAAAATGAATGAAAAAAATGAGTTTCTCAGTATGAAGGGCAAGTTTAGATAAGTGAGGGTTAAAATTCCTCTTTTTTCATTTATTTGACACAATTATCTATAGTATTCAAAATATAACCTTAAAATTATATTTATTATAATTTATAGCGCTCCATTTTAATTGTAGTACATTAAATACAAATGTTCAACTATAGTAAAAATCAAAATCGCATATACTAGTAGCGTTGTTAAGCAACTACTCGTGTTGGCTCAAAATCATCATTTTCTAAATACCTTTGTCAAAATATCAATCAATTAGTATTAATAAGAACATACTTAGACATATATATATATACCCAAGAAATATCAAACTCTACAAGATCTTTACAATAGTCAAATATTTAAATTACATAAATCTTAGAATTTTATATAATTTGTAACCAAATCTTAGAATTTAATATAATTTGTGGCCATTTTAACTTTTGGTACGTACTTCAATATAATTCATTCATGACTTATATATATATAAGAAAGGCTTTAGATGAAATGAGGTAAAGGAGGTTTTTTTTTTTTTTTTTTTTGAAATTAGGATAAAGGAGAGAGCCATGTCTTATGTGTATTTCTAGAATCTCTTTGGGTCAAACATTCATATCTTTTTATCTCTGCCTAAAGAGTTTTTATTTCTTTTTTTGAGTTGAAATTCATATTATTCAAAGGAAACCCAAAAGACATCTCAAACAAAATTGAAACATTTTGTCCTCCAATTTTTACAATTCTCCCTTCTCAACTTTCTCTCTTTCTATTCTTCTTTTTCTCCTTTTTATGGGTCCTTTTTTTTATTTCCTTCATTTATTTTTCATTTTTCTACTACTTTTTTCTGTTACTATTGACAAATACACTATTCTTCTTATCTTACCTTTTCTTTCTTTTTTCCAATTGCATTGACTCAAATTACAGTAGATTAAATTCAATATTACTTTTATTAAGCAAAAGATCAAAGAATATACCGTCCCATTTAAATGTCTCCTTTTCAATTATTGTTTCTCTTCCCCTCTCCGATCTCTTGTCTTTTAGAAGAAAAAAAGAACAGAAAAAAAAAAGATAGTCATCTTGTTTCCTATTAATAAAAAAACTAAAAATAAAAAAGATAGAAAAAAAAAAGATAAGAAGAAAGTTATTATGAAATTCAAATATTCAAAATTTAGAAACATACTAATATATATATATTAATCGATAAGTTTGACTTCTAATTTTAATTTATTTACCCATGATATTTTAATAATATCCTCTTTTAGTCGTTGATATACTAAATCATAAGTTACGTAGCATAAAGTTCATTGGATTAATTTTAAGTTTTATTATATTAATGAAATAATTATTTTAGTTTTCACAAGAATTTATTTTTTTATAAAACAAAAAGTATAAAAGTAAAGTAAAAAAATACACAAAGACTAAAAGTGACTATTATTAAAATATTATAAGTAAAAATGTTTAATTGTAAAATATAAAAATTAAAATGAAACTAGATCTCAAACTTAAAAACTATAAAAATATTTTTCTCTCATTATTTTATCTTAAAAAGGTTGGACATTTCTTAACTACTTGCTTCTCGGTCATTAAGTCAATACGAGGAAGCTTAGAGGCATCTGGTATAGAATAGTAACCATGAAAGATTAGAAATTTGAATTTTCTTTTCCTAAATATTATTGAAATAAAATAAAAATATTCTGAGCATTAAGGTTTGATTAATGAGTTAAGAGTATTCTTAAAAAATTTCACAGTGTGAGAACAAAAATTCATAATTCAAATTTATTTCAATAATTTCAAGAAACCCTACAACAAATAGTCAAATACTATTGAATACACTTTTCACAATAGAAGAAAAGAACAAAACAAATTGAAATAAATAAATATAATGCATGGTCCCGATAATCGCGGGTGACAATAAATTAATATTTTAAAAAGAATTAAAAGAAGGAGAGTACTGTTTTCAAAAAATAAAAAGTGAAAGCTTCTTCAAATTCATCATTCTGTTTAATCTAAAGTGGCAGAAAAACACATGCAAGAACTAGAGCTCGAAATACAGTGGGTTCAAAATAAAAGCTAAAACATTTATGAATCTTTGATTATAATTTTTTACAATAACACCTTTTTTTTATATATAACGAGTGATTATTGTTTATTCTTGTTTGAAAAGTAAAGGTTGAATTTATGTGAATTTGTGCTCTTTTGAAATTTTGTTCATCAGGTACTTTATCAATTTTAAAAAAAAAAAAATTTCTTGTGTTGTGGGTGTAGGTTTTGACATTAGCGTGAGGCTAAATATGTATTCTATGAATGTGGTTGAAAATGACATTATTAAAACCTTTTTTTTCTTTTGAGAATGACATTATTAAAACTTAAACTTAAGATGTTCGTGATTAATATTATGTTAGTCATTTAACTAAAAAATTAAGCAGATAGAGTAATGCAAATTTAATGAACTAATTATTATTTTGGTGGTTAATAAATTGTTTGGTAATGTTTGCAATTTTTAAATTTTGTTTCTCTTTTTTCATAATAACAAATCTATATTTCTTTTTAGTACATATCAGCGAAGACGTTGGTGTTAAACTGATTTACAACCAAACAATGAGAATATTGCGTCACTAACTCATTATGTATTTTTTGTGTATTTTATTGATGAAATAGAAACATTAATAATCATTCATTTATTTGTTTTAGACTATATATTTGGAATTTACATGCATTTCAGATTTTTTTTTATTTATGTTTTTGGACAAACTAGAAATAGGTATAAGAAACTTGTTTTGGGTTAATGTCTTCAAGTTCTACCCAATTATGAAAATGTTTTTGAGAAATTTACTTTGCACTTTAGAAATTACAAATATGATTAAATTTTATTTATTTATTTATGTTTTGGAATTGAATTTGTTGTTTTCAAAAAAATAGACACCATTTTCAATATGCTTACACAAAAAATTATGAAGCATTTTTATTTTTCAAAAACTGAAAATAAAAATACAGGAATGTTTACAAACAGTCAATTAATTTGATTTCATTTGTCTCCAAAAAATTCATTTGATTTGAATTTTATTTTATTTCATATCTATAAATGTTTAATCTAACAATTATTTTTCTTTTCATTTCTATTTTGCTTTTGATGTTTTAAAAGTAGAATGGCTGGAACCCAAATTTTGAATTTGACTTTTAATTGGTTTATAAAAGTTGAGTTTGATGTTTTTATTTATTTATTTATTGAGGTGGGAAATTTGAACTTTTAATTTCTTGGTAATCGAATGTACACTAATGTCCAAAAAAGTTGAGTTTAATTTTTAAAGTTAATTAGTTAACATAAAGAAAATAATTGATAAAGTAGCAATTTAATGTCAAAAAAGTTATTTTATTTATTTTTTAAGAAATAAGTAAGAAAATTTTATATTTTATACTCTTTATATTAAAAACCAATACCAAACTAAATTTAAATTCAAAAAAATTGTTGTCCCCAAGAGGCAGCCCATCAATTGAGATAAATGACTTTATAATACCTTTTGAAATATTCTAGTGTCACAATCTAGGAACGGGTCAGTGGTGCCCCCGATATAGGATACAAGAGCGCTGGAAAGTGCTTAAAATAGAATACATTTTGAAGTATTCCAGTGTCACAGTCTAAGAACGGATCAGTGGTGCCCCGGATATAGGGGAGCTAAATTTAAATATTATAGACCAAAAATGAAATTTACCCAATTTTTGACACAACTACTCTCAAATAATATAAAAATTAAAATACCGATTCCGGACTCAAACTCATGACCGTGGAGATAAAATGAATTCACACCAAACAAGATAATCAACTATAATACCGAGTCTCGATGAATTTCATTCGATTTTGATATTTGATCTTTGATCTTTTCAACTATCAAATCATGTATTTTACTCTTTAACCTTTCATTTTAAAATAAATTATTTTAGTTTTTACTATTACATTTTTATTAATCATTTAAAAATAATTCAATTCATTAAGTAAACCAATGCCCTTCATTATTTAGAAATTTATTAATTTAAATAATTTAATAAAAATAATAGTTCAATCAATATTTATATATTTATTATTTGAAAAGTCATATAAAATAGATATGATGTATCGAATTTCTTCAAAATATTTATTTTAAAAATGATGGACCATTATGGACGTAATATTCTAGAAAATGCAAAAAATTGAAATAGAATTTATACCCAATTTTTTTTTTTTATTTAACGATATTTAGAAATAGAAAATTTTAAATTTGAAACATGGGTGTTTTTATTTTTATTTTTTAGAAAAGAATGGAATGGAAGATAATGAAGTGGTTAACAATAGTTATGGGTGGTTAACTACTCGTTTGGGATTAAAGTTAATAATAATGGAATAATTAATTACTTATTTGGAAATTGAGGTTAATAATGGTTGAATGATAAATTTAATGTAAAGTATAGTAAAATTTAATGTGAAATTTGATAAGGGAGTTGAAGAATAGTTAACGGTAGTTGTTAACTACAAAAAAACAAACGAAAGATTTTTGAGTAGTGATTATTAACCACTTTTCATGTCCAAAAAAACAAATACACCTTTTGTGTCATTTAATCTATATTTTTCAAAAACTGAAATTGATTATTTTTTTCCAACCATATTTAAAAGTTGGGGAATTAAAACCTCTAACTTTTTTATCACTAGATAGTATACTTCTTCTGGTTGATATTGAAGTGAGGTTGCTTATGATCTATAAATTGAATATTTTTACTTAATATTTATTTCTACAAAATTAAGAGTAGTAAATCAAAATATTTTCAATAAAATTTGGAGACTTAAAATTAAATAAAAAATCTACTTTAGATATGAATGACAAAACTAATGGTCTATATTAAAAGTAGCTTATGCATGTTAAAAACTCGGGAATGTTTGAACTTGAGAAATTCAACCTATTCTTTTAAAATTATATATTTTTGGATTATATCAATTGAGAAATTCTCAACCTACTTTTTTTAACTACAAAATGGGGGAAGAGAAACCAAACAAACCCTACATAAAAAAACATAACTAATCTCGTAACCGTGAAGCTGAAATGATTTAATACTAGACAAAATAAACAATTGTGCCACACATCCTCCATCTCAACCTACTTTTTTAAGATGGGATGGTACTTAGATTAAAATATTGAATTAAGAGAGGATTGCTTAGGATCCATAACTTACATATTTTAGCTAAATAATTTATTACAAAATTTATAGAAAGAAATAAAATTATGTAAAAATCTCCAAACTGAATAAGTCAAAACTAAAAATAAATATATTTAATACGAATAAAATTAATTGAAAATGACCAAGATTATTAATGTATTTTATTAAAGACTTATCTTTAAGTGGGTGCCTTTACAAAATTCTATCTTAAAATTAATAAATAATAAGAAGAATAAATCATATATCTTATCACGAAAGAATATAAATTTTCTACATTATTTTAATGTTGAACCATTCCCTCTTATATTTTTAATCAAACACTTTCTTCCAATAAATAACTAATATAAGCCTAACATAATTGAGTTAAATATAATGGGCCATGCATCCATAATTTAAATATTGAATAGTCCAATATTTTTATCTATGAGTGTATGCAAGACAAGAAAAGAGATGGATGGTCAATGACTTGGGTATTCAAAATATTTGGAATGTATATTGAATTAGAAAGAGAGTTAGTTGGTTATGGAAGTTTGTGAATAAATGCCACTATCCATCCTTTAAATCTTCCCCTGTTGAAAGGATACTAATCCATCATCACTTGTCGCACTCACCCACTATTTTGACGCCCAGTTTCAAACTACAAAAGTATATAAATCAACCAAATAAGTAAATTACACCTTTTAAATAAATTTACAACATATATAGCTGCTTAGCAGTAGTATAGTATGGTAATTTTCTATCACCACCATTCAAAATTTCTGTCACGAGAATGAAAGTAAACAAAAAAGTTTCAATTTTTGTACATTGGTTTCATTTTAGTACTACTTTTTTCGATTTCATTTAATTTTTAGGATATAGTATTGAAATGTTATTCACCCGTGAAAAAGCAATTTTTGAATACTTTTTAAGTAAATGATACATACTTCATATTTAGTATTTTTTTTTTTCATTAGTCAAATCATTATTTTATATATATATATATTAATTATTTATATAGTCATGTGATACATTACTTTCTAAAAATGCATTTACACTAATCTACAAATATTAGGTTCGATAAAAATAATAGGTCAGTGTATTTTCATGATTAAGAATTTATATATCCTTAACTTGTAATCTAAATGTTAGGGACAACAAACATCCACAAATCTCTAAAGGAGACAAACATGCGAGTATTCCCTAAAATATCTTATATCAATGAATGTATTGTCCATTTTTTATATACACGAGATCTTTTCCTCATTTTAATGACATGAGACAATTTTGTTTGTTCAATACCAAAAATATAAAATATAGTTGAAGTATTATAATCCAACCGAATCTACCCTTAAACTTAAAGGTAGGCTGAATGATATTCCATATCCGAGCATGTAAAGAAGAATAAATTTTTTGAGTATTTTTAGGAAAACAAAACACAACAAAGGGGACCATAGGGTGGAAACGGTAGGTGGAATTTAAGAGGCAAAACTGGGAAGGGCGAAGTGGGTGAGCAACCAGGGTTAGAATGGTCCCAAGTGATTGAGGCAATTTTTCAAATTTTCAGGTCAAACCCACAAATCATTTCTTCCAAATCTCAATGCCTAACTGGCCGACAAAGTCTTCTTCCTCTCCCCCCTCCCCTATTCACATGCTAACAAAAAGCAACTCTCTTTTTTTTTATCTGGTTTGAGCTCCTATCACCTCCACTAATTGATCTAATATTTAGATGTCAAAAAAATTAATTTTTAAATAGATAAACATTATAAATTGAATCTATCATTTTAAACAACCCAAACAACTCTCTTTGGTTGATTCATTCATTTTCATGTAACCCCATTGCCACAAGTTTTGCTTTTGATATATGAATTTGAAAGATTTTTCGTACCCATGAAAATAAAACACTGAAAACTGCTCTTCTTCACTGTTACAATATATTCTCATCCAGATAAAATGCCGGCCATCTCTGCTTTCGATTATACCCAGAAACTGCAGAGATGGTTAGGCAATTTAACTTGCAGAATTTCAAGATCTCAATTCTTATTCAACATACAAAGATTACGGGAACGAGCAAATAAAAAGGAAATTCCTAGCGGTTCAATGGTTCGCCATTTCCAGAGGCTGATGATCCCTTGCTCTGTTCCTCTTCCTTAACGGCTCGGGCGACGACGAAACCGACGACGCCACCGACCATGACTCGTTCGAGTTCTCGTAGCTGAATGACACGTCCATGACGCCGTTTGGGCTGCCCGGAATCGACCCGAATTTTCGTCTCTTGAATTGGTTGCCGTTTCTTCTCAATGCATCTTCGATCAGTTTACAGCATTCCTCCACATTCCCCTGTTTTGAAACAAAATTAAGAAACTTGGTTATACCCTATAACTTATTCCACAATTGGGTCGGAATTAGAATGGAAAATTCTAACCTTGTCGAATTTGAGGATATTAAGAAGCTGGGAATCGTAATCAACATCCATAGCTTTAAAAACATGCAGCATTGTGGCGGTGGCCGTTACTGAAGGAAGAAACGACATCAAATCTGGCTCTGCAAGAAACAAAAAGATTGGTTTCAGAAACAGAATTCAATAACCGGAAATGAAGTTTGATTCACATTTTGTTACCTAGAATTACAGAGAGAATAGTTCGTTCACACCGCCAAAGAATTTCCCAGCACATATGATCCATAAATCCAAGCCTTCTGGAGAAAAAATCCACAAACGAAAACAGGGTAACAGGATTCATCCGCCATTGAAGCGTAGAGAGCACAAGAAGCTCCATCTTCTTAATCGTCTTGGCTTCAAACAGGTACCTACTATCTTCCACCTACACAGATAAACGATTAATCCTCGAACCATATTGAATTATGTGAAACCATCGATTCCGACAATGAGCGGAAACATACTTGCAAATCGAGCAAAAGAGGAACTTGGATCTCCTCCACTTTGGCAGCAAGAGAGACACAAGCAACAGCGGCGAGTTGAGACATCCATGGCTTGTCTGTTTGAAAAGGAAAACACGTAAAAAACCGGTCGAAGTAATCGACGGCGAGGACGGCGGTGAGGGCGGAGAAGGAGTAATGGGCATTGACCTTCAGCATCCACTCGACGGCGGCTCGTCGGGCGGCGGCGAGAGAAGGGTCGGTTGCAATGCTGTTGAAGAGCCCATTAGGCTTCTCCCGTGAGAGAAGTGAAATTAGTTCATCGTTTTCCCAGAACAGGTCCTGATCTGCCAAAGTTGTCGGCTCATCGAAACCAGCTTCTTCCTCTGAGCAGTACAGAGCATCAATGGAACACGGTGGAAGCATCTTCTTCTGAGAAGAAGAGGTTCGGATTTTGGATCATTGTGGGGCGGAAATGGAGAAAACAGAGGAAAGTGGGAAAGAAGAAGAAGAAGAAGAAGAAGAGGAATCGGCAGCCATGGCTGTAAGGTGCGGTTTCTCACTCTCTGTGGGTTAGTGAGAGTGAAGGAGAGAGGGAGTTTTTATTGGTGATGGTTCGAAAGGCGCACCAAAAAAAGTTTTCTAAATTATTAAAGTTCAAAATATAACCTAATTGTTTCTATTTTGTTTTTGTGTAAAATATCCAATAATTCATCTCCCTCTCTCTCTCTCTCTTTTGTTACAACATTCAATCTATTTTTTTTATAGACTTTCACCAGAATATTAAAAAAACAAAATCATAAAAAATTAAACAAATGCAAAAATTTAAAAGAAGCTGTAGTAATGGAAAAAAAAAATCAGGATAAAATAACTAAAAAAAACAAAGCTTCGGATTTTAATGACGTCAATCAAATAACTTTAATAAATGACACTTATTAAATTCAAAATATGATATTCATTGTTTACAATCTACAACACTCATTCATTAAAATCAATAAGTGACACTAATTAAAATTAATTAGATTAAAGTCAAACAGTGTTAATTAATTGATGATAGTAATTGAAGGCAGCTAGTAATCCTAATTGAAGGATGATTGAAGCCAGTCATTTTTTCTTTAGTGTTGTTTCTCCGACGAGTGTACATTATCGACAACTTTTTCACTAAACCTTCGACAAGTTATATATATATATATTCACAACTTTGTTTGATGTAATTAATGTTGGGTTGAATTCGTCTTCTTTTCCACTTTCTTTTGATATCTAACTTGACCTCAAACCATGGATTTTTGGCTTATGTTTGTGAACTCCAACGAGCATTCAAATGAATTTTTGTCTGAACTTTTGAGATTATCTTGACTGATTTTCATCGAATCTTCTAAATAACTCATGAAAATTGAGTTTTATATGTCAGTTCTAGTGAATTTTCAAAGTTTTAACCTAGTTTCGTATGAATTTGAGTTGTGTATTATACCACACTTTTAGAAGTATTTCTTATTGACAAATACAACAATTGTTGTTACATGTAGGATTGGAAATTAAATATTTCAATTTGAAAAAGTTGCTTTACTTGCAATATTACTTAATATTGCTAAAACCAGAATAAGTTTGATACATTTTGGCGCATTTCTTTGTTGGGATCTCACAATTATTTTACATTGAAAAAGTGGAAAGCCCAACCAATACTTAAAAGAAATATGAATTACTCTCCTTCTAGCCAACTGATTTTGAGGTAAAACCTCATATTTCCTCTCAAATTCTCATCGTATTTTCTCTCAAATTCTCAATTTTTAACATTTTATCTAAAGTTTGTGATTTATTTCATTTTTATTCCTAATTTTAACATGTCAAAGTTATGTGGTAAATTATTATCTTCTAATAGTATTGAAAACTAAGTACAAGATATGGGAGATAAGTAAGTTTTGCTCTATAGATTAAATGGTTTAGTAAATTACTAAAAAAAGGTTTAGTAATTAATAGTAATTAATTCTAAAAAAAAAGGTTTAGTAATTCAAATGTTATAATTGAAATCTAAACTTGAAAAAATAAAATGAGATCAATTAGAGGACACGTGACAAGGCAAAGTTTGAGCCAGTTGGCAGGTGGTGCCTACTTAATCGGTGGATCCTCTACAAGCAGGTGTATTTGAGAGTGTGTGATCTCTGAAATGTGAGTCCTCTGATGAAAATGTGGAAAGTTGAATTTTTCTTAAAAAAAAAAAGCAATTATCATTGGATGATACATAATAATATGGGAATTATTAATTGTGAGTGAAAGTGGCCAGGAAGGAAGCACTCACACACGTTTCGATACACGTGAAAATGAACTAAAAAACAAAAATAAAAACAAATTTGTAAAAGTAAATAATTTCAGCTTTCTCAGCTTGCGCAGTCTCAAACCCAATTAACAAATATCTTTTTGAAAAATTTGTTGTACAAAATAAATCAGAAATGAGCTGGCATTCCCATGCATGCTAGATTTTTACCAATGTTCCCGGCGAATTTAAATTTCCCCTTATTTTTTTAATTTTTTTTTGTTTTTAAATTGCGTTGTTTATTTCTTTAATATAAAAGCGCACCTTCCTTTTCGTTGCTCAATCGTAGAAAATTGATAGTAATTTTAGGTTGGATGATTGTAACAGCCCAGGTTTTCCTTACGGTTCTCCAGGTTTGTTCGGTTGGTTCTCCAGTTAGTTGTCTGAGCTGTTAGGGCTGTTTGAGCCTCCAAGGATATTTTGGTCATTTTGCCCTTCAAGTTGGTTTTACAGTTAACCAAGGTTTCAGGACTGTTTTCTGTTAATTGTGGACTTCAGTTATCCTTTGGTTTCAATTCCAAGACAAGTGTTGCATTTCTGAGAAGTTTGGAGGCTTTTCGGTTAAAAGGAAAAAATAAGAATAAATTGTGTTAGAGCTAGGTTTCGAACCATGGTGGTTTGAAAGTTGGATTTGAGCCAAATGAAGAGGAAATAAGATGGTTTTTAAAAGTGCTCTTGGTCAGATTTGAAGGTGGGATTTTTGGAGGCATTTTAATATTTTAAAAATTAGGAAAAATGCAATAGGGTTTTGTCTCTTTCTCTCCTTCCCTCTCTTGGCCGACCCCCACACTCTCTCCTTCTCCCTTTTTTGGCTGAATCTCCAACCTCCATTGTCAAGCTTTCAAGCTCTCCTCCATAGCTCATCCTCTCCATCTTGCTCCAAGGTAAGTCTTTGCAAACTCTTTCTTTTCCTCTTCTCTTTGCCATGGTCGAACCTAGAGCTAACCAAGGGAAGTTCTTCTTCTCTTCTCCATGGTAGATCCGAGAGCTCTCTCCTCTTGGGCTCAAGATCTCTCCTTCTTGCTTGCATCCAAAAGCTTTTGCTCTTCTCTTTGTTGGTGGAATCCGAGCTCACGCTTTCTCTTACAACCTCCATTGTCGAGAGCCCTTGGGTAAATTGTTGGTTTTCTTGCTTTGGTTAGTTGTTGATTGTGTAGATCTAACATGGTTCTTGATTTCTTGTGCAAAACAAGCCCTAGCCGAATCTCCTTCGCTTGTGCATCCATCTTGGTCGAGACCTCCTTGCACCCTTGAAACCCTTGCTGAATTCATCTAGGTAAGTTGCGTGCTTATTGTGTTGGTGTGCTTGTTGTGTTTGGTTTGACCGAGAGCTCCAAGTGGTGTTGTGTGGTTGTGTTGTTTACTTCCTAGCCGAGAGTTAACTTGTGTTTTGTGTCCTTGGTTTTACCCTAGCCGAGAATGGAAGGAGTGAGCCTTGAGGTTGTGGTGTGGTGGTTGTTCTTGCCTTGGCCGAGACCTACTTGGGAATTGGAGTTATGCTCAGGTTTCGGTAAAGCCCTAACTTCTGTTTGTTGTTTGCCTAAAGTGTGTTTCTGCCTTGGTTGTGACCTTGTGATTGTTTGTTTAGGGTAGCTTGTGTGGCGGTCTGCAGCTCAAGGTGCATCTTCTGTGTTTGGTTCTACCGTTTGGCAGGTAAGGGTTCTTTATCGGGGTTGTGTGGACCCTGCGCACCTCAATGATAGCTTCTGGTTGTTTGTTTATAAATATTGAACTGTTAGTGGATAGGTTTTTTTGCAGGTTTCTAGAATATAATGTTAGTGGATAGGTTGCTACATGTTACTTGATTTATTGTTAGTAGATAGGTTCTTGTAGGTACCCTGGATGCTGCCTGGATATTGATTATGTTTACCCCTGTTTGTCTATTGATCTGAACTTGTATGTTGTATGTTCTTGATCATGTGCTATGATGTAGCATGTTAATGTTCTTCTTCTTCAAGTGTTCTGATGTAAGCATGTTGATGTTCTCATTCATGTGTTGTGATGTAAGCATGTTAATGTTCTTGTTCATGTGTTGTGGTGTAAACATGTTAGTGGACAGGTTTCATGGATTGTTGTTAGAGCTTACATGTAGAATAACAAACACTGTTTATTTTTGTTACTACTACTCTTAATTGTTGATACTGATCTATGCTAGCTCTAGGTTGTATAGCCATAGCTGTTTCTGTTTAGGTTTACCCAGGACTAGCCTAGTGTGTGTTGTCCAAGGTTGGCTCAGTGTGTTGCCAGTCGGGTTTACTCAGGACTAGCCCAATGTGTGCTATCCAAGGTTGGCCCAGTGTGTTGCCAATCGGGTTTGCTCAGGACTAGCCTAGTGTGTGCTGTCCCCTGTTGGCCCAGTGTGTTGCTGACAGGTATGAGCCGGACTAGCCCAGTGTATGTTGTCCTTTGTTGACCCAGGTGTGTTGACCAGTTTTCAGGATTGGCCCAGTGTGTTGCTGATCCCGGGCTAGCCCAGTGTGTTGCTGCCCGTGTAGCTCAGGACTAGCCCAGTGTGTTGTTGTCCTCTGTAAGCCCAGTGTGTTGCTGATCAGGTGTGAGCAGGACTAGCCCAGTGTGTGCAGTCTAGGACTAGCCCAGTGTGTTGCTATTCTTAGTTAGCCCAGTGTGTGCTAACCTTGCTTGCTGTACTGTATAGCTTATGAGATTTCTTAAGTGTTTCTCTTGTTAGTTAGCCTAGTGTGTGCTAACCTTTGTTGCGGTACTGTTATAGCTTCTGAGATTACTTAAGTGTTTCTCCTGTTTGTTAGCCCAATGTGAGCTAACCCTGTCTAGCTTTGAGCTTAGACTTTGATGTTGTTCACCCTACAATGTATACTGTTGAGACTTCCATGTTCTTGTTTGATGTCTGTATGCTAGGATGCTAGAGGATTTGTTGTGAGTATTGTACCCCGATTGGGGAATCCTTACTGAGTGCAATTGTACTCACCCTTTTTGTGGTTTTCTCCACCAGGTAACTTGGCACAACATCGAGGTGGCTAGAGGAGGAGCTGATGGATCATGGGAAAGGCTGTTGCATGTCCTTGAGTCATTTACATTTTAGTCCTGAAAGTTTCTTTTGGAAACTTGTATTTGTTTTATCAGAATTGTGTAACTGTTTTTTATTTAGCTCTGGCTAGAGGCTCATGTCGTTTTACTGATTTCATTCTATACTTTGAAATGTTTAAGCTATGAATGATTTAATAAAAGATGTTGAATTTCCATTCCACTGTCTGTTTTGAAATTGCATCTAAAGTAAAGACTATTTAGGGCCATTTAGTGTCGGGTCTTTACAATGATCTCTCGAGAATTTTTCTAGGGAGCATATTGATGCGGTTTGGCTGTGGTATAAATATTCAATTAATTAATTATGATCTAAGGCTTATTGCTAAGTACTCATGCCTTTGAATCGCATTTTACACAAGTATACGCATACAAAATTTCAGCAAGCGATAAGTATTTATTTTATCGTTCTCCATAGGGATTGATATCTAGAATTAATCTGGCTAACCTAAGAGTCGTGCTAAAATATAGACAATGGATGTTGGATTTTTTTTTGTTATGATTCTACGACTCGAGAAATAAATAGGCGTAGATAGAAATTGCAAATGCGAATGATGTTGATCATGCGATAATGGTAAGTTAGAATTCATGCTTTCTTAATTCCAATGATTACTTCCACACTCAATGATTTATGGCAAACCTAGCTTCCATTGTGATTTTTCATACTCACCCCTAGACTATGCATGCATTAGTAAGGTTATCCCTAACTCTTTAAACAATGCAAGAGACGTTGCATTGACCTAACATAACCTGTTGTGATCTTCTGCTAGTTCCTTCTCCGGAGTTCACTGGTAGTTAGCATACAAGGGTAGCTAATCGACACATACATGTTTTATAAACAACATTATAAAATCCCATACCAGCAATCCTAGCATGCATTCTACAAACGAATCCCATCAGATGCCTCTACTCTATTAAAGTAAAACAAGAAATGGCATTGCAAAGTAAGTTAACTACAAAGTGATGATCTACTCCTAACAACAAAATAAAAATTAAGGAATGGTGTGGCTGTTGTAGATGGGTGGTGTAATAACCCATTTTTTTTATTAAGCATTAGGAGAATAAAAGAATGTAAAGTTTTGGTTATGAGTTCCCTTTTTTTTAAAAAAAAATGAGGGCATTTTGGTCTTTATGTCGAGATATTTATGCCCTTGTTTGAGAACACAAAACCCTAGGCCTTGACGTTGTTCAGCTATCAACTCTAGCAACCCTAGGCCTTAATATTGTTCAGCCGTCAACTCCAGCAACCCTAGGTTCGGATTCGAGAGTCCCCGCCCTGCTCGTCTGAAACTTCACCTTCGTGCTTGTCCATTTTCTCCGGCAAAGGTTCTTCCATGGGGGTCTCAGTTGTTGCGTCGTTGAGCTCAGAGGTGTCGCGGTGTGGGGCTCATGTGTCGTTGTTCTGGGTAGATAGTGGTGGGTGGTTTGCCATCGTGGGTTCGTAGCGAGTAGTGATGCGTCGATTCTGTGGTTTTTGATGCACTGTGGTTCAGAGTAAAGCTAGTCGCTCGCTGTTGGGTGGTGCCACGAGCATCGTGGGTTTTCCGGAGGTTGCACTGCGTGGGTCCAAGCTTATTGCTTGTTTGTGAAGCCGTTGTCTCTAGAGTCTCTTCTCAATTGCTGTCGTGAAACCAAGCTCAAGTGAGCTTCTTTTTCTCCTTTGTTTAAGTTGTTAGCATCTCAAGGTAGAAAAAGTCCCTTGTTTGGGTTTGGGTTTTAAGTAATTTTGAATGGGGTTTAGGTTGTTTGTTTGCTGGTTTATGGGTATTCAAGTTGTGGATTAAAGCTATTTTTTGTGGTTTATGGGTATTCAAGTTGTGGTTTAGAGCTATTTTTTTGCTGGTTTTGGGTCATTCAAGTTATTGATTAAAAGTGTTTGTTTGCAGGTTTATGAATATATAAGTAGTTGATAACATGTGTTTGGTTAGAGGTTTGTTGTTTAGTTGGGTGTTAAATGGTGAGTTTGACCATTGACCTTTCTGTTGACCAGATTTGACCCGAGCTGTTCTTCTCTCTTTGAGCCGAGTTTGGGAGGCGCGCATAGTCGCTGACAGCCACTGGGGCACGATTTTTTAGAATCTTCACTGTTAGGTATCATTACTTTGGATCCATTTTTTATAGTTCAAGGTGCTAGTTTTGATCGATTTGTCCAGTTTAGGGTTCGAATCAGTGGTTTGACTATTAAGAGGCTTCAATGAGTTTATAGTGTAGTTAGTCGATTGGCCAAGGTAGGGACCCTTAACCCCTTTCTCAAAGTGCGCTGTTAATACGTGTACAAAGTTGTTTATATTAACTTACTTGATCTGATTGTAGCATGATTTAATATTTATACGATTTATATGTTTGTATTGATTGTATTGAGAGCATGCAACATGTCTACTGTTATTGATGATTTATAGTATGCAGGTTATTTGATATTGTATGATGAATCACATGTCCCCAAGTTGTGGACTTGTCTGTGGTTGATATTGCATGATGGATCGCATGTCCCAATGTTGTGGACTTGCTTGTGTTTGACACGCCTTGATGACTCGATTAAGCCTGATCGAGTCATTAGATGGAGAAAGGTACTAGTAGATGGGTGTGGGCAATGATGACTCTAGCTTGGGACGATGCCCTTGCAGTTTAGGACTTTCGTGGATGTTCGACTGATGAAGCATACAACCCTGACGACTGTCTACTAGTAGCTGATAACTGATAACTCTCCTCTAGAGCATATTTTAGGCTATTATTAGGTACGTTAATCTTAAGAAATAGGAGAAATAAAGGTCAATAGTAATTAAATTACGAGTAAAAGCTATTAATAGTCACATGTATACATAAAATAGCATCAGAAGCATGGCTCCTCGTTTTTAGCATAAATCTTGAATAAACTATGCCTAATCAATGTTAATTGTAGGAAATACAAAGCTTAACTACTGGAAGGACAAAACAGTGCGAACGATGATAAGTAGCATAGGAAGGCGCGAATTCAAAATGAAAACACATTCGGAAAAAACACGCCAACAAAGAAATAATCGAGAATCAATAACCAATTAAGTTGGCGCCAATCAAATAAATTCCAACGAAATTCAAGAGATCCTGCATTAATGAAGATTTTATAGTCCACCTCAACTTGTCGACCAAGTAAATCAACTCTACAAATATCAAAGCAAGTAACCGAGATAAGGCGAGCTGATCGGCGTTTGCCATGAAGCCTATCGTGGAGAGAAGCAAATGGTGGTGTTTGTAGGAGCTGATGACATGAGGACTACACATCTTCAACTGCACCAATTCCATTTTACTGTTTTTATTTAGGAGTAGTTGTAGTTCTAAACATTAGTAGTTGCAATAGAATCATCTGGTTTATACTTCTGACTTATGTTTATTACTATGCTATGCTATAGGAGTTGCTAATGAATATTCATGATTAGGAACATGTTAGGAGAGTAGGTTAAAGAATTTTATACTACTGCATCTATTTACGTAATTATATAAGTGCGTCGATTAGCTACTTATGCATATGACTTGTGGTGAGTTCGGGAGAAGGAATGACGAGATGGCCCGATAGGCTACAATAGGTTGAGCGTAAATATTTATATCATTTAGAGTGTTAGGAATAACCTCACTATTGCTTTCGTTGCCTTAAGATAGTATGGAGATCTCAGCGAGAGCTAGATCTACATAAATCATAAGTATGGAAGTGCTTATTCGATCTAGGAAGCAAGAAATTGATAACTAGTTCTGCATTCTTAATATCTCTGATTCTTGATTATTTGTTTCTTCTCATTTCATTCATATTTATTTATGTTGCATCTGCATCATGTTTATTTCAGTACCCAAAATAAACCACAAATCTCAACTATATGCTTTTTACTTTCTGCATAACACTCGTCTTAACACTACTAATTCTAGGGCATCAATCTCTGTGGGATCGATAATTTATATACTTGCTCGTTGCAATTCGACCGTATATACTTGCATGTAATGCGACTTTGAGTCACACTTAGCAACAAGTCTCTCCGAATTAGTTACTATATAATTGTATTAACACTCGAGCACACCGGCTGCTCAACAGTAGCACCACCGATCAATAACTCTCAAATAGAGAGTTATTTACCCTAATCTATAATGTTTTTAATCTTTAATCTTGCATTATGACGTTAATTCGATAGCTAGAATCGTCTTAGAATAGAGAATTATACATAAAATACAATGCATGTAGGATAAGAGGCAAGGACTGGAAAGTTAGGATAATTTAGAGTTTTTGTTATGAAAAGTGAAAGTTTGAAACTTTTGTATCGCATTTTAGAATCCTTGTTCTCGCTAAGTGTTGTTTATCATTTCAGGATTTTTAGATGTTGGAAGCTTTGAATAAAGCCCAAATTAGAAGAGGAAAGATCCAGAAAGAAAATCTAGATTTAAAGCTTTGCAATGTCGGTAACATCGGGAAAATTCAAGATATCAGATGTCTGTAGCATTTGGCTGACCGAGAATAACAGTTTTTATGCAAAAAGTAAAATTCATGTACGGATGTGAGGCACAGTTGAAATAGTAGGAGCGTTGTCTCTCTACTGCAAGTCAGATCTGGTCTGCTTTTTTAGTGGAAATCAAGGCATTTTCCCCTAGAATCTTAGCTAATGATCTTGAATTATGATGGGAATGTAAAAGGCCATTTTTAGGGAGGTGTAAATTGGGTGTAGTGATCAATTTGAAGAGCTGTTGGAATCTCGAAGAACGAATCAGTGTTTGCGGCATTTTACTCTATTTTTCTACATTTCCCTCTATTCGAACATTCTTCTTCTTCTTCTTACCTTGTATTTCGTAGTTTACCTTCATTGTAGTGGATTTTCGAGTAAGAAATTTTGTTCTTGGGTAGTTGTTTAATAGCTAAGGGAGCTCGTTTATAGCTCATTTTAGCTTGATATAAAGCTTTCGAAGTTGTTTCTTGTTTTCGTCTCTTTGTTTAGCGTTGTTTGTTCTGTTCATTTTATGTTTAAGATTTCTTATCTTTATTTCTGTTTCATTTTCAATAGCTTTCTGCTCTATTTTAGTTATTGTTTCTATGTTTTCTGCTACAAAATGTTTTCTGCATCTGCCTCTACATATTCTGTTTTTGTTCTTTTCATCATAAGCATGAGCTAAGCACATATAGGTGAAGGTTAAGGGAAGAGAGTGTGTGTGTTACATGATCTCAGGTAAGCAGGGGATGTTGAGCTAATACGTGGTAGGTTTTTTTTAATTAAGAGCATGTTTCAACTGGCATCCGTTCATGTTTGCTTTTAATTAAGGCACACTTTCTAACAATCTTTGTCCGTGTGAAATTCACAATTTTAGTTTTTGCTTGGATGGGGGCGGAGATTGTCAGAGAATCTTTTCCCATTTAATTTTTTTATAAATATTTTTAATTAATTAAATTTTCATGGAAAAATATAGAGATGTCCACGGGGCGGGGCGGGGCGAGGCCGGGGAATGGCTTCCCCGTCCTCGTCCCCGCCATAAAATTCAATCCCCGTCCCCGGAAAAATCCCCGGTTTTTTTTTCGGGGATCGAGGCTGGGATTCCCCGCCGGGGATTTTTTACAATTTTTTTTTCTTTTTTCATTTTTTAAAATATTTTTTGGATAAAAAATTCAAAAAATTAGATTTAAAAATATATATATCTATCTATAAGTTTCAATTATAATGTTAATTATCAAAGAAAATATTCATATGTATAGAAAATATCATCAACAAAGATATATTTATTTGAAAATTAAAGGAGTAGAATTAAAAAAAATATATAAAATAAAATATATATCGGGGCGGGGAGTACAATCCCCGTCCAGGCACCGTTTAGCCAACGGGGATTTTTTCTCCCCCATCTCCGGCCCCGTTCCCCGCTTAATTGGGGATTCCGCTCCCCGTGAGGGGCGGGTCCCCGCGGGGAAAATGGACATCTCTAGAAAAATATCAATTAAATTTCAACTATATAATTAATTATTGAAGAAAAATACTCATTTGAATAGATATTTATATCTAAAGACTAAATAGGTAAAAAAAGAATTTCTTTTTATAGAATAGAAAGAAAATGTAGGTGGGGATCGCGAAAATAGGGATGGAGAGTACATTCTCTGTTCTCGTTTAGCTCACCATTAATTTCCTCCACTCATTCTTTCATTCCCTATAGGAAAAATGGATTTCTCTAGCAAAACTCATAATTGACCAAACCATTTCTAAATGAAGGATGAAATTAGTTGGGTGAGAGTCATCCAAAGAGAATAGAGGAAAGAATTATAGAGCACTAAGACAATATGGGAAAATGATGTCGAGCATAGGACATAAAAACTTGTGACATCTTTTTCATTTTTTGACGCCCGTGTTTCATGACGAGCCATGCCCATCATTAATTTGTTACACGTCATTGATACCGCGCGACATAATACATGTTTAATGTCGGGTAGTTTTCAGGTTAAAATAAGGATGACAACAAACAAAGTATTTTATGTCGCGTATTGCCCATCAACAAAGAGTTTTATGATGGACAATGCCCATCATTGTTTGGGCCCATCACTAAATATTAAAAAATATATATATATATATATATATATATATATATATATATATATATATATTAAATTGTGGCCCCTAGTTTATGTCTACCTGAGATAACCTTCCCACAACTGTATACCTAATAAATTAATAATGAAATGAAATCACAATCCCTTCATACATTACTCAATAACATATAATAAATAAAGTAGGCAAGTTAAACCAACTCAAAGGATGGATTTGTTCTTAAAACAACATTAAGAACTTGGATAGATTATTGTGGAGTGTCTCACTGTTTTCATGTGGAATGAAGATCTGGCTTCGATGCAAATTTGACAGCCACCTTGAACTCCCATTCTTTCCTGTGGAATGAAGGATAGACAAAATGAACATGGATTCTAAAGAGATGTATCACAAACAGAAACAGAAAAAACAACTCACAAAAGTATATAACACCAATATCTTTCCAAAAGTACTAATATATGTAATAACAATTGTAAATTAGAGACCTTTGTCTTTCCAGATAAAAACACAACATAACAAATTGAAATCTAAAGTAACAAAATGAAAACTAAACTCGTTGAATAAGCATACATGAGAAAAACTTTAAGCACAGTTGGAAGTGGTATCATCTGGTTTGGATGTTTTAAGGATTTAAGGGAATGTGAGAAGGCAAATGCGGTGCGGGACAAAGCTTTCAAGTGCTTTGCAAAACGCTTTGTCTCTCTTCTATATGTACTTCCAATACGCCTGAGTCTATTTAAGCAATAGTTTACTCATTCTCACGTTTTTTCTTGTCTTTGATTTTGTACTCCATCTGATGGGGTTGTCTCATTCTCATGCGGCCACTTCCTTGTTCTTCTTTGCTCAATCTCTTATTGCGCTGGTTCATTCCCTTATCTTATTAAGGGTCAAGCGTCCTTCTCATCCTCTTCTTCCTCAACTAGTTTTGAGCGACCTGTTTCTTCATTAGCCCATTTCTCTCTTTCCTCTCTTGCTTGTGCTCGTGGCTCAGCGTTTGTTCTTGCTTCTGCTTGTGCTCTCGAAGTTATCATTGGATTTTTTCTATCTTCTATTGTCGGCTCTGGTCGTATGACATTCTTAGGCGGGATTGTTGATTCACCCATTTCTTCTCGCATTGCTGCTACAGCTCTAGCACAGTCTCTTACTCGTTGTTTTAGGAGCCATTTGAAGTTGGAGAAGAAGATGAAATGGAAGCAAATGAGGGAGGATACTACCATTTAATGACAATAGAACTATCACGCTAGAGCCAATAGAAGCGAATGAGGCGAACAGTCATTTCAATTCATAAGCGGCCATTTATTAGGGGTAATAAAAAAGCCTAGTTAAAGAAGTTCATTGTTTTGTGCGAAGATGCAAAGCGCGAATAAATGAAAAGAATATATGTGAAGTTGAAACGATGTCCGGCAGCCCGACATTATATATGTATGGTGTCAGGTGATGTAGTGATGGGTGATGCTCGTCATCGAAGAATTAATTTGATAAAGGGCATTTCCTGTCATGAAATCTGCCTGACATATATACCTCCATGTTTTTAAGATAGCTCGTCATCTTACCAACGTGTTTTAGAAATTTATTTGGATAGCCTAACATCTATGCCAATAACAGTTGTAGTGGAGAAAAGAGATTTTTACCAGAATGAGATCGAAGTGGAGTTTCTTAGGAATATGAAGAACTCTAAGTTGCTCACGAGTTTGAAAATCATAGAGGGGAAGTATGATTAGCAGTGCATCACAGATCATAGATGGTGAGTTAGTGCCTCAAGACTACGATCTCTTTCAAGTCCGATGGAGCTTGGCAGATGTTTAATTGCATCGATCACTCAAGTCAAATGAGACAACATACGAATTTACAGTCTGAGCTAGAAAAACTGAAAAAAAACATTGGTAAGAGGTTATGCTCACTGAAGGGATTAATTGGGCATGATAGGCAAGGAGAGATTGAACAAAGTGATATTTCTAAATTGAAGAAAGATTGGGTTTTTGGATTGGCTAGTCGAATGGGGCGAAAAAGGAAGGGGTCTATAGTAAGGCGAATTACACATCATGTATTAGCCCATAAGAAGAGTTAATATTTAACTTTGGTTAATTAAGGGTTAGTTTACTAATCATGAGAGATGTTTATTAGGAGCTCATATATAAAGTTCTTTTGAGGGGTTCTTCTTCTTTAAGAGTGAGAATTAGAAACACTAGTCACCTTGCGAGCTCTTGTACAATCTTAGCAATGACATTTGAGGGTGAATTGATCAAGCTCAATCGATTCATGACAGTGCAGTAGGGACATTCCCGAACCACTTAAATCTGGTGTGCTTTGTTCTCTCTTCTCCAGTATCCTTCTTTATTTGTTTCATTTTAATCTCTATTTGGTATTTGGTTTGATTTTGGTTTAGATCTATCATTTGCAATGAGATTTAGAGTATATATCTAGCAATTTTGTACTACAATTTGGTATCAGAGCTGGTGTCAAGTCAAATTTGTTTCAATGATCCCTATTGTTAGAGAACCATGTTATGATTGAAGATAGTTGTAAGTGGGTGTTTTAAAGCGGCTTAGAAAGTCAAGCTTCTAGTTTAGAGGTAGGAAGCATAAGACAGTCTCTTGTTGGTTTCAGCCTTGAAGGTGAGAAAGCTGTTAGCTAAAGGAGCATGAGCTGTCTGTTTAGTTTCAGTAGTGAGCAAGGTCGTTGTTGTGGTTCCTGAGGATCCACCAAGGTTGTCTCCACCCCGAGTAGCGTTCTTTTTGGGCAAGTTTGAGCTGAGGAATGACCCAATCTCAAGGTTTCTATTTATGGTAACCCGATGGAGCTAAATGAACTTAAGGTTAAGTTGCAGAAGTTGTTCTACCATGGATCAGTTGGTCAGTGTGTCCTTGTGTAGCGCCTCGGTGTGGTTGTTAATAAGAATGTCGGTTATATGGAATGTGTTTTAGCTCTTGAAAGTTCTTTAAGCTAGTAGTTAAGTCAGATGTTTGTTGCTCAAGATCGATGACTTATCCGAGGAGCTTTAAAGAGTAGTGATGTTCCGAATACCAGTTTGTTTTCTGGTTGCTAATGTTGGCAGAGGCACCGTAGCATTGTGGGTTTGACGATCAGAAGGTCCCCGAGACTTTCGGAATGGGTTTATGATCGTGTTCATAGTTGCGTTATAAGCTTGTTCAAAGTTTGCATTGGATCATGCTGGGAACTTGAGAAAAGTTTTGGGAATACTTTGAGAAATTCAATGGCGTTCAAGTTTCTAAATATGAGTTTTGACCAGAATCAATAACCTTTTTCAGGTTATGTGGTTTCTCGTTAATGAACTTTTGTGGATTTTGCTAGGACCGATGCAATGGGCAATTGGATCAAGTCAGCATTGATTGCAGAGGACCAGTTACATAGTTGACTAGAGAGAGGTCAGACGTTGTGTGATCAGTGGGTTTGATGTTGGTCAATAATTTGAGAAGATGTTTGATTTCAGCGCTGCTTGGTCAGGACCTGTGAGGTCAAGTGGGTTTGTGGCCTACAGTGAAGCTTCAGAAAGGGTGTGTGTTGTGCTCTTGCTGATGGTTGAGGCATATAGAGAGCGTTGTTGCAAGATTCCTTACCACCCTGGTAAAGCTCTTGTGGTTGCTCTCGCACTGAGTAGAGAAGTTTATTTTCAGTGGCGTTTGTTGTTTCTCCATTTTATTGAGTAGAGTTGTGTTGATTGAAAGGTCTCCACTCAGTTGGTTTAGCTATCAACGTAGCTTTTCTGGCCCGAGTTTTGCAGCGAGTTAGTTATATGCGAGATTGCAGTCAGAAGAGCACATTGAGATTTTTGTTGCTTCTATTGTGAGTGGCAATTCAGTTAGAGACTTTGTATGTCGTTGATGTTGAAATCAGGCATGATTTCTTGTTAGAGGCGTATAGTTCGTTGTTGCTTGGCACCCCGAGGGTGCCAAGATGTATGGAGATCTGAGGATTCTGTGACTACGGAGTATCGAGCAGAGAGATTGTTGTATCACTAGTTTGGGTTGGACTGTTAGCGAGTGAGGTTGCATTGTTGTTGCAGCCCCTTAGTTTTTCAGAGTGGAAGTGGAACGAGGTCTCTATAAGTTTCATTTCAGGACTCCCTAGGACGCCGAGAGGTTGCACCATGATATTGGTGATTGTGGATTGATTTACCTAGTGCACTCACTTTATTTTAGGGAAGATGGACTGTTCTACGAGAAGTGAGCACAGTTGTAGTTGGGAGAGATTTTTAGATAGCGTGGGGTTCCTGTGAGTATCGTTGTAGATAGAGACATTCGGTCCATTTTGCACTTCTGAAAGAGCCTTTAAGAAGGCATTGAAACTGCTCGTAAGTTGAGTTCAGCTTTTCATCCACAGACAGATGGTCACATCTAGGAAGTCAGTAAGATCTTGGAGGTTATGTTAAGTTTCAATGAGTTTTGCTCTCTATGCAGTTGAGACAGGTGGATGTATCTGAGGGAGTTTGCTTGTTATCAGTTATTAGTCCATTTTTCAGTTGGCACCGTTTGGGGCATTGTTAAGGAAAGATGTTTGTTCACTTGCCCATTGGAATGAGGTTGAGAGAGAAGTCGTAAGGTCTGAGTTGTCCCAGTTGTTTTATGAGGCAGTTCGAAGGTTTGTGCTTGAATGCTTTCAGTTCAAGGTTGTTATAAAAGTTGTGCGGATGATCACCGCTGAGATAGAATTTGAGGTTAGCAGTCATGTGTTTTTTAAAGTGGCGTCCATTTGAAGAATGCAGAGATTTGAGACCAGAGGAATGTCGAGTTCGAGTGGTTTAGTGAGTGTGACTCTCAAATTAGCTAGTGTAGTGGGGTGTTGTTAACTCTGCCTCCTTTGTTGACTGCAGTGTTTATCGTGTTTCATGTTTCAATGCCTTGTTGGGTTGTGCATAGCCCATCACATATTAATGATCACGAGCTTTTGGCATTAAATGAAGATTTGTCTTGTGTAGAAAATCATGTCCGGTTTCTGGATAGAGATTGGGAAGTATCTAAGTTCAGTGAGTTGCTTTCGTTAGAGTAAGGTGGAAGGGGTTGTGCACTTTTGTTGTTCTGGGTTATTTGAGCCTTAGTCAACTTTCGAGGACGAAAGTTTTCTAAGGGGGGAATATTATAATAGCCTTAAGTTTTATTACTTAAAAGTTTAAGTTAAAATAAGAGTCATGGTAGTTTTATAGTAAAGAAGAAGAAGGATGGGCATTTAAGTCATTAGACTTGGGTATTTAATGCATTTTGTAACCTTAAGAAGTTACTGTTCACTTCGACCACCGCCGTCGTGTATGCATCGCAGTCCTCATCAAGTTCCGCTGTGAGAAGCAGCGTCGTCGCCGTCTGGGTCGCGTGGGTTCGTTTCGAGCAGTACCGCGAGCTCTGTCACCATAGATCGGGGTAGACGTTGTCGTTAGGATCTGAGTTTTAGCCGTTGTGGGAGCTGGTCGCCGTCGGTCTGAGTAGAGCGGGCGCTCGTGTGCGTTTTTGTTGTTCGCGAGCTCGAGCTAAGGAGTAGTGCAGCGCAGGAGGTCGCGGGTGTTGGGCTTAGTCTGCTCGTGTGGGTTGCTTCAGCGGCCGTCGTCACGAGTTCGTCGCCGCCGTGGTTCAGCCCTCGCCGTCGCCGGAGATCCCTCAATGTGAGCTTCCATTAATGGTGTTTTGGTAGTTCAAATGAGTTTGATTTCATTTCATTAAAGAAGAAGGAGGGCGTTTGTTTCTGTGATTAGAGTTATTTAAATGAAGCTCAAAGGTTGTTGTTTTAAGTTTTAACTCATTTAAGTTGAGGTTTAAGGGTTGTTTGGTTTGTTGCATAAAATCATTTAAAACGTGGTTAGGGCATGTTTGGTTGCTAGTTTATGCTATTCAAGTTATGGATAAGTGGTGTTTGTTTGCTGGTTTAATGGTTATTTGAATAAGGAATAATGGTTGTTTGGTTATTAGTGTTGAGATATTTAAATGAGGATTAGACATGTTTGCTTGTTGGATTATGGTCATTCAAACGTGGTTTAGGGGCTGTTTGTTTGCAGGTTTATGACTATTCAAGTGGTGAGTTAAAGCTGTTTGTTTCTTGGTTTTTGAGTATTCAAATAATGGATTAATGTTGTTTGGCTACTAGTTTAAAGTTAGTTAAAGTATGGATTAAGCTTATTTAGTTTGTGGCATAAAACCATTCAAGAAGCGATTTATGCTTGTTTGGCTAGTGCTTTAAAATCATTCAAGTAATGAACTAAAGGTGTTTGGTTTGGGGGGTGAGTTATCCCAAATGTGAAATTTAGGTTTGTTTAGATTGAGTTTAGTGGGTGTTTGGCTTGGGTAAAATGATGAATTTTGACCCATTGACTTTTATTGGCCAAATTTGACCCGAACCATTTTCTGTTCTTCGAGCTGAGTTCGTGAGGCATGTGTAGCCACCAGGTGTCTCTAGGACACATTTTTCGAGGTTCTTGTCGGTTCGATAAATTCTATATTCTAGATCCAATTTTAATGGTCTAAGGTGCTAGTTTTGACTGGTTGGTTCGTTTCAGGTTTCAGAGTTGTGTCTGGCTAGTTAGAGCTTCTAGTGGATTCATAGAGAGCTGTTAGTGGATTGGACAAGGTAAGGGTCACTTTACCCTCTTCTCGAGGACATGTGGTTAATATATATGCCGGTTTATTTGCATTAGTTGATTTGTGTGGTTGTAGCATGACCATGTGCATTGTATGTTGCATTGATTGCATCGAGAGCATATACATTCATGTCTTGTCTCTTGTATGACTAGTGATGTATGAATCGTGTATGTCTACTTGTTATGGTTGAGTTGCATATGGTTGCATGACTGTCCTGATATGGACCTGCATGATGCTTGATGCACGGTTTGATGCCTCGTTTGGACCCAAACGAGTCATGGATACCAGATAGAGGAGACTAGTAGGTGAGGTGTGGACGATGGTATTCGGGCTCACACCCTAGCTTGAGGTGATATCCTCTCGCTCTGCAGGACTTCCGTGCATGGTCGGCCGGCCAGGCTCACGACCCTGGATGGTTTCTACTAGTAGCCTAGGCTCTCTCCAGGTAGGTGGTATGGGCCTGATACGGTTCCTTGGTGATTGGTGTGGCACCACCTCTCGCTGTGAGTACGAGGCCTGGGGCCAACAAGTTCTCGACTCACCAGTTCCCTCTAGAGTAGGATGACAGATTGCTCTCGATGCAGAGGACTCTTGTGAGCTTTTGGTCTTGGGTCTACGATCCTTAGACTGCTCTGCGTGGTGCTCGTCAAGGTAGAGGTTTCTACACCTAACACCCAGGAATTTGGGTTTTGTATACCCCTTGGTTATATTGATGATCATACTTATTTGCTGATGTTTGGATTCTTGTGCATGTCTGTCCCCGAGCCGGGGAAGCCTTACTGAGTTTGCGAAAACTCACCCTTTCCACTGTGGAATCCCCACAGGTACTACTAGACTGTATCGAGATGGATGATCAGCGGAGTTGGAGATAACCATGGGACCTGTTGCATTACTTTGTGTAGAGTCTTTCTAATTTATTCCTTCTGCATGAACTATTTAGGGGCATGATAAGTTGTACATGTTTACTCGAGTTTTTATGTTTTGACTCTTGGGTACCCAATGAAACTTTGATCGAATTTTCATGATTTTTATAAATCGGTTCTTTAGTGGATTTCAATAACATAGTTTTATCGGATTTAATTATACATGCCCTAAGTATCGAACGTTGTTTTCATGCATTTGGAGTTAAGACTTAGGTTTAGACCCTGATTTGGGTCGGGTTCTTACACCTATTTTGATGTGGTTTTCAATTTGGTATCGTTTCTACTGCATACCGATGAGTGATTGAATTTCAACGATTCTAGCGATTTTGGCCAATTTTTAGTTGGTGTTATGATTAGTCGGCGTTCTGATCTTGCTTTGAGGTTATCAACGGTATCTGCAATCCTTAAATTGAAGTTCATCACTGATAATTAAAGAGTATGTGAAAAATCGGTAACAAATTGAGCGTCGAATTTGGTTATTTTGCTTTTGCATAGTCAATTATTGCGGCTATTGGTGATTGATTTTAAAATCAAGTTTGAAATTGGATATTCTGAATAAAACTGAGGTCAACAAGTTATTTTTAATTAAAAACATATGAAGTCATAGCAATTGAGTTTGTAAATCTTTGATTGTGGAATCATTTTTCTGGTTTATTCTTGTGAGTTTGCAACATTTGGTATATGTTGATATGAAGAATTGAGGTAATTTACTCAATACTTTATTTATTGTAATTGCTAATATGCTTTGCTGCTTCTTTTAGATCCGAATTACATGAAATTGATATGATCTATTGCTGGTATTGTGATCCAATTCAATTATCTGCACTTGTGTATTAGTGATTTTGAGCTGAAAATTGATTTGGCATGCTGAATGTTGTTATTGTGCTACATATTGGTAATTAAGAATTATAGCTGGAAATTTTGTTCTGGCTTGTTTCTTTTGAATTGCAAGCTAAAATTTTCTATGAACAGGTCATTGTTGTGAGGATTTTGAGAATTGAATTGAAATTTGGAAAATTGATTATTGTGATAGATGCTTTGTGATCTGTTTGGGTAATTTTGATTTGTTGAAATTATCATTTTCTGTATTGAGGCTAGCAATCCTGTAAATAAATTGCTTTCTTATTTTGTGTTCGACCTGCAAACATGTCAGCAAGGTTTGTTATTGATAAATTTGATGGGAAAAGAGACTTCAGTTTATGGAAGATGAAGATGAAAACCTTGTTTGTGCAGCAGAAAGTTGTAAAAGCCTTAGATAATCCTCCTAAGTGGCCTACTACCATTACAGATGATGAGAAATAGGAGTCATGTGAGATTGCCTATAGCACATTCATCATTCGTTTGGCTGACAATGTAGTAACATAGACGATGTAGCCTCTTTGTGGTCTAAACTCGAAGAATTCTACATGTCTAAATCTCTATCCAATAAGATTTATTTGAAGGAGTGCTATTTGGATTTAGGATGGATCTTTCTAAGGGCTTAGAGGAAAACATTGATACTTTCAACAAAATTTATGGCGACCTGGCCAATTGTGAGGAGAAGCTCGATTCTGAGAATCAAGCTATCATTCTCCTCAATTCGTTACTCAAAAATTTCAAAGAGCTTAAATCAGTTATTAAGTATGACAAAGATACTTTGACCCTAGACATTGTTTTGGATTTTTTGAGATCTAGGAATTTGGAGAGGAAAATTGAAAAGGATTATGAGGCCTTGTTTGCGAAGATTAAGTCTTCTAAAGGTTAAGGCAATTCGTCAAGTAAATGGAGCTCGAATTCTACAAAGGGGAAACAACCATTAGAGCAGAAGACATTTACTTGCAATTACTATAGGAAAGAAGGTCATACAAAATATGATTGTCCCATTCTGAAGATGTAAAGACCCGACCCGAATGGGGTTCTAAATGGGCCTTTACCCCAATGCATGCATTCAAAATAAAATAATATGCAACATACTTTCGGATTCCAAGTAAAACTAAAACATTAAAAGTCCCTGTTTCCAAGCACCTGTTTCAGGAAAAGTACATTTCTAAAAGTATACTCTGATCAGAGATTTATTTAAACCATTCAAAAACCTTTTCAGGTACGACTTTGCTGGAATCCATAAAACATGAGAAAACATCCTAGGGCTCCGTGCCCGTCTACATGCATTCAGGGGAAATATAAAGTTAAAGAGTCATAAAATGAATAAAAGTGTCAGAGGTGACAGCAGGTGCCCATGATCACAGCTCCTCCTTCAGCCATCCTGTCTCGCTCCTTGGTTACCTGTGGAAGACCACAAAATAAGGGTGAGTAACGAATTACTCAGTAAGAATCCCCAACCGGGATACAATACGATGCACATGGTCATCAAGATGAGTGTATGCAAGCTATGAATGTAAACACAGAAAAGAGCACATAGCTCGAGTCCACACTTGGACCTCGGATGCCAACTCAGGGTCTTAGTCCGGAATTAACTACCATAACCACACAGATCGCCCTATACGAGAAACAAGTCCCGGCCTCCGCCCTGTCTACTATCGAATGAAAGGTGCACTAGCTCAAGATCCCGAGGAGCTCTCCCGGCCGATTTGTAATGAGCGTAAGCATGCACCGCGTGCTTCTACTGAGACTATGGGGGTGCCGGGTCCAGTGGCAAGCCGCCCATATCCGGATACCACGCCTAACTAAATCTCCGGATCGGTGTCACCGACATAGGGTGTGAGACACGGACACGTGAACTATGTCGGCTGTACCACCGCACCGAGGCTAAAAGGCGGGTCGTGGTAGGCTTACACCCAGAAGCCGTCCCTTACCTTAACAGTGGCAATCAGGGGCTCTTGCCGAACACGCCCGGGCGTGTCCATTTGCCGGGGACTAGGCATTGCCAAGTCATCATCCCGACCGTTGGGGCATCGCTTAGACTACCACCCTCACCCAAGATTGCGGGGCCTCACCGGTTGGGATAGCTAATCCTCACGGGGTCCAAGGACGGAGAACTGTCTTGAACGTCCTTGCCATGGATGCAAGATACTTTATGCATCGGGCCCGGATGATGCTATCTACCTGAATTCTAACCTGCCTTAACAATCAGCAAACAATCCAATACGTGCTCGAAAGAATACAACATACCTAGCATGGTACTACAGAACAAGAATGAATATGAGCATGCGAGAACGGAACAACCTAGCATGGACTAACATGAAAGAACAACATACGAAGTCATGCGGTCGAGAATTCGAGCAGTACCTAAACTATACATGCTGATAATCACAAACAAACATACAACATCAATCACATAGAACATCGCAGGGTCCACACAACCCCGGTAAGAAATCCTTACCTTGGTCGGAAGACTTCTACACACAAATTCCTAAGCTGCGAACACTTCCGAGCTAGCTATCGAGAACCTACAAACATAGTAACAATCACAACCATATCCCTAAAAATATAATAAAGCACAGCAGGCTCGGCTCTGGAGCACTCACACCGCACCGCGACACGAAGCAAAGCGCGCTGGCGGGTAGCGGCGGCTGTGGCTGAAGGCGCGGTGCGCGTGACGGACGAGACGGGACTTCAGCGGAAGCAAGCGCGCACGGCGGGCGCCGCAGGCGCTGGCGTCGCGATGCGGACACGGAGCTGCTCGGCGAGGGACGCGCGCGCGCGAACGTCTGGGTGTGCGGGCGGCGGCGGCTCGGCAAGCGACACGGGCGAGGCGCTCAGCGTCTGGCGTCTCGCGCGCTGCGCGCGATCCGCGGGCGTGACGTCGGGTGGCGATGCGCGAGCAGTGGGTGGGTCATTGCTTGTCTGCGAGATCGGGCGCGACGGCGTGTGGTGCAGCAGGGCGCGACAGCGGCGGCGAGCGTTTGCGCTACGGAGGGCCGCGACGGCAGATCTGGCGCGACACGGGCGTCTGCTCGTGCGGATCTGGGACGGCCTTTGCTTTCGGATCTGGGCGTCGGCTCGGCGGTAGGCGGACACAGGGGCACTGCAACAAACACACACACACACAAGCTCTCCTTCTTACCTTCGGCCAGCAAGAACACCCAAACGAGAAGATGAAGAGGATGAAGACTTACCCGGAATGATGATGGAGTCTCGAGCTGCAAAGGGGATGAAGAAATCGGCAAGGAGAGCTTGGGAGAAAGCTTGGGCGGCCACAAGATTTTGGAGAAGAAGATATGGCCAAACCTATTTTCTTTTCATTTAACCAAATGCACCAAAACTCCAAAATCCAAGGCTAACCATAAAATAATACGGACAGAGCAACAAGAGCACCTAATGGCTCAATTGGCACACATCCTCACAAGCTTTCCAGGAGACCCGGGTTCAAACCCCAACTGCAGCACAATTTTTCTTTCTTTTTACTTTTGCATCAAACCTTGCTCAAACCCTTCCACGAAGCCTCACAAACCTACATAAATCCATCCAATATTTTTAGCAACTAGAAAGGACATAAACGACCCTGGCGGCCCGACAAATTACCAAAATACCCCTTGGGCATACCTGGAAGACTGGGGTGAAAACCTGGGCCGTTACAGAAGAGGAAAGGTAAGTTACATGTTAGTATAGTTGATGATTCAGCTAACTTCCTCGAAGATTTTGATTCGGCTAAGGTGATTTTGGCCGGAAATTCTGAAAATTTGGACCCTTATGATAATTTGTGGTTATGGACTTTAATTGTTCTTTCCACATGTCCCCTTTTGAGCACAATTTTGAAAATTTGGAATCTGAAAAATGGAAAAGTTTTGTTGGAAAAAATATTCAGCATGAGATTAAGGGAATAGGTTCTATTTGGTTTAGCATGGATGACGGTTCCGTTAAGTTGCTAACATATGTGAAATTTGTTTCAGGTCTTCAACGAAATCTTATCTCGTTAGGTGTTTTTGATGTTGTTGGTTATAACTGATAAAACAAATGGTGACAAAAGTGAGCAATCACAGATTGCTCAAATTGTGATTGCTCCAATTTAGGTCTTCAATAAGGCGGAATTAAAGGGCTACACAATTAAGGGAAATATAAATTCTTTATTTATATTTAATTTCCAATCAATACATTGTCAAACTTTCTTTACACAGCAGCATAAATACTTTCCATATTTATTTCAATTGCTCTGTCAAATAGCAATTGAAATGATACTGCATAATTTATAATTAAGGTTATTCCCTTTAAAGGTAATAATTTCCTTGTACAAAAATGAGTGATTGAAGCATTTCCTTCAGATGTAATTTGTATTTATAATCTTCTTAGACAATATGGATCAATAAGAAAAAAGAGACAAGAGCTCTTTCTTTTAAATTATTCTTTCTACCAACACAGTGTGTAGTATTAAAGAGTTTCTTTCATTTGTTTGGTCCATAGTTAATTATGGTATCAGAGCCATCTGAAGGAGTTATCAAAATTGATCGATCCTTAAGTTTATCTACACTCATGGAAAAGAAGGAGACAATACTTACAATACAAGCTTTCCACCAATGCTCTAGCTTAATCTCAATAAAGCTAAGCAGGACTAACTATCTACTGTGGAAGTCACAAGTTACACCATTAGTAAGAAATCTCGGAGTAGAGCATCATCTCCAAGAGGGAAGCAGACCAAAGCAATTCCTAGAAGATGAAGATTTAAGTCCAAATCTATATTACCTCACATGGCTCAACAATGATGGACTTTTAGTCTCATGGCTATTGGGCATCATAACTGAGAACGTGTTGGCTACAATTGAGGGGACTGAAACAGCATCACAATTGTGGAAATCACTAGAGGAACAACTCCTTACAATGACAAAGGAGAATGAAATCCATTTGAATGAGGCTATCCTTACTTTGAAAAAGGGAAGTCTTTCTTTAGATGAGTATTTAAAGAAAATTAAATCTTTATGTGATCAACTTGCAGCCATGAAGAAACCAATGGATGATCTCACCAAAGTCTTCCACGTTGTTAGCGGATTAGAGCCAAAAGAACAAGGATTCAAGATGGCTATGCTAACTAAAGCTCCTTATCCATCTTACAACGAGTTTATTCTAGCTCTAAAGCCACATGAAACAATGATAAATGCTGTCATTGAGGAAGAAAAAACATCTCAACCAAATCACACTCAAGCCTTATATTCTCAAAGAGGAAGAGCAAAAGGTAGGGGACGACACTTTTCTTCTAGGGGAAGAGGGTTTCCATAAGGTCAAGCAGTCACCTCACACACAACTGCCAACACAAGCCCACAAAAAATCAACACCCAAGAACGAAAACATATGGATAAAGGTGTGCTAAATTCTCCTATTCAAAATGATGAGGTTGTTTGCCAAATATGTGGAAAGGGAAATCACACTGCGCTGGAATGTTGGAATAGATTCGACCACTCTTTCCAATCCGAACGTATTCCTAAAGCATTGGCTGCAATAAACTTAAACGAGGGTGCAGATCCATTACTATATGCAGATTCAGAAGCTACATCTCACATCTTAAATGATCCAAGTAAGATCCTTACCTATCAAACTTATAAAGGACGTGAAAAAATAATTGTTGGAAATGGAAATCAATTAGACATATCATATATTGGTCAAGGTAAAATAGCCAACAAGTATAATGATCTAAAGCTAAAAAATGTTTTAATTGTCCCTGAGATGAAAAAGAATTTACTTTCTATTAGTAAACTTACACAAGATAATGATTGCACAATTACTTTTTTGGCTAACAAGTTTGTCATAAATAATAGAGGCAAATTCTTGCTAAAGGAGAAAGAAAAGGTGGACTATATTCATTAGATGAGAAGACACAACGACAACAAGCTCTCATGGCAGTTTCAACTCAAAACAAGGTTGATATATCCATATGGCAAAAGCGAATGGGACATGTTAATGACATTTCTCTCAAGACTTTGTGTAATCAAAGTCTTATCAATGTGTCTTGCTGGAAAAAATCAGAAAAATTTTGTGAAAGCTGCCAAATGGGAAAGAGGTGTAGATTACCTTTTGAATCAAGCAATTCTATAAGTTTAGTTCCTTTAGAAAAAATACATTGTGACTTATGGGGTCCAGCTCCTATTATTTCATGTCAAAGTTTCAAATACTATGCTTGTTTTGTGGATGATTACTCGAGATTTACTTGGTTATATCCTCATAAGAAGAAATATGATTTTATATGTTGCTTTAAAAACTTCAAACTATTAGTTGATAACCAATTTGACAGGAAAATCAAAGTGTTTCAAAGTGATGGAGGGGGAGAGTTTACATCATTCGAATTCAAGAAATCTCTAGAAGAACGTGGAATACATCACCAACTCTCATGCCCATTTACCCCTCAACAAAATGGAGTAGCAGAAAGGAAACATCGTCATGTAGTAGAAACAGGTTTAACTTTACTCTTTCATTCTAAGATTCCACTCAAATATTGGGTAGATGCTTTTCTTATGGCAGTTCATCTAATAAATAGAATGCATTCTAAGTCTCTAAAAGACCAAATCCCTTTTCACAAACTTTTTAAAAAAGCCCCAAATTATAGTGGACTCAAGGTGTTTGGATGTAAATGTTTTCCATATCTTAGAAATTATGGGCAAAATAAATTCTCAAAATCCTTGTGTTTTTATAGGATATAGCCCCATACATAAAGGATATAGGTGCCTAGATCCTCAAACTAATAGAGTTTACATCTCTCGTCACGTAGTTTTTTATGAAGAATGTTTCCCATTTGATAATAACAATAATGCATCACAAAAGGAAAATATGCAGCTTGTGCCTACTGAGTTTACAAGTTTTGAAGATTGGGAACAAACCTCAAAGCCATCAAAGCAAGAGGTATCAATTGAACAAAGCATAGTTGAAATGAACGCTGACACATATTGTTCTGGCATGGAAAAATTGCAAGGCATCAACAATACACGTGAAAAATCTATTGAAAAAGGAAATGATGTTAACAAAGAAACCATGTACACTCATCCTCACTCTTCTAATGAAAGGTTACTACAACACCATAACATGCTAGACAATGTCTCTATTGAGGAAGAAACTCAGACTACTACAATTGATATCCCAAATGAAGAAGATCGTTGTCCAGCACATGCCACAAGAGAGGATCCTACCTTCGAATCCACTTCGAAAAACAATGAGCATTCTAAATCTCCCTCATCTATTTGATCTTCATTGGATACCAATAATAAGTTATATAACGATCTTAATATTTCTTTTGTAGGTGAAGAATGTGAAGGAAACCCAAGTATATCACACTTGGACAACAAACATCATATGATAACGAGGAGAAAACTAGCCCAAAACCCAAACCTTGATCCTCAACTACACCAATCAACACATAAAACCCAACAAAATCATTTGCTTCTTACAATTGACCACATAGTTGAACGAAAATCCTACAAGGCAGCCATTCACATCCCTCATTCGAAACTAACAATGGAAGAAGAAATGCAGGCTCTCATTAAAAATCAGACATGGAATCTAGTTCCCAAACCAAACAACACCAATATAGTTGATGTAAATGGATTTTTAAAACCAAATTGAAGGAAGATGAGACTATAGATCGATACAAGGCACGATTAGTGGCTCAAGGATATTCGCAAGTAGAATGCATTGACTATGAAGAAACATTTAGTCCAATCGTAAAACCTTCCACAATTCTAATCATTCTAGCAATTGTAACAAGTTCAAACTGGAAAATTTGACAGTTAGACGTGAAGAATGCATTCCTTCATGGCACACTTCAGGAGACAGTGTACGTGGCATAACCACCTAGATTTCAAGAAAAAAACTTACCATACCACGTGTGCAAACTAAACAAGTCTCTTTATGGATTAAAGCAAGCTCCAAGGGCTTGGCTTGAAAGACTCTCCAAATATCTATTTCATCTTGGTTTTGTGTGTTGTAGATCTGATTCATCTATGTTTTTTTTAAACAATATCATATACTCTTAGTCATGCTAATATTGTTGATGACATTATCTTGACAGGGAATGATCACAAAGCTATTCAACACTTGATTTACCAGCTTGGAGATGAGTTTGCAATCAAGGACCCCGACAATATACACTATTTTCTGGGAATAGAAGTGAATAATACCGAGCAAGGGCTTTTCCTTTCCCAAACCAAATACGCCAAAGAAATCCTACAAAAAGCCAATATGTTGTCTGCTTCTCACTTCAACACTCCAATGTCCACTTCTAAAACTGAGTTTCCAAATGATAAAAATCTTGTCGATGCCACTAAATATAGAAGTATTGTCGGTTCTCTACAATATTTAACACTATCTAGACCTGACATTACTCAAGCAGTAAACAAAGTATGCCAACACCGGCAAAAACCTATGGAGCAACATCTTCGAGCAGTCAATCACATCCTAAGATATATAAAAAGGATAATTGATTATGACATACTTTTTCATAGTAACAACCCATTAAATTTATATGCCTTTTGTGATGCAGATTGGGGAGGCTGTTAAGAAACGAGACGTAGCACAACGGGCTTTTGCATTTTTCTTGGAGCAAATTGCATCTCATGGTCCTCAAAGAATCAACCAATTGTAGCTCGATCAAGCTTAGAAGCTGAATATCGAGCTATGGCCAGCACTATAGCGAAAATCACGTGGATAACATTTATTCTCAAAGATTTAGGCATCAAGTTGTCTTAACCCCCACAATTGTTCTGTGACAACTTAAGTGCATTCCAAATGTCCATTAACCTTGTGTTTCATGCCCGGACGAAACATATTGAAATTGAGTACCATTTTGTACGAGAGAAAGTGGCCTTAGGATCACTCACTACATGCTATGTCCCTTCTACTTATCAAATAGCTGACATCTTAACTAAACCATTGTCGAAAAGTCCATTCCAGAATTTGAGATCCAAACTTGGAGTTCATGCCCTTGCCCACTCCAGTTTGAGGAAGAATGATAAAACAAATTGTGATAAAAGTGAGCAATCACTGATTGCTCAAATTGTGATTGCTCCAATTTAGGTCTTCAATAAGGCGGAATTAAAGGACTACACAATTAAGAGAAATATAAATCCTTTATTTATATTTAATTTCTAGTCAATACATTGTCAAACTTCCTTTACACAACATCATAAATACTTTCCTTATTTATTTCAATTGCTCTGTAAAATAGCAATTGAAATGATACTACATAATTTATAATTATGGTTATTGCCTTTAAAGGTAATAATTTCCTTGTAAACAATGAGTGATTGAAGCATCTCCTTTAGATGTAATTTGTATTTATTGTCTTCTTAGACAATATGGATCAATAAGAAAAAAGAAACAAGAGCTCTTTCTTTTAAATTATTCTTTCTACTAACAAAGTGTGTAGTATAAAAGAGTTTCTTTCATTTGTTTGGTCCATAGTTTATTAATAACTCCTCATATCGAAATGGATTACTTCATGTGAGTTAAAAAGGTGAAAATTAAGTTGTCTAGAAAGTTGACCAATGGTTTATACATCCTGCACGGAAAAGCTTTTCAGCTTGAGATTGATGTAGTTTATGATAAATTTGTTAAGACTTCATTTGTAAATTTGAAAGGTTCTTCTCTAGAAGTTAATTGTGCTGTTGATTCTGCTTATGCATCTGAAAATCTGTTTGTTGAGCCTTCAGTACTTGTCGGTGACATTGCACATTCAAATTCAATCTTAGTTGCTCTTGAACCCGAGGATGTTCCTGCTGGTTTGATTGTAACATTTAGTTGTTCGATATGGAGTTGACTTGTTTGTTGGATTTTTCATGTAGGATGTTTGTGGTGAGACCTAAGGTTTATTTGCTAATTGTCTGGTTTTGCTGGTTTGTGATTAAGTCTGATGTAGAGGTGTTGTGTACGCTCGTTCTGATGTAGATTCGTTTGCTTTCGGTTACATACACGAAGAGGGGATAAATGATCATGATGTGTTCTTGATGTCCTTTCTCCGTTTGTGTTCTTGTATGTATCCTCACTATTGGACTTCGATTGCATTGATCTGTGTTGTTTGCAGTTCTTATGTGTGGTTTGTCTCTTTCATGATTGTCTACTCGTTTGCAAGAAATCTATTTTGATTATGGCTTTGCAAGAGATCGTATTGCTCATTATGTTTTTATCGAGGCTTCTAGGTGCAAGTTGCATCATCTGCTTTTGTCATTTGTAGATGATTTTTTTTGTTGCATCTGGTTGTTTTGTTGTGGAGTTTTCATGTCTCTTGACTTGTTGTTGTTTGAAGATTTCTTGGTCTGTGAGTTTGATATGGAAGAGGTTTGTTTTTGTTCGTTTGGAGTATTTTTTTGTGCTTCTATTTCTGGCCATTATGTTAGCACAGTTTGTTAGTTTGTTCAGAAGTTACATGGGTTTAACATATTTTAGTGCAGCGTTCTAAGCTTTCAAATTTTTTATTCGAGCTATTGTTATTTGAGGGTCATTTGAGTTCTGAATGCATTTGTTTATGAAGAGTTGATTCGTTCTGGATATATTGACTTTAATTTTTGCTGCTTATGTCGTTCTGAGAGGGTATTTACTCATTTGTTTTGATTCCATGTTACCTAACAACATTATTTATGTGATGTCTTTCTTTATCGATGTTCTTTAAAGAACAGGTTCAGGTTGCCGTTGGTGGATTGAGTTCACCATCCTGTTGAAATTCTGAATTATGAGGTCTTGAAGACCGTTCTGTTTTGCTCGTGTGCCCAAGCAAAGTTATGATCCAGTTTTGTCTGGAATTCTGATTTCTGTTTTGTTTTATGATATGAACTTCAAGAGGGTATTTTGTAGTAAAGTCAGTTACACATCATGTATTAGCCCATAAGATGAGTTAATGTTTAACTTGGGTTAATTAAAAGTTAATTTACTAATCATGAGAGATGTGTATTAGAAGCTCATATATATAAAGCTTTTTTGGGGGTTTCTTCTTCTTTGAGATTGAGAGTTAGAAACCCTAGCCACCTTGAAAGCCTTTGTACAATGTTAGCAATGACATTTGAGGGTGAATCGATCAAGCTCAATCGATTCACGACAGTGGAGTTGGGACGTTCCCGAACCACTTAAATCCGGTGTGCTTTGTTCTCTCTTCTCCATTATCCTTCTTTATTTGTTTCAATTTCATTTTTGTTGGGTTTTTACTGATAAAAATAGATAAACAAATTACCTCTCGTAGCGTGTGCAGTGGAATTCACACCAAAACCCGAGGAAAGTAAAATAGTCAATGGAGAATAATCACAATGACTAAACTCTCTTTTTCACAGCTTAAATTCTTTTTCTTTCTAAATACCAAATGGAGATCTCTCTTTGAGTTTATGAGAGAATGTTCTCAATTGTGTTGTGTTTCTTCTAAAAAATTACAAGCCTATTTATAGGCTTGTAAATAACGTTACCAAAACTAAATGGTACGTTTGTTGTAAACAAAACATTAATACTAAATTAATTAAATAACATATATATTTAATTAATTGTATTAAGTAAATATGTTTGTAATACACAATTGATTGAATAACTCACATTTAATTAATTTCTCAACGTATATAACTTACATCTCGCACTCGCACATAATGCAGTTTCATTATGGGCGTATAAGATACAAATCTCATCCTCATTACTCAAATCAAGGAACACATCCTTTTCCATTTGTATCAGAATTCATACAAGAAAATAGGTCGTGTGACCGTCATACTTTTATCTCGAGAGCTCGTTACTTTATAACGGTTAAATATATAACGTAACCTTGAATTTGAAGTAGAGTTAGTATGAAGTGCCCTAGATTCATTTAGTCACATTGATCATCACTCAAGATCTCTTTTGATATACTCCATTTACATATTTTTGTATTCACAATTATATCAAAAAAATATAATTGGTCGACCGTGAATACACTATAACGTGACAGTCAAAATGATCTTCCCTTTTTCCAATTTCCAAAAAATTCCATTTCAAAACAACTGTTTTCTAGGTAGGTCCCATTAGATTGAATCATTCATGATCATTGGTAACCTTCCTAAGAAGACTAATATTGAAGTGAAACTTCAAAATTTTAGCTAAAAGGTCATAAGGGTATTTATAGAGATTTCTCAATCTCAAGGGTCTTATACAACTAAGAAGTAGAGATCAAATAACTTCAGTTACCTTATATGGTCACATTAAACACATGTGGTATGAAACACATGTTACAGTATTATACTCTTTAGCATCAGAGTGTATGTCTCAACTAATACTGTACAGATGATAGTATAGATACACTCAGTATCTTACTCGAGTCCACTTTTCTACTTCAATATTCTATCAACAAATGACTACAGGACTTCCATCTGGCACTCATAGATAGTTTAAGATGAACAGTGAGATTTTTCATCTTCGATCATAACATGATCTCATCTTGATCACTTATCAAGGCGATATCTTCTTTTAAACAATTGCTCTCATTTTATTGTACCCTCATAACAATAAAATTGCTTAAAAGTACCTCATTTCTAATTGACACATGAGTCATAGAATCGATTGCTTGTTTGAGAAAGCCAATCTACTGTCCGACATACTTTTGATTCAATGTACAAAACATTTTTATTTATGCATTATAAAGTACACAACTTTATTCCATAACTCAAAATGATCATAATACAATTTCTTAAAGACTACAATGTTAAAACCTACGCAATCCTAGAGATTTAACATGCTTATTAAAAACATCTCTTGGAATAGGTTTCGTTAAAGGGTCTACAACCATGTTGCTCGTTGAAATGTATTGCACATTCACTTCCTTTTGTGCAACCATGTCCCTCACAAAATTGTATTTAATGTCTATGTGTTTTGTCTTGGAGTGATATTTGGGATCCTTTGTGAAACACTGAGTTAGACATATTTTCTTCAAATCCCAAATGACTTAAGAATCTATTAAGCCGCCCTGCTTCTTTGACAGCCGCTGAAAGTGCAACAAATTCAGCTTCCATTGTTGATAATGCAATACAAGTTTACTTCTTACTACTCCATGAAATTGCTCCATTACTCAGGAAGAATGCATACCCTAAGGTAGATTTTCTTTCATTTAAATCTCTTCTCCAATAAGCATATGTATAGCCTTCTAAGCTTAAACCATTCCCTTGGTAGCAAAGTGCATAATCCATGGTTCCCTTGAGGTACCGAAGTATTCTCTAAACTGCTTTCCAATGGGGTTGTCTTGGATTTGCCTGAAATCGACTTACCATTCCAACAAAAAAACATATGTCTGGTCTTGTACACATCATGGCATACATGAGGCTTCCAACAACACTCGAATAAGGAACTTTTCGCATTAGTTCAATTTCTTCAGAAGTCTTTGGACACATTCTCTGGCTCAAGTTATCGCCTTTTGTGATTGAAGTATCAATGGGCTTACAATCTTGCATCTTAAATCTTTCAAGAACATTTTTGATATATTGACCTTGTGACAAGGTCAAAATCCTCTTGGAGCTATCTCTTTCAATCTTAACTCTAAGTATATAAGATACTTCACCCATATCCTTCTGCAAATTGGAGGATAACCATTCTTTAATGGTCAATACATACTCCCTATCTTTTCTAGCTAACAGTATGTCATCCACATATAGTGAAAGAATCACAAACCTATCTTTGGTTGTTATGACATACACACAGTGGTCCTCATCAATCATATGAAAACCATATGAAATGACTACTTGGTGAAACCTAATGTACCACTATCTGGAAGATTGTTTAAGGCCATAAATTGACCTCGCCCATTTACATACTTTATTTTCTTGCCCTTTAGTAACAAAACCGATAGGTTGTTGCATGTCAATTTCTTCTTCCAGCTCACCATTTATAAATGTTGTTTTTACATCCATTTGATGTAATTCCAAGTCTAAATTGGCGACTATAGCTAGGATGAACCTTATAGAGGTAAACCTTACAACAGGTGAAAAAGTTTCTTCATAATCTATTCCTTCCTGTTGTGTGAATCCTTTGGCTACAAGCCGAGCCTTATATCTTTCTATTGAGCCATCAGCTCTATGCTTGATTTTAAGAATCCACTTGTTACCAATAGCTTTGCATCTTGTAGGGAGATCAACTAGCTCTCATACTTTATTATACTCCATAGACTTCATTTCTTCTCCATTGCTTTCATCCAATTCTCTCTATTTGGACATTGAAGAGCTTCTTGTACACTATTCAGCTCCTCATCATCCTCTCACGTAATCATGTATGCTTCATAATCAACATGTCGTTTTGGTATTCTTCCACGAATACTACGTCTTATTTGTGGTTCTTGTATAATTTGTTCGTCAATCGACTCACGAATTGTTTGTGATTCTCTTAAATCACATGCAATGTTCCAATCTCTCCCACTCATATGAGATACTGTTGGTAGATCATTGAGATTATCCAATGATTGATTTGATAAAAGCAAATCGTTTTGATCATTGTTTTCAAATAGGGACATCTCAGTATTGATCTCACCTTTCTTTGGAAAATCATTTTCTAAAAATGTTACATCTCGTGATTCGAATTCAACTACACTCCCACTTTCTTGTTCATTGATGAACACATACCCTTTTGAGTGTTCAGAGTATCTTATAAATATACTCTATTTACCTCTTGGACCTAGTTTTCCATATTGGTGTGAAAACTCATGAACATAAGCAGGACATCCCCAAGATCTCAAACCACTAAGGTCTGGCTTTCTATAGGTACATAATTCATAGGGCGTGGAAGTGACAGACTTTGAAGGCACTAGATTTAGTATATATGCAGCAGTCAATAAAGCATCACCCTAAAAGGTGATCGGCAAGTTTGCTTGTGCCATCATTGACCTAACCATCTTTAAAAGAGTTATATTTCTTCTTCTGCTACCTCATTTTGTTGTGGTGTTCTTGGGGTAGTTAGCTGCCTCAATATACCTTTTTCCTCACTAACTGTTTAAACTGATTAGACAGATATTCACGTCCTCGGTCAGTTCTCATTGCCTCAATATTTCTTCTTTCTGCTACCCCATTTTGTTTATCTAATTTGCCATATTAACCTTTTTATCTAATTGATTTTCCACCATAAATATTTATTTTCTAAAACAATCCAATGCTTCAGACTTATGGGAAATTAGATAAACATGACAATAATGTGTAAAATCATCTATGAAAGTGACAAAATATTCACTTCCATGTCTAGCCTCCACATTCATAGGTCCACAAATATTAGAGTGAATTAATTGCAATGGAAAGTCAGCTCTAGTTCCTTTTCCAAATGGTTTTCGTGCCATTTTTTCCGCTAAACAATTTTCACATATAGGTAAGTCAACAATATTAGTTTGTCCTAACAAACCTTCTTTAGCTAATCTAGCCATTCTATGTTGACCTATATGACCTAGTCGAGTGTGCCACATAGCCACATCAACATTTGCATCAACAGATGATGTTATAAAGGAAAAATTAGCAGAATCATGAGATATCATATCAATAACATCCATTATCATAAAACCATTCAACAAATATCCAGAACCATAAAGTACGTTGTTCAATGAGATAGTTAATGAACTACCAGACATATTAAAAGTATAACCAAGTTTTAGAAGGATAGAGACAGAAAGCAAATTTCGCCGTATATCTGGTGCATATAACACATCATGCAAAAATAGGGTTCGCCCATTTTGCATGTTCAATTGGCAAGATCCAATTCCTTTAACAGGTACTCGTGCATTATTTCCAACATTGGGCCATCTTGCTCCTGACGGAATTCGATGAAATTCCACATGCACCCAACGTTCTTTAGCTACGTGGTCCGTGGGTCCAAAGTCTACAGTCCACAAAGGATGAGAGTCAGCCAAGAAAATGGAACTGGAAACACAACTTTCCGAAATCAAAGAACAAATCTTGAATTTATTGAAAGTTTGTACCTTCTTGGGTTCAATACACTCACGAGCATAGTGACCCTTCTTTTGGCAATTATAGCACTTGATATTGGCTATGTTGTTTTTAGGACGATAATTGGGACGCTTTCTCTTACTATAATAATTCCTATTTTGCTTACGACCATCATTTTCATTAAAATCTCTCTTATGTTTACGTTTGTAACCTTTTGTTCCCACGGGAACTTGGTTCAACCATATACACGTCAACATGGTCTGACCTATTTGCCTCTATGCGATTCTCTTCTAATTCAAGATGACGTGCAACATCAGCAAGAGTTTTAATTCCCTCATTAGGGGTAATATGCACCTTCATGTGCTCCCAACTACGGGAAAGAGATCTAATGACGACTTGAACCTGCTGCTCAACAGTTAGGACATAGCCAACATCATTAAGCACACTAATTATGTTAGACATTTCTCTCGTGTGTTATCGCATATTATGATTAGGGCTTTTCTTATAAGTGTCAAACTTAATAGTAAGTTGTCTTACTTTGGTGATAGAAGTTTCACCAAATTTCAACTTAAGCGCACCCCACATGTCCTTAGCAAGGTTATAGGAACGAAACTCACGCATGACATCATTGTCCATGCTGCTCAACAAAGTAATGTGAGCTAGTGAGTTTTTCCTTTTCCAAGCATCATAAGCCTCACGGTCCTTTCTATGTTGAGCTGAGGTCCATTCCTCAAGCTCACTTAATACATGGTTTAATACTTCAAGAGCCTCTTGCTCTTCTAGAAAATATTGTATTTTCATTGACCATATGTCATAATTATCTCCATTCAACTTTTCTCCTTTGTTGAGTTCAACAATTATGTTCTTAGAAGCAGATGTCATTTTACTGAGTCTCTCTGACACATTTTGTAAACACAATAGATCAATTCATATGCATAACACACTACCCCCATTATTTTACAATTTTCAAATAAATTCATTCATAATTATTTTACATAACATCAATTCGAAATATCACTAAGTTTCAAAATCATCGTCGATGTTATGAAAAACTTTTATTCATAAATTTATCACATTGTAAAATAGCTAAAAATAAACTTTCATTATTAAAAATAATGAATAATGAAAATGAGACATACTCATATTCCAATTCCCACAAAAACAAAATGAGCATATATTTTCAATGAATTTCTCTAGTAACTCAATATTTACAAAATATATGAATTTTTTGAACACATTTAAATAGTATGGAATGGTTCATTCACCAACAAGACATTCTTGATTATATGCTCCAAAAACAATTCATGACTCATTTACAAAAAAAAAAAATGTCATGTATCTTTTCTATCAAGATCTTTAAACCTCAATTTTTTTGTGACTTTATTATTTTCAATATTTATTTTATGTAACAAATACAAAAAGAATATCAAAGAATAATTATGATAGAGGAAAAAATTGTTAGACAAAGAATGATAGAAATTGCTAGTGACTAAATAAATATGGAGAATTTTTTTAACAAGATAATTAATTGTTCTCCAATTGCATTGTTTACAACATAACAAGCAACAAGTTATGGGTACAAATCCCATTATATACTTTTTTTTATTTATAATTCTGGTTTTAGTCAATCCAGAAATGCATAATAAAATCTAAATTTGGAATGTTCATAACTTTGTCAATTCTCATCCAAATTATGCTTATAATATATCAATAGAAAGCTCTTGATATGTACTACATGTTCCACCAATAATCACATTTGAAATTCAAGTATTTAGAGAGATATTTGAAGTAAAACAAATCTGGTTCAAATATACTTAACCAATTGTAACTTTTAAAATACTCATCAAAAGATCATAACACTTTGTAGGAACATTCTTAAACACATTCCTTAATACAATAAAAATAGATAAACAAATTACCTCTCGTAGCGTGTGTAGCGGAATTCACACCAAAACCCGAGGAAAGTAAAACAGTCAATAGAGAATAATCACAAGGACTAAACTCTCTTTTTAATGGCCTAAATCCTTTTTCTTTCTAAATGCCAAATAGAGATCTCTCTTTGAGTTTATGAGAGAATGTTCTCAATTGTGTTGTTGTGTTTCTTCTTAAAAATTACAAGCCTATTTATAGGCTTGTAAATAACGTTACAAAAACTAAATGGTACGTTTGTTGTAAACAAAACATTAATACTAAATTAATTAAATAACATATATATTTAATTAATTGTATTAAGTAAATATATGTTTGTAATACACAATTAATTAAATAACTCACATTTAATTAATTTCTCAACTGTATATAACTTACAATTTTGGTATTTAGTTTGATTTTGGTCTTTTATAGTTGTTGGGGGTCTCTGGGCCGAGAGGCTTTGGCATTACAATATGCATGAATCAGATTTTAAAAACTCTTTCGAGCTGGATCAGTCTGAGTTTGTGCCACGCTATTTAGTGGGTTAGGTATCAAAACCATTGTCAGAAAATATTTGATGAACTTCAACTACCATGATGTTTATATCCTCTAAATACCTGGGGATCATTTTCACTCTTGTTTGGCTTGCCATTGAAGAGGAGAGCAGTGTTTTTTTTATGGTGCTAATGAATGGTTTGCCTTTTTTTTTTTTTAAGACACCCCTTTGGTAGCTCATAGGTCGTATTTTTCTTCTATATGGTGCAAGTGCAATATACACACAATAAAGTAATGAAAAAGCTGAGAACCATTTTGCAAAAGAATATTCCAAGAAAAGACAGTAAGTTACTAATTTCGTGGTTTTTTTAGGATATATTTTAGCTCTCTATAATTATCCATTGTCGACAAAAACCACCCTCATAGGTTGTCGTATCGTAGGGCTACAATGCTATTTCTACGCTTTGTTTTTTTGCTCCATTATCATCTACGCGTGAAGGTCCTAGTTACATTTTGCAGTCTTCCAAGAAAAGAAAAAGGCAGTATTGTTTTTTCCACCCAAAACCTTTTCATCTCACTGTCACATTTAATTCACCTAAAAAGAGGTTATTCTGATAATTATAAGGCTAAATTATAAATTAAAAAAAAAAAGACTTTTAATATTATCCTTGAACTTAAATACTTTTATCGATAAGTTTGAATAGAAATCAGTAAAGTTTTGTGAAATGTTTTTTAAAACATGTTTAAGACTCATAAAAATTAAAAGAAACATTAAAGAAAATGTTAATTTTTGTTCTAGACATTTTTTTTTAGTACAAGTTGAGGGAAGGGAATTACAAATACCGATTTTAGGGATTGAACCCATGACGTTGGTGTTGAACTGATTTATAACTAAACAATAAAATCACTGCACTACTAACCCATTCGGTAATAATATCATAGACATTTAATTATGTTCATAAAGGACAATTTTACATTTGACATCTTGGTCTTGGTGTTGTTTGACATAAATATGGTTGTTTAATATTAAATGAAAACAACCAAGACGCTACTCCATGTTGGTTAAAAATATTCAACAAGATATCAGGGATCGGATCGTGACGGTAAAATGAAAATAGATGAACGCCAAATTGAATAACCAATCGCGTCATCGAAATTTTTGTCTTTATCATTCTTACTTTATTTTCTAATTCATAAATGGTTATTGAATGTTCAATACAACTAGCTAGTATTTAACGCACTTTGAAGTTTCAAGTTTGATTTTATATTAATAATTGTTAAATACAAACTCATAAGTTTAAAAGAAATTAGTAAAAAATGAACTATAAATTTTTTATTAATTTTCGATGTAATGATAAATAATAAATGTGAATTTAGAAGTGGTATATTGGTCAGCAAAAAATTATTTTTCATCATAGAGTTTGACATCAAATTCATTATTAGGATAGCTAGATTATTTAAATGAATTCAAGCTAAAAATATATTTTACAAAACAAAATAACAATATATTATTTATCAACTTCATGGTTACTAGATCATATAAAATATACTCGAGAACTCTGCGCTCATTTTGATTTATGTTAGACACTTGTGCACTAGTTGTTTAAACAAAATTAAACAGTAGTATAAATTGATATACGCCTTGCTTGGTTTATCGTTTGGAATCTAGGGTTTGGATTAGGAATCCACTAGTTTGGAAACTGTTGTTTGGTAAATATAAATAGTGTGAGATTTGACTTCCGACGTTTTGAACAATCTAAATCTATAGGTTAAGAGGTGTATTACCATGAGTCTCACACAAGTTTGAAAATTGTGTTTTTTAAATTTCTATTTTTATGCATTTTCATTCTTCACCTCTCATTAGATTTATCTTATTTCTCTTTTTTTTAGTTCTTCTCTTGCTTTTAAATATTCTTTATTGTATTTCTTCATGTGTCATATAAAATAAAAATAGAGTACATATTTCGTCGAAATTCCAAAAAACTTTCATAAATGAACCAATCAAATAAACCTTAGTTAAAAAAAACATATTATGCTTATCTATTTATTTTTTAAAAAATCTATTTATAGTTAATTAATTTTTTCTTCTTTTTAGATTTATGTCTAATTTATTAGGTATATAGTTTATTTATATATATAATTTAAATAAAAATATGAAAGTGGTTTTATAAAGTAAAAATAGTATTTTTTAAAATACAAAATATTTTTCATACCGTTTGAAAAGAAAAATTATTAGAAAATAAATAATGGTAAACTATCTCATTATTTTAAGTTCCTTTCCTTATATTATCCAACAATTTATATATAAAATATTACTTCACTATTCTTTTGTTTTCAAAATAATAATAATGAATAAATCAAAAAGGTATACAAATAAATAATTACAAGTTTTGTAATAACAAAATAAAATTAAACTCCTAAATTATCAATTAATATTATTTATAACATTTTCTATTTTTGAGTTTCAATCCAATAAACTAAACATCGTAATCATAAATTGTGGAGAATTTGATTACGATAATCAATTTCAGAGAATCTAAATTTCGACCTGCAAGCCAGCAAGGCCTAAATTCAAAGTTAAAATTGATGTAAGTAAAAATTTAAAGATTTATTGACACAACTGTTAAGTATAGTTTTTTTTTAAAAATCAACTGTCTATAGAGCTACCATCTAAAAAAAAAGAAGAAGAGCTTAGAGGTTACAAAATGTTTTGTGATGAGTATATAACAAAATGAGAGTCAATACTGACTTCCAAGATCAAACTCGTGACTTCCACAATCGAACTAGTGACCATGGAATTGAATTAAATTATAACAAATCAACTAAGCCAAGGTACAAAAAGTCTTATGTTATGATGCGTCCTATCTTATTTTATGATTATCACATCATTCTTAAATACTCAGTGATAAGTATGATACGTTTTCCATAAAAGCATACATAATTACTACACTAGTTTTTAGCAAACTGTACGTGGAAGAGAAAGTTTGGGAATTAAGAGGGAAAAATAGAACAATAATTCAAAGTTAGGATTTGGTTCGTGTTCACTCTTTGCAGTGAGGAATTAAAGACGATGGCTGCTTTAATGTACCAAAAGTGTGGTTTTTGTTGTCGTTGTTTCAGAAAAAGGGCGCCAGTGGTGTGCTCATTAAGTTGGAAGAAGCAATAAACGCACAGAGGGGTGGATTTTTTTTATATTTTTTTTCTTCTTTTATGTTGGATTTGGGTTCATGCAAAAATGCATTAAAGAAATGGAGATTTTACAAGTAGTGTAGGGACTGGTGGTAGGGTTTTTGTGATGAATTGAAATGTTGCTTTCTTTACTTTTCAGAAGGCTCAATCTACGAGGAATTAGAGAAGGGTGTGTGTTTGTGTGTTTGTGAGTTTTAATCTATGAATGAAGATAAGGTTTAAGGTGGTGGTTGCTGCTGCTCGGCTGGTGCTGGTTTCCAATTCTACGTAAAGGTAATAGGTTAAAATATCCTTTCTTACTTTCACATTTCTTTCTTTTCTTTATGTTTTTGTATTTTTAAATATTGTTATGGGTAAGTTTTATGACAAGTCCATATGGAGATCCAAGTACAATTAAAGAATGCCCAAGGTCGTAGGTAACTTCAGAAAAGGGGAGCCTAGCCTGAAACAACGAGCTGGACAGCCTATGCCCGAGGCTCTCCAACCCATGGTTTATAAGTTAGGTCACCTAAAATTATTAGAATGCAAACAAAGTCATCCCACATTAGTCATAAAAAAGAACGATCCTGGGTATATAAGGATGGCTACCATCTCTATTTGCATAAGGATTTTTGGGTGAAACAAAAATCGAAGTCATGAGTGTAAATGTCCAAAATGGACAATATCATATCAATGTGAAGATCATGATAGAATTGACATCTCTTATCAAAGAGCCCCAACATGTCATAGGGGCTCCTCAACCTAGAGATGATTTGGGCACGACAAGCCCAATGCCCATAGGGCTTTGAGGACTCACCGACCTAAAAGGTCGAGCTTGGCACAGTCAGTTCTTTCAGACCCATCTTATGAGTTGGGAGCATTTGAATTTTTACGCTAGAGCTCATTAGTTTTGTAAAATGTACATTTTCTCAGTGACAAATTAAAAAAAAAGTTTAATTTTTTTTTATTAGCATTATTCAAACCTGCAAAAAATCTTAACTTATTTAATAGAAACTTGAGCAGTATGTACTGAACATATAAGTGAATCATGTTCGAGTACATAACTTAAATGTGTGTAGTATATGGAAAAAGTTGGGGTGTCTTATCTTGGTATAACATTACTAATACGATCCACTTTGCAATGTTATACATGACTTGATCCAAGTTGTTCATGTGGAGATATGTTAATTGAGGTATCTTATGCAAAGAGTTTGCATAAGATCAGATCGAGGAATAATGATCTCTCTACATAATTTCATTATAAATTGAGAACAATATTTCATTAGGATGATCGTATGTTGACTTTATTGTAATCCTAACTAAGTTATGAGCTCTTATTTGTGAAAATTTCATTTGATATGCATGAGTGAGAATAGTCATAGATGTTAATTCAATAAGATTTCCATGTCGAGGATTGTTGTAGTATGGAGTTGGGAACGTAATTCTACAAGATGAAATTCTTTCATTTCCAATTTAGGAAAGTAAAGAAATTGTTCTCTTAAATGTTGATTTTGGGTCTCGAACAAAGCATATACCCGCCTCTCATTGCTCGATAAGACTTGTGTTTACGGTAAGACCATAAACCGCTCGTTCATTATAGGAATTTGTAGGACTTAAGAAGGTGTAATTATAGGAGTGTTGATTAAATCCGTGATGAAATATTTATAAATGAAATTCAAATGACACAGAGCGAAACAATTCTTAAGCAATGTGTGTAAGCATACATTGTGTATTGCAGCATGTGAATAAGTAATACAAGTCATCTTCGCCTGAAGTGAATGATTAATTTATGTTTTCAAATAGAATTTAGAGTCAAGTGACATAAAATAAAAGGAAATAATTTTGGATTTTAGTGTTATTGTTGAATAAATGCTGAAGTAAAATACTGGTGGTTAAAATATGATGTTTCTAATAATGACTAACAACATGGTTAGAATAGGGATATTACATTCTATGATTGTGCGCGCATTATTATGATTTTGTGGTGAGAAACGAACTATTCCTACTTATTGTTAAGTCTGCTCTCACAAATCATTCAATAAAAGGGTCATTAACTATCGTTTACATTTCCTATGCCTTAAATCTGAGCATTAGAACATTAGTGCAATGAATATCTCTAGACTTCTTCTAAACTACTAGAAGATACTGAAGCAGATCTAATGAACATGACATGAATTTCTTAACCTCCCCTCTTTCTCAAGAGCGAATAGGAAACTATGTGGTTTATCAGATGACATATGCCAAGATTATATTAACATGCATGTTGTAATGCAACATCTCTAGATCATAAGTTTTTACACGCAAAGATACTTCATATATGACCCTAATTTTCCCCGCGATAAGATTAGCTCATTCTAAGGCAAAGATAAACACAAATAAGTAAAGAAAATATCTTCATTAAAAAGCTTAATTTTTTTAATAGCAAAGATAATAAATGTGTGCATAAAAAATAATAAAACAACTACAAAAACTACGTGTAAAGCAATAGAAAAGCAGTAAAGTAGTGTCGTCAATGGTACTTCTTGCGGATTCAAAACTAACCGCCGCCAAAAGTCTCTATTGCTTGGTTGAAGGAGAAAGCTTTTCGAAAATTGTCGCCCTGTTCGGCACGTTCTTACCTCCTTAAGTTGTTGACGAACTTAGGTATTAATAACGTTACATCAAATTGTGACCTACGACTGAGATATTTATTCTATCGAAAGTTTTTCCTTAAAGATCTACCTACACTTTCAGAATTCGCTAGAAAATTTTATCCGACATTATTTTTTCCATATTTGTGCTCATGCATGAATCTTTGCTGTTATTTTGTAGATTGCAATGCTGTCCCATTCTTCTAGCCTTCTTTATTCTATTAATTTTTCCAATGTTGATATGTTTTTTTTGCGCCACCACACTAAATTATCAAGAACTTACAGGAATGCAGATTAGGCTTAGCAAATAAATTTTACTCATTCGTGCATAAAATCAGTTTATATTTCAAAATCTCAACCTTTTGATAGTTTAGAATTTGTCATCATAAAAGCTTATTTAATCATCATAATCTTTTGGTTCAAGTAAGGATCTAATGCTAAATTGATGTGATTATAGTCCAAATAACTCTCTTATTCAGATTTAACAAGGGGTTAAATGTGCTTTAGACTCATATGTAATTGCGAAGTCTTATGAATGATCAACTCGTAGATAATTAATTATATTTGTGGACATAACTTGTCCTACATTGCGTGATTGTTCCAATATAAGTCTTTAGTAGAATGTCTTTAATTAATTGAATTAATCTTTTTCTTTTACAGAAATAAGTAAAACGGAAATTATGGTAGTTCTTCAAACCTTCTTGAGTGAGAGATTTGAATAATGTCGTACAGTTGCACTAACCAAAGGTGCAAATGTGGAGCTCTTTGGCTATGCTTTGGATGTATGTCAGGAGCCTTTAGAGGTCAGATCGAGCCTCTGAATTTCCCTATAGTTTATGGATGAAATTTTCTACATTCGATTCTATCATTAGGTGTACTGGAAATCCCAGCTTCAAAGCCTACCTCAGTCCGTTTCGAATAGCTCGCACTACACCTATCGCCACCTCGATCATGGATTGTAGCAGTCTAGCAATGGAGGCCATAACCTCTTCTTTCTTATTTCTAATGACCGATCCCATGCCAAATCTATTGCCAGTGTTCTAAATCAACCCATATTAGGGAGTTTTTCCACCACGAAGAAACAACCTCACTATCCGAAGAAGACGACCAGACCTTAAGACTACTAGCTAGCTTGTACCCCGAACGATTCGTGTAAGTTCCATTTTCTCGTATGCCACATCAAGGCGTCTTCTTTGGATAAAAGGATGATGCAGGCTAAGAATAATATTTGTATCCTCATGAATAAAGACGTCATTAACAAGGTATCCACTCTATCCCCCCGACATCCACTTTACTTCCATCAAGAACTTTCAAAGTTGAGGGCCTGGGAATCCAACGCTCAGAAAATATATACATATAAGCTTTCAAAAGGACACTTATTATACTATTTTCTTTGAAGCACTTTGTAAAGAAAAGATGTTGGGTTCACTAGGAGTCACCAAACCTGTTTAGCGAAGGTGGCTTGATTAAACAATTCAAGATTCCAAAATCCAAATGATCGGAAAACGTTAGCCCAATGAATTTTATTAAAGGACTTAGAATCTCCCCACCAAAGCCTTGCTATAACCCGACGACAATCCTTTAGAAGGCTCTTAGGGAGCTTGAAACAAGACATAGAATATGTCGAGATTTCTTGCAGGATCGCTTTGATTAAGTTTCTTTTCCACCTACAGAGAAAAGTTTATGCTTCCATCTCATGAGATAGGCCCAAATCTTATCTTTACCACCTACGAGTATAATAACTCGACAATCTTATATTCATTATCAAGCTTAGTAGCTAAGATCTCTTGCTTCCCTTTTTTCCTCACTTAGAATAACATTGCACAAGCTAATTGGTCTAGAATCATTCACCATTTTAGAGTTATTGCCTTAACAGCAGTTATGTTAATATCCTCAACCCACCAACCCTCATTTAAGACATCCAGACAAAAGGTTAAACTATCAGATCCCACCACAAACCAATAGTGAGTGACTTTTAATTGAATAATTTAATATTTAATATTAATATTCATTTCTTTAGCTTGATAGGATAACGATCGAAGATTGCAATTTATTTATATATAGGATATGACTAATTTGATATAAAAAAATATTTATATTTATAATATATTGATGAATCCGATGACCTACCTCAATTAACCCAAAAACATAAGAATTTAGTTGGGTTGAACTGTGACTTTAATTGAGTTGAGTTGGGTTAAAAAAGTGACAAACCAAAAAATTTGACCCAACCCAGCGGAACTCATTTTCACCTTTAAGGGGGTGTTTGGCTATATGTGAGATGAGATGAGATGTTGATAGCAGAAAACCTTATTTGGGGTGAGATGAGATGACAGAAAAACCTTGTTTGGGGTGAGATGAAATGAGATGACAGAGAAACCTTGTTTGGGTGAATGGAGAGGAGATGAGATGTTAAGATATATATATTTTTTAATTTGTTCTTATATTTTTTTTAACAATAAAATTGTTCTTTTTCTTTTTTAAAAAAATAATTATTCTCAAATATTTAGCTATTTATATAGTAAGTACGTAAATATAACTACTATCATAAATAAAATGTAAGCAATATAAATTTAATATTAAGCACCCCTAATCATATTAATGTTTTTATTAAAAAGAACATAGTTTCAATGATATTATGTACGACATAATAACCATGAGGTTAAAAGTTTCTAATCTTTCATGCTTAAATATTGTTTAATTAAAAAAAATTATGAGAAAAACAATTTCACACCACCAAAATAAAATTTGACTAATCTAAAATATTTGTACATCGTTAATAACTTTTTTAAAAAAGATTTGTTAGACTTAAATAATAAAAATTAAAAAATATAAAAATACCAAGATTCTATTTATTAAAAAATAAAAATAAAACCATTTGGTTAAACTAGTCATTATAAAATCTTGATAGCAATTTTTATTTTATTTAAAAAAATTATTTTCTTATACCTTTTATACATTCATATTCATATTCATAGTTACCGAAGGTCAAAGATTTGTTAATAAAATACACTAATTAATAGGTAATAATAAATTAAATATATTTATCTTATTAGTCATTGATACTTCTAGGGAACCATAGACACCCCTAAATTTTTTTATTTATTATTTTTTTGTAGTTAAAAGAGAACTCGGTCACATTTTGATAATAATTATTACATGGAAGTAATAAAATATCCCTCAAATTTTGGAATTTATTGTTTTTTTTATTAGGTAGAATAGATCTCAATCCCTATGACTCATACCAAGTCTTGAAATTTATAGTTGTTTTTTGTATATACAATCAAGACTCTCAAAATTATTTAAATTAATTTATCATTTAAAAAAAAATCCACTCTTACTATTATTTCAAGGTGCAACGCTGAATACAAGAGTATAAAACTAGAATCTCATTTTTTTAACAAACAAAATAAGTTTAATATTTTTAAGTTTATTGAAAATAAGTCATACTTTTAAATCTATTGTAAACTACGAATAAAAATTCAATGTGTATAAATTATTTAAATTTAATTTTTATTTTAATAATAAATTGATATATTTATTTTTAATATTAAAAATAAACACATAACTTTTAATTATTAATTTTTAAATATGATATTTATAGTATATCTCTAAACAATTGAAATTCTATAACTTTTTTTTGTTATTAAAGACGATTAAAAAATGAATAAAAATATAAAAATTTAACGTCATATATTAAGAGATAATATATATTTATTTATTTTAATTTTTAAAATTCAAATATATTTAAATAAACATTTGATATAATAATAGTATAATTATTATAATTATATATTGATATATTAAAATAATAAAATTATTATTAAAAAATATATCAAACATAAAATAATAAAATAAGTAAATATATATATATATAAAGATGAAAAAATTTTAAATTAAAAAAAAAAGGAGGAGAGAGAAGATGAGATGAGATGAGGTGAGGAACACATCGTATCAAACAAGGTGTTGGGCTTCTAACACCTCACCTCATCTTATCTCCTCTTAAAACAAACACCCCCTATGAGAAGTATGAGATTCAAAATAATATCATATTTGAATTCATAACGAAAGTTTTTTTGTTTTTTAGTTTGAGATTCAGAACATTAATCTTGACTGTCTTTTTTTCCTTTTTTACTTTTTGATATGTGGTGGGTTTGAATTGTGTGTTTCCCTCCAATGCCATTTGTGAAGTGACATTTTTTTAAGGTCAAAGTCAGATCAGAAATGGCAGCCAGCTCTCTCTTTCTCTGTGTATTCAACAATGCCTACTAATACTATGTCTCATTGTCTCTCCAACTTTTCAACAAAAATGCATGATCCTTTTTTAAAAGCTGCAAGGTTTTTTTTATTTCCTTTTCATTATCATTGTAAAACATTGTTTCAATTCTGATTCACTTATTATATATATATATATAACACTTTAGATCCTTTTTTTTTAATTGGTAAATAGAAGCTCACCAATTGGTAAATAACACTACACTCAAGGTAATCAATCACGGTCGTCCCTAAGTCAGACATTAAGAAACACGAGATGTCTACAGATTAATGTCGTGAATGAATTGACAATTCGATATTTTCAAAAAAAGAAAAGAAAAAAGAGAATGCAATTTTTGGGCTAGAAGTTTGGTGAATGAATTCTTAAAATTATGTTTATATGGATTTCATTTGATAATTATTATTATTTCAAAAGTTAAGCTTGTTTTATTGAAACTATTTTCTTGTAGTAATATCGTGTATCAAATAATAATGAATAAGTGAATTAAATATGTGAAAGTTAATTATTTGTGTGTACTTAAAGTAATCTTTTTTCCTTAAAAATAAAAGTGTTTTTTTTCCACCAGAATTAAATAATTTATTGGATCAAAATCGAATAGTTAATTTGAGAAGAAACTACATTAAATTACTTAGTTTAATTTATTTAATCTAATCAACTACTTAATTATTCTGTGATTACAACCAACCCACTATTTATAAATTTTATCAATGAATAAGACTAAATTCTAATGGAGACTAAATTTTAATTTTTTTTCTTTTTTTTTTTATTTTTAAAAAAGGCTTCTACTAGGCTAAATAAACAAAAAAAATTGCAAAACTATTCACATTTAACAAATTTAGCAAAACAAACTAACGACATTTTAATACCAAATTTCTTATATTGGCAAAAAGCACAAATATTCTTATTCCATTCTTAAATCAACTAAAAAAACTCTCACTTGGATTTTTCTACTCCCGTCTAAAGTTGTCTCCAAAAAATTCTCTATAAATCGTAGATTTTTTTTAATCTTTTAGTTATTTTGATTTTGTCAAAATACATAAAACTATTTTTTAGTGAAAATATTAAAAACCTTTAATCATGTATTAATAAAAAATAAGAATTATTTATTGATGTTATTTTTGTGGTATTAATCATGTTATGAATGGGTACTATATTTTTGTCCTTGTATATAAATACTGAATTACTACCATATTTCATGATTAACATATCTTTTATATTTATATATCTTTTATATTTATATGTATTTATCTTATATATGAATATTAATTCAAACTTTATATTTATTTGTATAATTTAATAATTAGAACCAATAATTTTGAGAACATATAATATTAAAGAAACGATCAAAATTTCAATACATTAATACTTTATAAATAATGTACCTGAACATGTAACAACCTTTGAGAATGAAATTTCTTTTTCAAAAACCAAAAAAGATTAGTGCAAATGTCTATTTAATTAGTGCAAAAAGTCAATCATTTTGGACTTTCTGGAAAAACAATGTGTGAAAAAGGTGTTGGGACGAAATCGCAACACACACTTTTAGAAATTAATAATTAAGAAGAATGATGATGTGGCTAGTTCAAGACTTTGATTAAGCGAAATGTGTGTGTGTGATCCCCAAAGGTTGTGCAAGTATACAGTCTTTGTTGCAGCAAGTTTTAAAGTAAGTAAAGGTCATCTCTACAGGGAATAGTTATTAGTGTCATGCTTAAGCGAAATCAAGAGTCAGGGTAATGGGGGAAATTGTTGTGGCGAAATTAATCTAAGCTAAGTAAATGTAAGATAAATAGAACTGACGAAATACATCGGAAGGGAATAAGAAATTTTTGGAGAGCTTCGCTTAGGCGAAACTATTTAAAGCTAAGAAGCAAAAACTAATAGCTTTCTCTTGTACTCTCTCGAGGCTTAGAGTCTGGCTCTCTCGAGCTCTTGGTTTGGTTCTCTCGAACTCAAACACTGCTAAAGCGAAGCAACACAGCATTAGGCGAACTTTATCTCTAAGTGTTCAATTTAGATGCAAGTAAACTCATCTCTAAGCAAACTTAGGGAACCTAATGTTATACATGCAAGATCGCTCTATTTCAATTCTCTCGAAGCGAAATAAAGACATACACACATCGGATCAAACAGAATGTATTTCGAATTAACACAGAATGTATAATAGTTTATCATCTCACTAAAGCTTCGCTTAGGCGAACGCCTCCTACTTATCTAATTCCTTCTAATGATAGATTTGGTTGCTCATGTCGATAAATAAAAGCGAAATAAAGTAGAAGCAACAATTTATCTTCATTAAAAACAAAAAATAACTAGGTTCGTTAAAACTACACTAAGACAGAAGTAGATGAAAGCAATAAAAGAAAATGCGGGAAAACAACGAAAATACAACTAAACTACGGCTAAGCTAAGAAATAAGGAAATGCTAATCAGAAATTGCTCGACGGAAAAACTCTTCTAAGGAAGGGTGATTGACCCCAAAATGGGTGACAGTTGGCTCTGAAGGAGAAGACATCTATTTATACTCCAGCTTCAAGCGACAAAGCCTGTTTCACGATCCTGACAATGTTGGACTGCTCTTCGATTGCTTTTCAGACGAAGGACTGCTTTATCTGACATTTCTGCTCCACGATCCACATTGTCGGTTGTTAGAGCATCTTTGGCTTCGCTATGTTCACGAGTGAGTTCTTTCGCAGGATGCCTTCGTAGTAGCGAAGGTTTGACAATACTTCAAGCTCTATTGTCGTGTTGGGTATCTTCAAGGCACGCTTGGTTGGCTGATGTTCGTTTTGGCGAACTCCGTCTAGTGTGAATTTGGTTTCGCTCCATCAGGAATGCTGCAAACAAACTAGAAAATATAAATTCTTTTTAAAACATACAACTTTGCACACATTCAAGCTCATTTCGCGGCAGCGAAAGCCATAAAATGCATCTCAATCAGAAAACTAAAGGATGTTTAGTTTAAGCGACATTTAGGTATAATGATGCGAAATTCATTATTAAATTAATTGAATATTAGCAAAATCTTATAAAAATATATTCTTTTAAGCTACTTTAACTCTCAATTCTTGAGAGTTATCGCACCGCCAAACTTGCATTATTACTTGTAATGACCCGATTTTCTATTAGGTTCTCGAGGTGCTTTTGGTTGATCGATGGTTCGGTTGGCCGTTAGAGCTATTTTGACCCTTAGGGGTATTTTGGTCTTTCGGCTCTCGCGTGCGAGGATTTGCAGTTTTTGAAGCTTCGAGGTAGCTCCTGCGCTTTGTCGAGGCTGGTTTGTTATTGTCATGAGTCCCGAGATGTTTGGGCTAGTCGTTTGGGAGTTCGGTTGTGATTTGGGTTTTGGGCAAAATGTTGGTTGGTTGTGTGCTTCCTTTGGGATTCGAGCCCGGGCCCTTGGTGTTGATTTGGGAGTTGGATTTTAGTGAGTTTTATTTATTGGGAGAGGTTGCTTGGTAGGGTCTCGAAGGAGGAAGCGGGAAATGAGATTTTTGTGGTTTTAAATGGATAAGTATGGATTTTTGGGATAAAATCCTATTTCTTTTATTTCCCATTTTCCTTTTCTTTTCCAAATTCATTTTTCTTTTCTTTTTATTTTTTTTTCCTTTTCTCTCTCTCTCTCTCTCTCTCTCTCCCGACCTAGCCTCACCCCCACCCCGCCGCCTCCATCGCGCGTCGTCGCCGAGCTCGCCAAGTTTGCCGCGGCCAGACGCCCAAAGACGCGCCGCCGCCGCCCGTCGCACGAGGCTCGCCAGCCCTCGCCCATTCTGACCCGCCCATTCGCCCGCCCAAAAGAACCGAGCCCGTCGCACCAGATCCGCCAGAGCAGACGCCCAGACGATCGCCCGGCCAGCCGCCGTCGCGTCGTGTCGCAGATCGCGCGCCGCGCCGCCGCTCGGTCTGGTCGTCTGGTCGCCGTGCGTGCGTCCCTCGCCGAGCCGCGCCGCGTTGCCCAGTGCCGAGCTCGCCGTGTCCGCGCTGCACGCTCAGCGCCCGTGCGCCCCATCCGTGCCCCAACGCATGTCCGCACGCGTAGTCGCGCCAGCGCCACCTGCGCGCCCAGCGCGCCCACCACCGAGCCCCAAGAAATTGCTCGCCGCCGTCTGCACCGACTCGTTTCGTGTGTCCGTCGCTACCGTGAGTTGCTCCCAGTGAGCCCTGCTTTGTTTTATTATATTTGGGCCTTTTGATTGTAATTATTGTTGTTTTTGTTAGGTTCTCGCTAGCTAGCTCGGGTTCGATCGCACTTAGGTTTCTTGTGTTTAGAGGTCTTTTCGGCCTGTGTACGGATTTCTTAGGAGTTGTGTGGACCTGCGATATATTATGTGATTCTTGATTGATTGCTTGTTTGTGTTTATTGACATGTATAGCTCTGTACTCAATTCAATTCCCGATTAGCATGTTTTTCCGACTAATTCTCATGTTAATCCATGCTAGGTTGTTCCTTTCTAGCATGCTCGATCTCTGTTCCTTGCTTCGTAGTATCATGCTAGGCTCGTTGTATTCTTATTGAGCACGTATTGGATTTTATGGAATTATTTGTCTTTTTGCTGGGCAAAGTTAGTTAATTGCGGGTAGATAGCATCATCCGGGCCCGATGCATAAAGTACCTTGCATCCATGGCGGGGACGCCGAGCAAGTCATTCCGTCGACCCCGAGGGATTAGCTAACCAAGCGGTAGTCCCCGCAATCTTGGGTGAGGTGGTGATCGTTAAATGCCCCAACGGTCGGGATGATGACTTGGCATTGCCTCATCCTCGGCGGTGGCATGTCCTCAAAGATGTTTGGCAAGAGCCCCCCGATTGCCACTGTTAAGGCAAGGGCGGCTTCTCGGTGTAAGCCTACCACGACCGTTCCTTGGCCCCAAAGTGCGGTGGTTCAGCCGACATAGTTTACGTGTCCGTGTCTCACACCCTATGTCGGTGACACCGATCCAAAGATTTAGTTAGGCGTGGTGGATGGACATGGGCGGCTTGCCTTCGCACTCCCAGCAACCCCCCATGGTGCGGCAGAGCACGCGTGCATGCTTACGCTCATTACTGGCGCCGATCGAGAGCTCCTCGAGATTGTGAGCCAGTGTACCTTTTCGTCGGCGATGAGCAGCCGAGGCCGGGACTTGTTTCTCGTATAGGGCGACTTATGTATTGGGATCGTGTGGTGATATTATTAGGACTAAGACCTTAAATTGGCATCGGAGGACCAAGTGTGGGCTAAGCTATGTGCTCTATATTCGTGTTTATATTCATAGCTTGCATACGCTCATCGAGATGACCATGTATATCGTATTGTACCCCGGTTGGGGATTCTTCTTGAGTAATTCGTTACTCACCCTTATTATGTGGTTTTCCACAGGTAACCATGGTGCGAGACAGGATGGCTGAAGGAGGAGCTGTGATCATGGAAACCCGTTGTTCAACTCTGAGTCTTATGTTTATGTTTATGATTTAAATGTCCTCTGAATGCATGTAGTTGGGCACTGAGCCCTAGGGTGTTTTCTCGAATGTTTTCCGGATTCTAGCATTGTTGTAAAGCTTGTATGTTTTAAATAAATCTCGACGATCGAGTAAGTTTTGGAAATGTATTTGCCTTGAAAGCAGTGCTTGGGAAACAGGGATGCGGTTTTGTGAATTTATGTTGATTTTTAAATGGATGTTTTCATGTTTTAGTTTTTACTTAGAATCCAAACACCATATTGCAAATTTTCTGTAGATTTGTATGCATGCATTGAGGTAATGGCCTATTTAGAACCCCATTCGGGTCGGGTCGTTACATTACTAGTCTCGAGTAATAGCTCCATTTCCAGTGGAGGGAATTTGCTTTTTCTTATTTTCCTTCTCAACAGCGAAAAGTGCATCTGACTTTGCTAAAGTCATCAACAAATCAATCCGAGCGTTCAAAAGTATTTCTAAGTAAATCTTTTCTATAACTAAACAATGCTGGGCGAAGCTTTAAAGTTTCAGAAACTCTATTTTGCAAATTTCTTTAGCCATTTGTTCGCGAAAACTCCTTTTAGTTTAGAAGTTCAATTCTTTGGTTCTTTTAGCTTTTGCTAGTCAATTGAACATAACTTTTCGCTTTAAACTCTTTCGCTCCTTTTAACTTTGGTACTTCTCATCTTTTGCTGAAGTGAATACTCTCCTTTTACAGTTCGCTGGGGATTCCTCATTTACGGTAGCCTACTATCATTTGCTCAATTTTCATCGAATGTTTGATATTATGATAGATACGCAATCTTAGAGCAAACGACAGCGGAGAAATGATCCCAGGACTTAGGCTACTAGCTCTTTGATTCACTTCGCTCTCGCGAGTAGTTGAGAAATTTTTTAATTTTTCATGATTTTATCAAACCCATGGGTTGGCTTGTAAATCTCACCTTTTACTTTAGCGAAATGGAAACTATCCAAACCCTACTCCCCCATCTACCAACAGTTTCCACCGCCGCCCTCAGCTCTCCACGCTGCCGGCCACCCTCAGCTCCCCACGCCGCCGCTGCCCTTAGCCCCTTTGCACGCGGGCTCCCCACGTCAATCTCCCCTCGTTTCGAGTTGCCACGAATAGCCCCTTCGTGCGTGGGCTCCCATATCGATCTCCCCCATCGCAAACAGCCCCTGCTCGTACCTACCCACATCGATCTCCCCCTTCGGGTCGATCTCCTCTTCGCGCGATCTCCTCTTGTGGCAAGCAGCCACAAAAAGTCTCTTCGATCTCCCCTCGTCGCGACCAGCCACGAACAACCCCTTTGCCGCGCGCGTCCCCACCGAACCCAGCTCCTCCCCGCGACGATCGTTCGATTGTAATTGCGATAGGTACTTATTTCTCTATTTCGTCTACGCAAACATCTATTTCAATCTCAATATTAGCTTATTGAACTTAAAAAAGAAAAAGAAAAAGGGAAAACCAATATCAATTCATTTGTATATACATTAATTATTCCACAAACTAACTTGAATTGCAGAAAAAATTTCCCTATCAAATTTAATTTAAGATTGTTCATTGTTTTATTCATCTCTATTGTATAAGTTGTCAGTTTATAATTTGCAAAATAAGAAGAATAAAAAAAAGAAGTTAATTTCCACCATGAGTTTTACACGTCTAAGTAGTGTAATATGTGTATAGTTAAAGTTAACAAATATATATGTGCCAACATAATGAGTTTATTGTATAACTATAATTTAGAGGCTATAAATCGTCTCCCTATAAATATTGCTTAATAAAAAGAAATATATATAAAAAATAGGTTTACCTTCTTATGGAAATTGTGGTAGATGGTCTCTTTTAAGAAAGTATTTACAAATCTAGGCAAGTTTTAAAATTATTGCAATCTTTTTATTTATTTATTATTAATTGAAATACAATTCTTCTTATTCCCATTTTATCCCTATCAACTGGGTGGCGGAGGAAACAAACTTTCTCTTTTTTTTTTTTACTTACTCTGAAACCTATTATTATTGCAATGTTTGCAATTCTTTAACTTTTAATTTGGCTTTTCATTTCACTTTTTATTCATTGATGAAAAAATAGAATACATACAAGGTATTAATATTAATAACAACAATTTATAGATAATAATATCATATTAAAACGAGTATTAATACATAAATAAATTAACCATAAAAAATAGCATTAATACGTATTTAAAAAAAATAAATATAACTTACTCTATATAACTAACACTTTTATTAGTACACAAATACATTTTATGGAACAAATATATATATATATGTGTGTGTGTGTGTGTGTTTCATACATGTAATTAACATCACTATAAAATAATATTCATAATACATAAATAGGATTTATGAATCAACAATAATTGAATATGTAATATTTTTATCATATACAAGTATTAACAAACCCAATGTATTTATTGTTATAATTAATAATAACATATTTCTTGAATATTTGTATATGTTCAATCATAAATACTGTATTTATAATACTTGTACACTTCTTAAATCGATAAATACTATGTTTATTATAATTAATACAACTATTAATACTATATTTAGATATGCGAGTATTTTTCAATGACTTTTAATATTAAATAATTAATCTATTTTCACTAATATATTTTAGAGAAATTGTAATAGATGACCTATTCTAACAAAATAATTGCAAATGTAATCAAATTTGAAAATATTTACATCCATAATCATAAATACGGTTGTATTATAAATACTCATTAACATTAATACAATATTATTAATACATTATTAATACAATATTATATGTCATTAATACAGTATTGTGTATTAATACAATATTATATATAATTAATATCGTATTTATTATTAATACTTAAGACTATGATTGCTAATTTTTTTTAAAATAACCCAAAACTTCTTGGTGATTGGGTGTATATTAATGGTGTTGACTAAATGCTCTTATTGGAAATATACAAATCATCTTCATCCTAAAATATAAGATACTTTACCTACCTAAGTAAAAAAAAAAACCGTATTAATATATTTTAGAATTACTAATACATTACACAACTTAATTCATTTGGTCGAAAAATCTATATTTATTTATTAATACAGACTGGAATATTTTAGATTTTTTTGCCAAAATCAAAACAACAATCAAGAATAAAGAAATAGCCTATCTTCATTTTCACAAAAAAAAAAAGATATAGCCTATCTTACCTAAAATCCTTTCTTTTTTAATTTTTTTTTTATAAAAAAGAGTTATTTATTATCTCTTGGAGAAATTTTGAAGAGATAATTTTTAATTAAAAATGGAAGTTGAAAAGTGGCACCAAATGAAGAGATTTTTTTGTTTTTTAAAATTTAGTGTTTTTCTATTTTAATAAAGGTTGGTTTGCAGTAAGGCTATTTGTGTAATTTCATAATAAAATAAACTTCCTTGAAAAAACAGTGGATTATTTTTGCTAAAAAAACTAAATATGAACACGCGTGTAAATTTTTTTTTAATTTGGTCTAACACCGTCAAAAGCCCTAAATTCAATTACCTTATTCACTATCTTTGTTGCTTTCCCTTCATTGTTTTCAATGCCACTCTCTAATGATTCATCTAAATCATGTAGGATAGTTCGACGCTTGAATCTTTGAGTGGTTATTGAAAGAGATTGAAGATGAACAAAGATTTGATAAAAAATAAAAATAGGTTGTCTGTTGAATATGCTGAAGGCATTAAACAATTTTTGGAAATGGCAAAGTCTCATGTCAATAGTGTTGGTAAAGTGAGATGTCCATGCAAAAAATGTATGAACGTGTTGTGCCAAAGTATTCAAGGAGTAGAAACTCATTTGTTCATATATGGAATTGTGGAATCCTATCGTGACTGGATATATCATGGAGAACATGTTAACTTACCTAGGTATGAAAGTCAAACAGTTAGGTCAAGACACGCGTCGAAAAGGGTCAATTTAGCTGAGTCTAGTGGGCATAATGATGAGAATGAAATACTGACAATGTTGAATGACAAGAACTGTCGTACTTTGGAATCAATTATAGTTGAAGAAGAAGATAATAATACTTATGAAAATGTTGCACCCAACTACAGTAGACAAGACGATCGATCAACATCGTTTGATAACTTGATGAAAGAAGCATATATTCAGTTATATCCAAGATGTACTCGATTCTCCGCTTTCTTTTTTTTGGTAAAATTGATGCATCTAAAGACTAAGAATAACTGGACCAATACCTCATTTGATTCGTTGTTGAAATTGTTAAAAGAATCGCATCCTGACGGTGCTTGCGTACCTGATTCATTCTACGAGGCTAATAAGAAGTTTCGAGAGTTGGGGTTGACTTACGAATCAATTCACGCATGCAAGTACGATTACGTGTTGTATAGGAACGAATACAAAGATGCTGAACAATGCCCTACATGTGGAGAGTCTCGATATAAAACGGACAAGGATAATTCTAAGAAACTTCCCCACAAAGTGTTGAGACATTTCCCTTTTAATACCTCGACTAAAGAGATTATTCTCTTCTAAGCATTATGCTTTCGATATGAGATGGCACAAGGAAAAACGTGTTGAGGAACTAGAAGTTTTGCGACATCCATCAGACGGTGAAGCTTGGAAACATTTGGACCTTCAATTTCCTGAATTTGCATTAGATTCTCGAAATGTACGATTTGGATTGTCTTCGGATGGATTCAACCCTTATGGTCATATGAGTACCACGTACAGTATGTGGCCTGTACAATTAGTGGTGTACAATCTACCACCTTGGAAATTCATGAAAGACACAAATATCATATTATCCTTATTAATTCCTGGTCCAAAATCACCAGGAAGGGAGATTGATGTGTACTTGCAACCATTAATTGAGGAGTTGAAAGAGTTGTGGAATAATGGTGTTTGCAAGTTCGACTCATTCAAGAAGGAGTACTTCCAACTTCGCGCTTGTTTGATGTGGACCATAAATGATTTCCCGGCGTATGGTGACTTGTCTGGTTGGAGTACGAAAGGTTACCAAGCTTGTCCTATTTGTAAAGAAGAAACTCCCGTTGTTGGTTTGAGAGGGAAGCGAGGATACATTGGACATCGACTGTATCTACCTAATAATCACACTTGGCGTAGAAGTAAATTGTTTAATGGAGAAAATGAATCTCGTGAACCTCCAATGACATGGGATGGAGAGCAGATACTAAATCAAGTAAGTCGTATGAGATTTCCTGTTCTTAGCAAGCATCCTTCTAAACAAGATACGAAGAGGAAGAAAACTGAAAATAATTGGAGAAAAAATAGCATATTTTTCGAGCTCCCATATTGGTATAAACTTCTGTTAAGACATAAGCTAGACGTAATGCACATAAAAAAAAATGTGTGTGAGAATTTGCTAGGAACTATATTGAATATTGAAGGGAAGACCAAAGATACGATGAACGCTAGGAAAGACCTCGAAGATATGGGAATACGAACAAAATTGCACTTACAAAACATAGGAGATAAAGAGCTTAAACCGCATGCATCATATACTCTCAGTAAAGATGAAAGAGTTGAATTCTGTAACTTTTTAAAAGCAGTCAAGTATCCTGATGGTTTTGTTTCTAACATAGGACGGTGCGTTAACGATTCAAAGTTAACTGGTTTGAAGATACACGACTGTCATGTTCTGCTTCAAAGACTAATTCCTATCAGTGTTCGAGCCTTTTTGCCTAAGGAAGTGTGTACTACGGTTGTTGAATTTTGTCAGTTCTTTAGTTCTTTGTGTTCTAAAACATTACGAGTATCTTATATGGATCAGTTGCAAAATAACATTATTATAATTCTTTGTAAAATGGAGAAAATCTTCCCACCCGCGTTCTTTGATGTGATGATTCACTTGACTATCCATTTGCCATATGAATGTAAGTTGGTCGAACCTATGAATTATAGCTGGATGTATCCTTTCAACAGAAGTTTAAGAATATTCAAACTATTCGTTTTGAATAAAGCACGACCAGAAGGGTCGATTGCTGAAAGGTATGTGAACAACGAATGCTTGAACTTCTGTTCATTATATCTCACTGGTATTGATACGAGGTTCAATAGGGCAGACCGCAATGATGACCACAACACTGATGACGAACGGCTTGGAGAATATGAAGTATTCAAACAGAATGCACGACCAATGGGAGTGATGACACCAAAGACTTTATCTCATATTGACATGCGAAGATTACATTGGTACATTCTCCAAAACTGAGATGAGATAAATAATTATCTTATTCAACATTTAGAAATTCTTCGACCATGTGTGATAAGTGCTGCCGACTTATATGCAAAACATGAACAACAATTTCCAAGTTGGTTTAAAAAAGAAGTTCTCAAAATGAGAGAAAATGGACATAATTGTGATGATTTGTATGCAATGGCAATGAGACCCAGTAGATTGGTTCGATTATACGAAAAATGCATAGTTAACGGTGTAAGGTTTCACAATATTGAGGTTCAAGAGCGTCGAACAACTCAAAATAGTGGTATTAGGGTGTTAGGCAAAGGGGGAACCAAAGATGACCCCTTGTACTATTACGGGGTACTAAAGGAAGTGTTTGATCTTGTGTACGTTAATAGGAGACGAGTTATGATTTTTAAATGTGATTGGTACAACACTGACACAAAAAAATGTAGATTTCATTTCAAGCTAGGTTTACGTTCAATTAACACGTCTCAATTTTGGTACAAAGATGAGCCATTTATCCTTGCCACACAAGCAGAACAAGTTTTTTATATAAGTGATCCAAAGTACGGTTGAAATTAGAAGGTAGTGCAATTAGTACCGAATAAAAAACTATGGGATGTGCCTGGAGTGGAGGAGCAAGAGGATAAAGAAATTGATGAAATACAACTAGAAGGTCAAACGACTGTCGATGAGTGTATAGAAGAAAACAGATTAGATAGGATTGATGTCGAACCAGTCATAGTTGATTTAACACTGAATAGGAGACAATCGTCAAATAATTTAGACGATTTCATCGACGACCATGAGATCCAAGATGATCGAGAAACGTCTCTTGAGAGCCTCTCATTGGATGATTATTTTTCAGACTAATTAATATATACTTAAGTACGTTCTTATGGAATTCACTAGTTCGCTTTCTGATTTCATATAGTAATGTTTATCTACTTTCTATAGTGTAGTCATGCCTGATAATTTGTCGGGGATGTCTAACACATTATTTGATGAGACCGCTGATGATCAGGATGTTGTTCCTGCGACTTTGCCTTCTGAGGAGACTTAGGAATCAAGTATGATTTTATTTGTTTAGTTCGTTCACAATTTTTTTCATTGGTTTCTAACATTTAATCACTTGCAGATAGTACATTTATATCTCGACGCTGTCGAGGTATTTCGACGGGCGCTGAGTTGGAGAGGAACGTAACTAATCACGACATTCTTAGTGTCCAATTCAGTCAAGAGTACGAAAAGGATGTTGGACCAATTGCAAGTAGCTTGAGTAAGCAGATCGGGGTGCTTGTGAGAGGGTCATTTCCGGTGACTCTCAATAAATGGAAAGAGGTCACTCCAAAATTGAAGAACCTAGTGAAACAAAGACTCTTGGTATGTTTAAAAACACATAGTTCGTATTTTATGCAAAATTTTATTCTATTAATCTATATATTTATTTTACACAGTCACACTTCAACCTAGACCTTAGTAATCCTATGGTAAACAAACATATAGAGGACGTGATGCAAACCACGTTCAAGGGCTACAAATGCTCGTTGCACAAACATTACAAGTAAGTAACATATTAACTTATACTTATGTTGTTTCACTTTTAATACATCATAACTAACCATACATTATCATTTTTTTAGGCTTCTTGATCCGACAATTCAACGATCAAACCCACATATTAGCATAACGGATCCAGCTGATTGGGAATATTTGTGCAATAGATGGGAGGACTTGAAATTCAAATCCAAGTCAAAGAAGGCTGGAAAAAGTAGATCTCATGTTAAATACAATCATGTGGCAGAGAGTCATTCTTTCTTGACTATACGTGAACATGTAATATTTCATTGTGTAATACTTTATTGCGAACGATTCTATAATATGCTAACGACTTTATTTTATTTTTCTAGAGAAAGAAGGGTGATCAATTCACAGGGAGCATAGACCTATTCAAAGAAACTCACTCTAAAGAAGGGACTGGATGGGTGAACCCAGATTGTGAAGAGGCTTATGTAAGTATGTTGATTTTGCCTTTTTCATTTAAAGTTTTTCTCGATACTAATGTATGTTTGATTTTTATCTAGAATAAAATGATACAGATTAGAGCGACTGCGATAGTCGATGGACTACCATACGAAGAGTTAGAGATCACCGACAGAGTTCTAGGTATGAGGGGAGATATGATAAAGGGCCTAGGCAAGGTTCCTTATGAGGTTCGGTCTACTGCAAGAGGAAAGAGGGCGTCCTCATCAAGTTCTAGTGCTAGCATGTCTTCTTAGCGTGAGTTACAACTTCAAGGACAGATTACAGAACTGCAAAAAGAACTTGCCTTGACTCGCGAGGAACTACAGAAGACTAGAGATGAATCTCGAGAAAATTACAGCCAGCTTCGAGAGATGATGGAGCAGTTGAGGAGATAAAGGACGTGACGTTACAGTTAGGTAAGTAAATAAAACTCTACAATTATGCATATTTCATGTGAATTGTGGCTATCCTGCAGCAAAGATAGCCACATGGTAGATTATATATGATTTTCATTGTTAAAACAGGTGTAATTATGTTTTTGGTTAGTCATAGGGGTGTCGTTATGCTGCCAAAATTTTGAATTTTCTTTTATATAAGTATAATTTCTTTTAATTTTTGTCAACTAACTCATAGTTCATTTCATTTTTTCAGATGATGCACGACCTGTGGTTGAGGACAAGAAAACAATGTATGGAGTGTGGACCTTTTGTTTAGGAACCTTTTGTATTGTGATACTTTTTAAAAAACTTTAAATGGATGTATGGTTAAGAACTTATTTCTACTTTTTTGTTATAATAAAATTTCGCAGTTTTCATTCAGTTATGATGTAGTTTACCTTTCAACTTGATTTATGATTGATAGAAATATCATGTGTATATCAAAATAAAAAAATGAAATCAATAAATTAGGAAAAATTGCAAAAACCAGCTTAAAACCGACGTTTTCAAAAAACGTTGCCTAAAATACCTTAGGCGACGTTTTGGAAAAAAACGTCGGCGAAGGCTCTTGCGACGTGGTTTTGCAGACGTTTTGGGTGACGGTTTATTTATCGTCGCCTAAGACCTTTTTTCTTGTAGTGTCATTGGAATATACATTTGCATCGTTTCAATCTTTGTTAAGAGCAATTGTAATTGGTGATGCTTCTATTAACAAAGAATCAAAGAAAAACAAACAAAAAATTGCGGCTGCCTAGGCTCAATGAAAGTGAAGTCCAACAATAACTCAAGAAATACCTTGGGCGCACAATTGTATTCTTAATCTACAAAAAAAAAATCACTATCGAAAGTGGGAGTGGGAGTGAGATCGATGAATGTGGCAAGTGTAAGATACAGGACAGCAAAAAGAATAAAAGGATTAAAAAAAATCAATGGATTGAGTGTTGAAGGATATAAATATTATTTATTTGATTTTAAATCATTGATGAGAGTAGATATGTAGAGTATAAAAGAGATAAAATAATTAAAAAAGTAAAAAAATAAAATATTGATTATTGGATATATCCCTTAAACGAAGGGAGAGTTTCCAACGTATGTTTTTTCTTTTTTATTCCTTAAATAAAGGGGATGGTTGACAATAAGGGCTTTTATTTTGTTATATTTTTTAATATTAAAAAATGTAAAATAGAGCAAATGTAAATATTATATCTCTTCACCTAATTTTGATTTAGAAAAAAATTTAAGATAAAAAAATTATAAACATCCTTTTAAGATAGTCTCTAATTTTAGACGTTTTACCATTTTCCATGGGCCCGCCACTACCAATTTGAGAGTTGACTCCATTATCTATTTCCCAATAAATGAAAAAAAAACTCATTAAATTCCATCTCATTATAATTCAATAAATTCCACCCAACGGTTTTTATTTAAGCAATAAGGTCTTTCTCTTTCGTCCATTAATTTCTCCAACAATCTCCAAACATTTTGCCCTCAAATTTTGATTTTTCGTAATCTCGTGATTACTCCTTTGTTATCACCTCTCAACTCCGCCACAATAGGTCCGACAGCCACCACTAATTCTGAACCATACTTCCTCCACTCTGAACATTACTACTAAGGGCATGTTTGGATAGAGTGACTTGGGAAGGGAAGGGAAGTGGGAGTAAGTTTATGTTTGGTAAGAAGGGATAAAAAGATAAGGGATAATAAATAAGTGTTTGGTGGGATGAGATGGGAAGGGAAGAGATGTAATTTTTTTATTTGATTTATTTATAAAAGTAGATATTTAGTAGTTTTTTAATATAATAATTATTAAATATATAATTTATATTTATTGGTTAAATATATTTTAAAATTTATTCATTTAATTTACTATTGAAAATTTAGTAGATCATAAAAACTATCAAATAAATAATTTAAATAGTCAGACTTCATATTTTAAAAAATAATAATCAAAATAATTGATGTAAATAAATTATATATAAAAAAATAAATCAAAACTTAATTAATTTAGTTATATAAATATACTTTTATAAATAAATCAAATAAAAAATATATGTGTATATCTTTCATACAAATATATCGGGAAAATAATTATATATTAATTTAATCTAAAATTATTATGTCTCAATCTAAATAAATTATTCAAATATGTATTTAATTTTCTTTTTAAAATAACGTAAACGTTTTTTTTTTAATTTTGATATATTTTACAAATGTCTTTTAAGTAAAAGTGGGATTTTAAGCTTTATTTCATTTCATTTATGAGTGAAATAAATGTAAATTTAGTAAATTGCAATCATTAAATTAACAAAAAAAAAAAAGAAATAAATAAAGTAAAGCAATTTAAATGATTAAATTTAACAATTAAAAAAAAATTGTCAACTAATATTTATAAAAATATTAATATATAAATATCTACAAATATTATTTTAATGATAATTTAAAAAAAAAACATGACATGTTAAAGATAAATAGATACAAATAAATTAAATTTAATATGTATATGTGCTCAAATAAGTTAAATGGATGAGTTGGTTAAACATATGCGATTCTTAACTTAAATAAAGAAATGATTTCAAAAAATGAAACTTAAATAAAGAAATAAATATAAAAGAAGGTTCAAATTCAAATGACTATTTACTACATTTAAATAAATATTTTGAAAAACATTAAGTAAAATAAAATATTTATGTGATGATTAAAAATATATATATATAGAAAAGTACAAATATAAAAAAATTGGAATTAAATACTTTCCAAAAAAAATAAGAATAAAAATATAAGTATAAAAGAAAAGGTATTTAACAAAAAAAAAACTAAAATTCAAAATAACATAAGAAAATCGCAGTAATTAAAAAAAGGTCACTCGTGGCGCGTGGGCTCCACGCGCCGGATTGGGCTGGGTTAAAATGACCCAGCGAGCCAAACGTTGGGAAGGGATATATCCCTTCCCTTCCCAACCCAATTTGGCCCACCAAACATGTCCTAAAATGTCCACCAAAATAGCTGCCACGTCCACTTCGGCCCCAAACACCCCCATATCCAATATCAAACTGTCTTCTCCCATAAATCTCACCGACCAAAAAAATGCACAAATAAACACAAATGGAACATATTCGACATACCTGCTTCTGCCAACTTTGATGGACATTCATGGCCAATATGTTCAAGCTCACCATAAACGAAGAATAGATTCAACAAATCCTCGTATTTTAGTGAGCACAAAAACTCCTTACCTTCACATGTGTACACCTTCAAGCCTTGTCGGAGCAGTAACAATATATCGATTACCACCCTAAAAAGCAAAATTGAGCTTATTAAAATGAAATCATCCCAAACTTCAACTTCTACCATCTCCATCTCAACAAAGTTACTCTCACAAGGAGAGAATGTTGCTCTCATAAGGAGAGAATTATACCCTTTTCACTTACGAATTAAACAATAATTAGTTAATGACAATGTTGTAGAGAAAATAACTAATGTCAAATCTTCTATGTTGGGTTCATACTCGATTGTAATAAGGTGTGATGTGGAAAATCTTTTTACAAACCGAAAATCAAAGTTTACAGATGCAAAAATAAGTTTTGGGAATCTTCCTACACAAAAATCAAAATACGCAGAACTTATTATCAGAGGATGCAATTTTTTTGGTCATTGTTGTCAGGTGGGATAATGTAAGGGACCGACCCGAATGGGGCACTAAATGGGCCCTTACCCCAATGCATGCATTCAAAGTAAAGGACATTAAACAAACATGATTTCAAATTCCAATTAAAACAAAACATTCAAAATAACCCCTTTAAAAACTAGACAATTTCCCTGGAACCTGTCCCTGTTTCCAAGCACCTGTTCCAAGATAAATACATTTCCAAAGTTTACTCGATCAAAGATTTACTAAAACCATTCAAAACTGTTCGGATACAAAATCTTTGGAATCCACAAAACATTTACAAAACATCCTAGGGCTCAGTGTCTGCCACATGCATTCAGGGAAACAAAACATAAAGAGTCATAATACAAAAATCGAGTTGGAAGACTGGGCCCCATGATCACAGCTCCTCTTTCACCATCCTGCTCTCGCACTTGGTTACCGTGGAAAAACCACGTAAGGGTGAGTAACGAATTACTCAAGAAGAATCCCCAACCGGTACAATACGATATACATGGTCATCTCGATGAGCGTATGCAAGCTATGAATATAAACACGAGAATAGAGCACATAGCTTAGCCCACACTTGGGCCTCGGATGCCGGCTTAGGGTCTTAGTCCGGAATAATATCACCACACGGCCCAATACATAAGTCGCCCTATACGAGAAACAAGTCCCGGCCACCGCTTCATCGTCGACGAAAGGTACATCGCTCAAGATCCCGAGGAGCTCTCGGTCGGGCGCCACAGAATGAGCGTAAACATGCACCGCGTGCACTGCAGACCATGGGGGTGCCGGGTCAGAGGCAAGTCGCCCATGTCCGATCACCACGCCTAACTAATTCTTTGGATCGGTGTCACCGACATAGGGGTGTGAGACACGGACACGTAAACTATGTCAGCCTGAACCACCGCACCTGAGGCTAAGGAAACGGGTCCTAGTAGGCTTACACCAGGAAGCCGCCCTTACCTTAAAAGGTGGCAATCAGGGGCTACGGCCGAACACGCTGAGGACGTGCCAACTGCCGGGGACGAGGCAATGCCAAGTCATCATCCCGACGGTTGGGGCATTTAATAGTCTGCCACCCTCACCCAAGATTTCGGGGCCTACCGCTTGCAGGTTAGCTAATCCCTCACGGGGTCGGGGCGGAATGACTTGCTCGACGTCCCCGCCATGGATGCAAGGTACTTTATGCATCGGGCCGGATGATGCTATCTACCGCAACTCTAACCCGCCCTAGCAATCAGCAAACAAATCCATAAAATCCAATACGTGCTCAATAAGAATACAACGAGCCTAGCATGATACTACGAAGCAAGGAACAGATACGAGCATGCTAGAAAGAAACAACCTAGCATGGATTAACATGAGAATTAAATCAGGAAAATCATGCCAATCGGGAATTCAGAATAGAATACCTAGCTACACATGTCAATAAACACAAACAAGCAAATCAATCGGCAATCGCATAATATATCGCAGGGTCCACACAACTCCGGTAAGAAATCCTTACCAGGGACGATTTGACACGAAATCCTAAATGGCGAACGAACCCGAACTTGCTATCGAGAACCTATCAATCACAACAAAAATCACACAATAGGCCTAAATATAATAAAATAAGCAAGGCTCAGCTCGGGAGCAACTCACGAGGCGCGATGAACGCACGAACGAGCCGATTGCACGAATGGGGGCAAAGAACTGGTCGGTTGGTGCGCTGGGCGCGGACAGATCTTTGGCGATGCAGAGCGCGAGCGGCGAAGCAGACACTTGGACGGGCGCGTGGCGTGACACGGAGCTGGGCAAGGCGCGCGGGCGGTGTGCGGCGAGGCTCGGCGGCAGGGCTGCTTCTGCGCACGCGAGCACGGCGAACAGGGGCTCTTTTTTGCGCGTGAACAGGGGCGATGGAGAAAATCCGAATTCGAGCGATTGGCGAAGATTCAATGGCCGATAGTTGTTAGACGAACTCTCCTACGCAAGCTGCACAAAACCCATCTAGAAATTCACTTCAACACGGCCGGGAAACGAAGCCCGGAAGCAGGGGGCTCGGATCGAAGAAGAGAAGAAGAAAAAGAAGAAAAGCTCACCTGCTGCCCGGAAAAGGATCGACCTTCGAACTGGGGAAGACGAATACGTGCGAATCGGAGCTGGAGAAGGAAGAAATCGCAAGGAAATCACCGGTCGGTCGAAGTGAATCCGCGAAGAAGAAGAAGAAGAAATGGGGGAGGAGTCGGGCGAGCTGGCTTTTAAACCAAAATCTGCATCGAACAGCCATAAATATAAGATCGTGCGTTTAGAAGCACAAGAGGGCTCAGTGGCTTGATTGGCAGCGCCCCTTGCCTAGCCTGCAGCTCGTCCTTGGCTCGAATCTCACTCGACGCGCTATTTAATTCCCTATTTATTTTTACCTTTTTCCAAGCCCAAATGTCTTCACCAAAATTCCCGATCCAATTCAAATCGACTCATAATTTTTCCGGAAATTTTCAATTACATAATCGGCCCGACCCAAAATTACCAAAATGCCCCTAGGCCTCCCGGGAAGACCGGGATGAAATTTCCGGGCCGTTACAATATTCCCCCCTTATAAGACTTTCGTCCTCGAAAGTCACTTAAGATTGGAACAGCTCGGGATACTGCAATCTCATCTCATCCTCCCGCTCCCAAGTGGCTTCCTCTGAACTCTGACTCTTCCACTGAACCTTTACCAAACGGATCTCGCGGCTACGCAATGTCTTTGACTCAAAAGCAAGAGTTCCCACTGGATTCTCCTCGAAGCTCAAATCCTCATTCAGCTGCAAAGGCTCAAAATCAACAATGTGCGACGGGTCCGACACGTACTGCCTCAACATCAAAACATGAAAAACACTGTGCACTACCGACAATGACGGAGGCAAGGCTAATCGATAAGCAACCTTGCCGATCCTCTCCAGAATCTCAAACGGACCAACAAAATGGGGACTCGGCTTTCCACGCTTGCCAAACCTCAAAACACCTCGCATAGGTGCGACCTTTAGGAATACATGTTGACCAACCTCAAACTCCAAATCCCGACGCCGAACATCGCAGATAACTTCTCATGCGCTCCGAAATTTGTCAACATACGAGCTCTAATCTTCTGCACGGCACCATTGGACAACTGCAGCAACTCGGCACCCAAAACCTACCTATCACCAACCTCTTCCCAGAACACAAAAGATCGGCAACGCTTACCATACAAAGCCTCGAATGGAGCCATCTGAATCGTCGACTGATAACTGTTGTTATATGAAAACTCCATCGAATCTGATATCTTGGTCCCAAGCGCACGGGAAATCCAACACACAAGCCCTCAACATATCTTGAGAATCGGTTCACCCTCTCGATCGTCCATCGATGCGAGGGTGAAAAGTTGTCTTTGAAAGCGCGCACTCGATGCCTAAACCCTTCTGGAGCGCTCTCCAGAAACGAGAAGTGAACCTCGAATCAAGGTCAGACACAATCCTCGCAGGCACACCGTGATAACGAATGATCTGCTCCAAAAACAACTGCGCCCACTGTTCCACGGTATAAGTGTCTCTACCGGGAATGAAGTGTGCGCTTTTAGTCAACCGATCGACTATTACCCAAATCTGAGAGAACTTTCTCGGAGTCCTCGGCAACCCAGAAATAAAGTCCATGGAGATCTCTTCCCATTTCCACTGAGGTACACTCAGCGGCTGCAACAAACCGGCTGGTCTCTGCTTGGGTGCCTTCACTTGCTGACAAGTGAGACATCGACTGACAAACTCCGCCACATCTCTTTTCATACCCATCCACCAGAATGTCTGCTTAAGATCCTGATACATCTTGGTACCCCTGGGGTGCCAAGCAAACGGAGAACTGTGGGCCTCTGAGAGTAACTCTGCTCGCAATCGTGCAACATCCGGAACACACAACCGGCCTCTGTACGTCAGCCCACTGTCTAGTGAAAATACGAAATCAAAATCTCCATCAACACTAACTCTGTCACCCAATTTCTTAAGTGCGGGGTCACTCAGCCGACTATCAATAATCCACTGTCTAATCGATGGTCGGATGTCAACCCAATGACTACTCGGGCAAGATAACCTCACCCAACAACACTGCAATCTCAGCCCGCTCGAACTTTCTCTGTAATCTGGGCTGGAAACTCAACAACACCGCGGAGTGCGACGTCTTCCTACTCAAAGCATCAGCTACAACATTTGCTTTGCCCGGATGGTAGAAAATCTCACAGTCATAATTCTTTTACCAACTCTAACCATCTCCTCTGCCTCATATTGAATTCCTTTTGAGTAAACAGATACTTGAGGCTCTGGTGATCGGAAAACATCTGAATCCGCTCACCATACAAGTAATGCCTCCAAATCTTGAAAGGCAAACACCATCGCCGCCAACTCCATATCATGAGTCGAGATAGTTTCGCTTATATGGCTTGGTGACGGAAGCATAAGCAATGATGACCGTCCGTGCATCATCACACACAATTTCAACCCGAACTTGGAAGCATCGGCTGTAAACCATGGAACCACTGTCCCCTCCGGATCGCCAACACTGTGTCTTTGAAGTCAAATCGCGCTTGAGCACCGGCAAAGCTCTCATCACACCTACCGTCCCAAACAAACTCGACACCCTTCCTCGTCGGGACGAGTGAGGCGAGGCTATGGCGAAAAAGTCCTTAACCAACCGACGGTAGCAAACTGCCAATCCCAAAAAGAACGGCTCCCACGAGCAGACAACCGAAGGACAGAGAGCTCCACATGCACTCACTGTCTTGCCCCACTGAAGCAACAAGATCAAAATCTCACGGGGTAGAAACAGGGGTCCACCACGAACTGAACCTCCAAATACCAACGGGGCAACTCTCAACATCCCGAAAGCGGGAAGACAATCAATGTGGCACAAACCATTCGCCCCACGAGCAAAACTGACTTCTAGCAATTCCAATCCACACCTTGGTCAACACCAAGCATCAACTTGTCACCATACCGGAACCAATCCGGACTCTACTCCAAACAAATACTAACTTGCTAGGCTACCAAGATTGCCAGCAATTTCCCCCGAGGCTACAAACTACACGGCTCAGAGCTTGCCAAGCGCAACTCACTACTGGGCTCGACCGAGCTCTAGAGAGGCTCTTCACAACCCGTGGTTCTCCGACAACTCTCGACACCCACCGCCAACTAATGGACTAACAACCAACCGCTGAACAAACAACAACTCCTTTTTCCAAAGAACACAACCATCTTTGGCTAACTCCAACTCCTTGGAAACCAAGAGGACCCGAACGGCGCTACGCGCGTCATCATCCTACTCGGGACGTCAATCACAACATAACTTCTACCCAAGGAAGGATCCGAACAACTCTCTCAGTCATGAAGATCAACCAGAAGATCCGCCAATCAAGCTTAGGTCCACTTAACAAATCTTACCTAAGCAACAACCTGATACCACGAGCATGGTACCCTTACTACCTCGCTAAAGCCTTACCACATCCACCTGAAGTCCAACTTTTCCAAGAACTGAGCATCAGATCCCAAAAGCAAACCCTACATGGATCTGAAACTCTCGCCACAGAACGAACCACACAAAACACACTTGTGTGCACAACTCCCAACCTTCATCTAGCGATCCAAGACTAACAAATGTTTTTCCCAAAAGCCACACTAGCTCCTGGCAGAGATACAACCAATCAACGGAACACCCAAAGTTCCATCTCCACACGATGCTCGAAGCTGTGGCAACCTTGCTCTACCAAAGCATAACCATGCCAAACAAAACTTACTTTATACCAAGCCTCTACCAAGGGTGCTTACCCATAAGGCATCCAACTCCTCTCACAAAGCATCCTACTCACCTCATAGGCATCCAACTCATGGTCCCTCAGCTGGAACCCAAACTTGCTTCTACGATGCTCAACTCTCCTGAGATTTAGGCACTCGAAGGTAGTTGACCGCACTACCAACCACAATGATCTCTTGGCCTTAACACTAGCGTGAGATGCACGCGCACTAACACTTACCAACAGTCAACCTGCTTGACTTACTCAACCTCCAGTAACACTGGGAAAAGGCTCCGGCTCCTCTCGAACATCCTTTTGCTTGAAGTCCTTCGATTACCACTGAACTAGCCCTTTTGCACGTCCTCCACAGGTGCAACTACCATAAACGGATCCAAGGCTAAAGGAGTGTGCTAAACTCCTGACGGCAAAGAACCATCTGCTATGCCCATGCCAAACTCCGGCCTGAACCAGATTTAGTGCCAAAGCGGCACACCAACCAATGCACCTCAAGTGCCACTACTACCAAATCCACATCTTACTACAAACAGGGCCAACAAGGTCACAACCTCAAGTGACACGAACTCTGGCTCGGCATACAAGGGCTCAACTCCAACAACCATGCCTAAGGCAACTCATCAAGTCAAGGCTCATGGCTACTACTTGCATCTCCACATGATGCTTAACAAACTCTGGCCGGCTCTCTCAACATGCAGCAGCTAGCCCTACTCTAGGGCTTACCAAAAGAAGAGTGTTCATTTTTACCAAACAACTGAGGAAACGACCAACGGATCCAATCCGTAGAGAACACTGCTTGCTGCACCCTTACCCACAGGGTTCCGGCTTATTGGCTGCAAACAACAACACTTTAAAGAAGCACAAAGATGCCTCATCAACCTCCTCGAGGATACCAACTTGCAACCACTCTCTGGTCAACCGAATAATCTATCAAGGCTCAAGATCAACACTTGAGCTACCCAGGTCCACACGGGTACGAGCTCCACAAACATCCACATCAGCACCACCATAGCTAACTCCTCTCTTGGAGTGGCCTTCCAAGGCAAAGCACCTCCACCCTCTCACTAGGGGAAAACCAACAACTGGGCCACAGTTGGCCTATGGGAGTCCAATCTCTACCTCCCTCTGGAACGATGATCCAGGGCATCCGAATCCACCTGGATACCACAACAAGCCACAACATACATCACACACTGCGGGAAGTTGGCATGATGGCGCTCTAAACCCAAACCAATAACGAGTCAGAACCTGCTCGTCTCCGCTCCACCACACTACACAAGGCATACACTAGATGACAGGTATTGTAAATTCTTAACCCTTTTTCAACAACAAATAGTAAACTTAGGCGTACCTGATGACTATCGGAGTGCTAGTGATCATGGGAAAACGACCTACAACAAAAGGTCAATCTACAGAATTTATGACTCTAAGCTCTGATACCAACTGTAAGGGACCGACCCGAATGGGGCACTAAATGGGCCCTTACCCCAATGCATGCATTCAAAGTAAAGGACATTTAAACAGACATGATTTCGTATTCCAATTAAAACAAAACATTCAAAATAACCCCTTTAAAAACTAGACAATTTCCCTAGAACCTTTCCCTATTTCCAAGCACTTGTTCCAAAATAAATACATTCTCAAAGTTTACTCTGATCAGAGATTTACTAAAAACCATTCAAAACCTGTTCAGATACAAAATGCTGGAATCCACAAAACATTTACAAAACATCCTAGGGCTCCGTGCCAGGCTACATGCATTCAGGGGAAACAAAACATAAAGAGTCATAATACAAAAATAAGAGTTGGAAGACTGGGCCCCATGATCACAGCTCTTCCTTCAGCCATCCTGTCTCGCAACTTGGTTACTTGTGGAAAAACCACAATAATAAGGGTGAGTAACGAATTACTCAGTAAGAATCCCCAACCGGGGTACAATACGATATACATAGTCATCTCGATGAGCGTATGTAAGCTATGAATATAAACACAGAATAGAGCACATAGCTTAGCCCACACTTGGGCCTCGGATGCCAATTTAAGGTCTTAGTCTGGAATAATATCACCACACAGTCCAATACATAAGTCGCCCTATACGAGAAACAAGTCCGGCCTCGCCACTCTCATCGTCGACGAAAGGTACACGGCTCAAGATCCCGAGGAGCTCTCTCGGTCCGTATTTGTAATGAGCGTAAACATGCACCGCGTGCTCTGCGCGCACCATGGGGGGTGCGGGTCCAGAGGCAAGCCGCCCATGTCCGATCCACCACGCCTAACTAATTCTTTGGATCGGTGTCACTGACATAGGGGTGTGAGACCTGGACACGTAAACTATGTCAGCCTGAACCACCGCACCTAAGGCTAAGGAAACGGGTCGTGGTAGGCTTACACCAGGAAGCCGCCCATACCTTAACAGGTGGCAATCAGGGGCTACGACCGAACACGCTGAGGATGTGCCGACTGCCGGGGACGAGGCGATGCCAAGTCATCATCCCGACGGTTGGGGCATTTAACAGTCTGCCACCCTCACCCAAGATTGCAGGGCCTACCGCTTGGGTTAGCTTATCCCTCACGGGGTCTAGGGACGGAATGACTTGCTCGACGTCCCTGCCATGGATGCAAGGTACTTTATGCATCAGGCCCGGATGATGCTATCTACCTGCAAGTCTAACCTGCCCTAGCAATCATCAAACAAATCCATAAAATCCAATACGTGCTCAATAAGAATACAACGAGCCTAGCATGATACTACGAAGAAAGGAACAGATACGAGCATGCTAGAAAGGAACAACCTAGCATGGATTAACATGAGAATTAAATTAGGAAAATCATGCTAATCTAGAATTCAGAATAGAATACCTAGCTACACATGTTAATAAACACAAACAAGCAGTCAATCAACAATCGCATAATATATCGCAGGGTCCACACAACTCCGGTAAGAAATCCTTACCTTGGTCGGGGACGATTTGACACGAAATTCTAAATGGCGAACGAACCCGAACTAGCTATCGAGAACCTATCAATCACAACTAAAATCACACAATAGGCCTAAATATAATAAAATAAGCAAGGCTCACTCAGAGCAACTCACGAGGCGCGGCGAACGCATTTAACGAGCGATTTGCACGAACGCGGGGGAAATGGCTGGCGTGGCTGCTGGGGGCTGACGCGCGCGGACGAATCTTGGCGATGCGCAGGGCGCGAGCGGAGCGCATAGCTGGACGGGGCGGCGCGCGGCGTGACATCGAAGGTAGGCGAGGCGCGCGTGGTGTGCGGCGAGGCTCGTGGCAGCAGGCGCGCGCGCGCGCGAGCACACGGCTAACAAGAGCTCTATTTTTGCGCGTGAACAGGCGATGGAGAAAATCCGAATTCGAGCGATTGGCGAAGATTCGACACCGATAGTTGTTGGGACGAACTCTCCCTACGCAAGCCGCACAAAACCCATCCGAAATTCACTTCAACACACGTGGGAAACGAAGCCCGAGGCGGGGGCTCGGATCGAAGAAGAGAAGAAGAAAAAAGAAAAGCTCACTGCTTTGCCGGGAAAGGATCGACCTTCGAATCGGGGAAGACGAATACGCGCGAATCGAATTTGGAGAAGGAAGAAATCGCAAGGAAATCGCCGGTCGGTCGAAGTGAATCATGAAGAAGAAGAAGAAGAAATGGGGAGGAGTCGGGGGCGGTGGCTTTTAAACCAAAATCTGCATCGAACAGGCATAAATATAAGATCGTGCGTTTAGAAGCACAAGAGCGCTCAGTGGCTCGATTGGCAGCGCCCTTGCCTAACTGCGGTAGCGTCCTTGGCTCGAATCTCACTCGACGCGCTATTTAATTCCCTATTTATTTTTACCTTTTTCCAAGCCCAAATGTCTTCACCAAAATTCCCGATCCTATTCAAATCGACTCATAATTTTTCCGGCAATTTTCAATTACATAACTGGCCCTGTCGGCCCGACCCAAAATTACCAAAATGCCCATGGGCCTCCCGGGAAGACCGGGATGAAATTTCCGGGCCGTTACAAGCATGTTGTTAATCACTAATCCCTATGGAGATGACTTTTACTTACTGTAAAACTTGCTACAACAAGACTGTGTATACTTGCACATCTTTGGGAAATCACACACATTTGTCTTAATCTGAATAGAGGTTTCGCTTTAGCGAAATCCAAGCTACCACGTCATCATTCTCATTTTCTTATTATTTCAATTATTGTGTGATCACGATTTTGCTAACCCATACATTTTTTTATTTTTTACCTTTTTTTATAAATATTATTTTCTTATCGATCCTAACTAGCCTTAAGTAGGTTGTAGAGCTTAAGTTGCAACTAGTGTTCTTTGAATTTTCAAATTGGTATTGCTTCTATTAAGGAATTTACTAATGATTTTGTTCAAAGTTCAAATTTATATTCTTCCAATAAATTGTATACTTTACATTTGTGGGATTGCTTGTCTGTCAACTTAGCTTTGAAAGGTATGAAAATCTAACTATTTTATGAAGTAATTCTAGTCAAATTGGTGATTGTTTGTTTTGGGTGTACAATTTTCTCATGTCCTATCATTGGTATGATTGTTTGTTTGTCTCAGTTACCAATACATTCTCATAATCAATGTATGTATTAAAATTTCTAATTTATTTTCATGCTTTCATTATAATGTTGTGGATACTTCTAAACAATCTTCCTTTTCAATAACTTACTTTCTATGCAATATTTGCATGTTTCTTTTGCTTTTAAAAAAAACTTATTTGGTCTATATGTAATGTAGATGGTCGAAGTTCTTTTCTTATTAATAAGAAAGCTCATATGTTATTATTTTTTCTTTTTGCCAAATCTCACATGTTATTGTTAAATAATATGTAATATGTGAATGTTGTTTGAAACTCAATTTTTCTTAGGTTTTGCACAAACTCACTCAAATGATGTAGCAGTGAAGAAACACATTTCAAGAATCATCCTTTGCTTGTACTTTTTGTTGTAAAAAACTTTGTGAACATGTATCACAAGTGTGATATTATTGCCCTTTTGTTATTTTGTTCAAGTGGAAATGCCTACAAATATTTTAAGTCATTTATGAAATTTTATTTGTTGACAAGTTTTTTACTTGTTAATTTATTTTGTCGAAGAATATTATGCATGCATAATAGTAGGTAAGAGCAAACAAAATAAGGTTGCAAATAGATACAACAAGCATCATGGAATAATATAAATTGACGATTTATTATGATCATCAAATCAAATTTGTTGGTAATAAATATTTTTCATCAATTGAAGACATATGATTAAAATGAAGAGTCATGTCTGATTATTTGGTGATTAAAACTAAGTGTCAATCAATTATAATGTTTAGGAGTCGTTGATAACGCATGAATGACCCAATTTATATGTCACCTATTGCTCGTTGGTAGCAAAAAATTAGTGTCATGAAATAAGAATTAATGATTGCAAAAAAATATCATTTATTGCATTTCAATGATACTTATTAAGAAGTGTCAACTAATGAGAATAGATTATGTGTGATACAATTATTGCAAAAAGGTATCATCTAAAGTGTTTGTGACACTTTTCTGTAATCATCATATCCTAGTTTTGTAGTAGTGAAAGTGCTTTATATTTATCTAAAACCATTCTCATCATGAAAGAACTAAACATATAGATGTTAGGTGTCATTTTATTAGAGATGTTATCAATGATGGTTTAGTTCAAGTTAAAAAGGTTAGCACGTATTTAAATGCAGCTGATATGTTTACAAAAGCTTTACCCTTTGATAAATTTGATCTATGCATGAGAATGTTAAATATGAGTGATGTTTAGTTTTTTTTTTTATTTTCTATGTATTTCTTGATGTATGTTTGGTGTTGTTGTTGTGCTTGCCTAGTTAAAGTATATGCCAAGGTGGAAATATTTAAACTGTGGCCTAGACTTTAATTAGGATTTCATTATTTAACATCACTAAAATGCATTAAATATTAGTTATAAAATACATAGTTATTAAAGAATTCAATTAACAATTCTTGGGTTGTTAAAACAAACTAGGATTTAATTAGGTGTGGTCAATCTCATCTAGTCCATGTGCACTCATTTTAATTAGCTATAAATATGTGGCATGCATCTCATTTAACCCTTAAGCATTTCTTGAGTTTTTAGGCATTGGGTCATTTTTAGATAGATTATTGAATTTGCTAAGGGCCTGTTTGGTGGCCCAACTCAAGCCTCGGAAGGGAAGGGAAGTGCCCCTTCCCAGCATTTGGGCCACCGGGTTAAAAATACCCGGTCGGGAAGGGTTAACCCGGTGCGTGGCCCGGCCTTTCCCAGCGCGTATGCGCCACTTTTTTTTTCTTTTTTTTTTTTCAACCCGCCCCAATTTCATTTCTTTTGTTTTTTTTTATTGTTTCTTTAAACCATTTTACCGTTTTTTATTTAATCCTGCTTTTTCTTACCCTTTTTAATTTTTTGTTTCTTTTATAACAAAAAAATCTTGTTAATTTTTTTTTTTAATTTTGACTGTTTACATTGATAAAATTAAGGTTCTAACTTGTGATCTTTTAATTAAATATTTAGAGGCATTTATTTATCGAATTTATGCAAGATTTAAAATGAATATTTATTAACTACTCTTTATCTTTATTACAAAAAATAACTCTTCAATTCTAATTATTTATAACTACTCAAAATAATTTCTCATTTGTAATCACTCATTTTAAATTTTTTTAAAATAATTTATTTTTAATAATTATTTTTTTTAACTACTCAATTTAAATTTACATCCAAACAAGCATTTGACTCTAACTTCTCTAAAAAAACACATTCAAACAAATTTTTTACAATCGCTTTCAATTTTTAATTACTCAAGATAATTTCTCAAAATAATTCAACAAACTAGCTCCTCAAACTATTTCTTCATTTTTGTTTACATAACTATTTCTTCATTCAAACTAACTCCTTAACTTGTTTGTTTATATTAATTAATTAATTATATATATATATATAAAATGTCTATTTGTTTTTTTAAAATATAATATTTATTTTGCCCAATTTATTTTTTTCCTTTTTATATTGTGTTTTTAGTTTTAGTTATGTATAGAGAGGTATTTTTATGGTTAATTTTATTTGAGAAATATTTTTTATCCTTTTTTTTTAGGAAATTTTTTTATCCATTTTTTTTTACTTAAGAATGAGATTTAATTTTATAAATTTTTCGACTAAAGCTATAAATACGAGTTTGAGACCCATTTAACCAAATGAAGTTTATTTATTTATTTTAGGTTAATTATTAATACACAATTTTTAATTATATTATTTGATATAGATACTAATTTATGAGGAATATTTACATCACGTTCGGGCATGATGTGCAAAATAATGTTTTTATTAAATTGTATTTATAGTTATTTATGCATTTTATTTTTGTTCATAATATATACATTTGAAATTTTATATATAAAAATTGTATTCATAATATTAATTTTATTATTTGATAATGTTAAGGATGAATGTAAAGACCCGACCCAAAAGGGGCTCTAAATAGGCCTTTACCCCAATGCATGCATTCAAAGTAAGGACAATGTGCAAATAAGTTTTCGGATTCCAATTAAAACAAAACAATCAAGGTTCAATCAGAAATCAATTTAGTTGCTGAAACTTGTCCCTGTCTCCAAGCACCTGTTTCAAGGCAAATACATTTCCAAACGTATACTCTGATCAGAGATTTATTAAAACATTTGAAACATCCTCAAATACAACAAAGCTGGAATCCACAAAAACATTCAGAAAACATCCTAGGGCTTCGTGCCCGGCTACATGCATTCAGGGGAAAAATAAAAGACAAGAGTCATAGAAATAAAAGGTCAGAGACGACAGCAGGTTCCCATGATCACAGCTCCTCCTTGACCATCCTGTCTCTCGCACCTTGGTTACTGTGGAAAACCACAAAATAAGGGTGAGTAACGAATTACTCAGTAAGAATCCCCAACCGGGGTACAATACGATGCACGTGGTCATCTAGATGAGTGTATGCAAGCTATGAATATAAACACAAAATAGAGCACATAGCTTAAGTCCACACTTGGACCTCGGATGCCAACTCGTGGTCTTAGTCGGAAATAAATCCACCACACAATACGCCCCTATACGAGAAACGAGTCCCGGCCACCGCACATCATCGTCGTCACGAAAGGTGCACTAGCTCAAGATCCCGAGGAGCTCTCCGGTCGGTCTTTGTAATGAGCGTAAGCGCGCGCACCGCGTGCATCGCTGCACTATGGGGGTGCCGTGTCTAGTGGCAAGCTGCCCATGTCCATCCACCACGCCTAACTAAATCTCCGGATCGGTGTCAGCGACATAGGGGTGTGAGACTGGACACGTGAACTATGTCACCTGAACCACCGCTTTTTCGAGGCTAAGGAATCGGTCGTGGTAGGCTTACACCAGGAAGCCGTCCTTGCCCTATCGGTGGCAATCAAGGTCTCACGGGTGAACACGCCGAGGACGTGCCGATCGCCGGGGGCGAGGCAATGCCAAGTCATCATCCCGACCGTTGGGGCATTTAACGATCCGCCACCCTCACCCAAGATTGCGGGGCCTCACCGGTCGGGTTAGCTAAACCCTAACGGGGTCGAGGGACGGAGAATCGTCTCGACGTCCCCGCCATGGATGCAAGATACTTTATGCATCAGGCCGGATGATGCTACCTACCGAATTCTAACACCGCCTTAACAATCAAGCAAACAATCCAATACGTGCTCAAAAGAATACTGTGAGACCTAGCATGGTACTACGGAACAAGAATGAATATGAGCATGCCAGAACGGAACAACCTAGCATGGACTAACATGAAAGAACAACATACGAAGTCATGCCAGTCAGGAATTTAGAACAGAGCACCTAAACTACACATGCTGAAAATCACAAACAAACATACAACATCAATCACATAGAACATCGCAGGGTCCACACAACTCCGGTAAGAAATCCTTACCTGGCGGGAGGCAACTACACACAAAATCCTAAGCTGCGATCGATCCCGAGCTAGCTAACGAGAACCTAACAAACACAATAGAAATCACAATCATAGCCCTAAAAATATAATAAAACAAGCAGGCTCGGCTCGTGGCACTCACACGGCACGACGACACACGACGGCCGAGTCTTCTTGGCAGGCAGTGTGTGCTGGGGTGGGGCCAGCGCTGGCGCGGCATGGACGATTTGGCGCCGGGCACGGCACACGGGCTAAGGAGCGCGGGCGCTGGGCAAGCGGCTGGGCATGAGCGAGCGTGTGGGCGTTCGGGCGAGACGCTTGGAGCGAAGGCGCGCGGGCGGTGGGCGAGCGGCGCGGACACGGGCGATCTGCTGCTGCGCGCGAACTGGTGCGACGGCGGGCCTGCGCGCGAATCGGGCGCGGCGATTCACGGATCTGGGCGGCTGCGGTGTGCGACGCGAGCAGTGGCTGGTGGCGCGCGCGTTCGGGCGTCTTTGCTCAGCGGATCGACGGGCGGCTGCTTTGGCGCTCGACGGGCTCACTTGTGTGATCTAGGCGTGCTGCTCAGGCGGATCTGGACGGCTGCTGGCGCGCGACGGGCTCACAGTGCGACTGGGCGCGAAGCCGCGTCGCGGGCCGCCGGCGGTGGTGGGCGATCCGGCGCCAAGCGGACTGCAACAACACACACACACACGGCACCTCCTCTTACCTTCGGCCCAAAAAACAACCTATCGAGAAGATGAAGAAGATGAATACCTACCCGGAATGATGATCGAACTACGGAGCAGCAAGGGGATGAAATTCGGCTAGAGAAAGTTGGGGAAACAAGCTTGGACGGCTAGGAGGATGTGTTGGAGAAGAAGAACAAAACCTAGCTTTTCTTTTCCATTTAACCAAATGCACCAAAACCCCAAAATCCAAGGCTAACCATAAAATGACACGGAAAGAGCAACAAGAGCTCTCAATAGCTCAACTGGCATGCATCCCCACAAGCTTTCCTGGAGACCCAGGTTCAAAACCCAGCTGCAACACAAATTCCTTTATTTTTACTTTTGCATCAAACCTTGCTCAACCCTTCCACAAAGCCTCACAAACCTACATAAATTCATCCAATATTTTTAGCAACTAGAAAAGACATAAACGGCCCTGACGGCCCGACCAAATTACCAAAATACCCCTTGGGCATACCTGGAAGACCGGGATGAAAACCTGGGCCGTTACAGTTCCATTATAGTGTATTGTTGCTTGTTGTTTGGGGAGTAAGGTTGGTCGGATACTTGTATCAGACCAGCTACCAGTGTTGGTTTGATTAGCCTTACCCTTGTTCGGGTTTTGTGCCATGTGAGGCATAGTGTGGTTTGTTGGAAACCTCACAGTCGGAAGAAGGTCAATCCCAGTCCTTCTTCTTTACCGAGTTTCGAGTTTAGAGAGCGTAGGTCAGAGGAATGCCCTCGCATGTTTCGCGAGCCAAGTTAGTTTTGCTTGTTGCCACAAGGTGTGGAGTCTTGCTCGTCAGGTTACTTTGTGTTGTTTGACCAAGGTGGAGTTTGAGAGTAGTGCCCGCAAGGCGGAGTTTGTTGTTGCGCATTCTGAGGAAAGTTGTAAAGTAGTAAGTTTGTTTTGGGGAATGTGCGGGAAGTCTCGGAAGCTTGAGTGAGTGTCTCTCTCTTGAGTGTGGTGGACCTAGTGGGGTCAGGCGTTTGTTCGTTTTCAGTGTAGCAGCTAAGTGCAGGTTGACTTGGCTGTTTCAAGTTCTTTGTCAGCGTTAAAGCATCGAGACCTGAGTTCTCCCAAAAGTTCCTTGGCTTTAAAACCTTGTTTACCCCAGCTCTTGAGAGTTTTGGCTTTAACCAAATCAACAAAAGTAATGATGAGAAAACACTGTTTTTTAAACCAAGAGTGATGACCATGATGTTTTAACAATTCAAAATTAACCATGTAACTTTAGTGTTCAATAATTAAAATTTAGTGTTTTAAACCATAGGGGTTTTTTAATCCTGAAGATCTAGTTTACTAAATCAGTTTTGAAGTAGTGCAAAGTTTCTTTTGGGTGGAAATGTTTAAACAACCGGAATTAAAAAAATACATAAGCTTGTACCCTCCCTAATAAAAGTGCTATTTTTAATAGTAAAATGAATTTATCACACATGTAATTAGATCTTTGTTTAATTTAAATGTTATTCTTTATTACTAATTTCTATTTTAGCTTCTTTTATTTAAAGAATTAAAAAAACTAGGGTTTTCTAAGGGTTTTAAAAACATATGTCAAAAGAGGAAATGGGTTTAATTATAAATAGAAAAGTTTTTTAATTTTTTTTCTATTTTCATTCGCACAACAGCAGTAAAACCAACAAAAGCCCCCAACATTCTCAGGATCGTGACAAATGTCACGATCTCAACACTTGTAGCCCCTCCCCTTTTGTGTGTGCGTATCGATCAAGAAGAAGAAGAGTGTCGACATCTAGTTCGACGAGCAGCCTCCACGCAGATCCGTCCCAACTCTCTCTCTGTTGTTCGTTGTTGCCGTCCAAGTTGCGTTTTCGGCAAGCCTTCACCGACGACGTCTCCACCGCGTTTCACAACCACCGAGCTGCCATCCATCGTCTGCGTGTCCTCCTTCAGCCGCGTACCCGTCAGTAGCTCGCGAGGAAGCAGCTCGATCGTCGTCATCTTCTCCTCGTGGCTCAACTGCGTGCTTGGGTTCTTGGTGAGTTCAATCCACCAAGCTGCATCTTCCTCGTTTCCCATTCAGGGGTAAGTCTTTTCTTCTCCTAAGACTCTATTTCCAGGCGTTGTTTTGTGTTTAGGTGCTCTCGGGTTCATCGTTTTGAGTCGCTGTGTTAGCGGGTTCTCGTGGTGTTTCGGTCGAGTTGTCGGGAAGTTAAGGAGCTTCATTATGATTCTGGTTTTGTGGTTTCAAGCATGTGAATAGTGGCATGATAGAAATTACGAGACTTGATTGTTGGATAACTTGGCTCATGTATACTTTGGTGTCGTTATTCGTTGTTTGAACTTATTTCTACTCGTGGTAGTATGAAATCGTGTGTAGCTCGTAAACTGTTAAATCTCTATTAATGTGTATCTTGTGATCGTATCATCATTCACCCGATGTTTATCTCTGTTCTTATATGTGATGCACTATTTATCTGTTTAACTTGTTGATTGACTGAATCGTCTTGGGTTTATGCATTATCTATGTTGTTGACTCCATCCATGTTTGACTGTATACGTGCTGCCATGATTATGCTTGGCTTCTCTGTTCGTTACTTAAAGGGTTGTCCGTATGTTGGTTTGGCGTTAGAATAGATATGGTTACCGTGTTGACCACGTATAGAAGCAGCTAGCTCTCACATTTTGGGGCTCGTGATTGCATGATCGATAACTTGTTGCTGTTATGACTCGCTAGTGCCCCCTTAGTAACCGAGCGGGGATATGGATCTTCCTTGCTTCGAGACACTCGGTTGGGTTGCACTAGCCTACAAGATGACTTTTGCCTCCAACCAAGGGGTCGGATCTCATCCACGTGTCACCTTATGTGCGGAACAATGGGTTCCTTTGTTGTGAGCACACGTTGCGGGTCGTACCAACCCTTGGGTGGGTCGGGTGCACTTGCCTAGGCTAAGCTAGATCTCGTGTGACTCTAATACTAGTTACTATCTTTCTATGTGTACTCGTTGAACCTCATATGTTGTGTGCATGGTTCCACTAGGTTACCTTCCCAATACGTTGGTTGGGGGGCCGGTCATGCCGTGCTTGTCCCTGAGACTACTAGAAGCGACCACTAGGGCAGATGAAGGCGCAGAGGAATGCCTGTCGGTGAGCCTGCATGCATTAGTGAAGATGTTGTCTACAGGAAGGTCGGTTCTCCCGTATGCGAGGGGTTAACGTTGTGGCCCCGAGCTAGAGGTTTATGAACCCTGCAGTTTTCCTTTACTCGTGGCTCTCTCTGATAGGGTCAGGTGATTTACTTGGCATTATGTATGCCCTTGCTGACACGACTCGTGTGTCGTTGTCTCGACCCGAGGTTTAGGGATGATGTGTGTTCCTCTCACTCGTGGTCCTCCCCAACAGGGTTGGGTGATTTATTGGTGGGTCCTTGGCATGGGATAGGCTAACCTGAGACATTAGAGTATGTCTACCTGAGCACAACGTTATGGGTCCCTGGTAGAGGTCAGGCTACTCGAGGCATGTCTCCGCTGGTGCACTTTGGCGGGTCCCTAACAGAGGTCAGGTTACCCCCGAGATAATTTTGATTTCCCTTAGGACACAGTATGAGACGTGTCCGACCCGAGGTTTGGGGAATTTGTGTGTTCTCCTCACTCGAGGTCTTTGCTCTGACCTTGGTCAGATGATTGCTCAGCATTTAGCCGTAACTTGCTCATGTCTTGCACTCCGTTGTTTCACATTGTTTGCTGGTGATTGGCCTGAGGGCCGACTACGTATGAGCGAGGCATTTTGTAGGGACCGACCCAAATGGGGCACTAAATGGGGCCTTACCCTAATGCATGCATTCAAAGTAAAGGACATTAAACAGACATCATTTCGGATTCCAATTAAAACAAAACATTTAAAATAACCCCTTTAATAACTAGACAATTTCCCTGGAACTTGTCCCTGTTTCCAAGCACCTGTTCCAAGATAAATACATTTCCAAAGTTTACTCTGATCAGAGATTTACTAAAAAGCATTCAAAACCTTGTTCGAGATAAAATGCTGTGGAATCCACAAAACATTTACAAAACATCCTAGGGCTCCGTGCCCGGCTACATACATTCAGGGGAAAATAAAACATAAAGAGTCATAACACAAAATCAAAGTTTGATGACTGAGCCCCATGATCACAACTCCTCCTTCAGCCATCCTGTCTCGCAATTCGGTTACCTGTGGAAAAACCACAATAATAAGGGTGAGTAATGAATTACTCAGTAAGAATCCCCAACCGGGGTACAATACGATATACATGATCATCTCGATGAATGTATGCAAGCTATGAGTATAAACACAGAATAAAGCACATAGCTTAGCCCACACTTGGGCCTCGGATGCCAGCTTAGGGTCTTAGTCCGGAATAATATCACCACACAGTCCAATACATAAGTCGCCCTATACGAGAAACAAGTCCCGACCCCAGCCTGTCTACTATCTACGAAAGGTACACTGGCTCAAGATCCCGAGGAGCTCTCCGGTCGGCGCTGTAATGAGCGTAAACATGCACCGCGCGCTACTGCAGACCATGGGGGGTGCCGGGTCTAGAGGCAAGCTGCCCATGTCCAGTCACCACGCCTAACTAAATCTTTGGATCGGTGTCACTGACATAGGGGTGTGAGACCTGGAAACGTAAACTATGTCAGCCTGAACCACCGCACCTGGGGCCAAGGAACGGTCGTGGTAGGCTTACACCAGGAAGCCGTCCTTGCCTTAACAGGTGGCAATCAGGGGCTACTACCAAACATGCTGAGAACATGCCGGCTGCCGGGGACGAGGCAATGCCAAGTCATCATCCCGACCGTTGGGGCATTTAACAGTCTGCCACCCTCACCCAAGATTGTAGGGCCTACCGGTAGGGTTAGCTAATCCCTCACGGGGTCCAGGGACCGAATGACTGGCTCGACGTCGCTGCCATGGATGCAAGGTACTTTATGCATCAGGCCCGGATGATGCTATCTACCTGCAACTCTAACCTGCCATAGCAATCAGCAAACAAATCCATAAAATCCAATACGTGCTCAATAAGAATACAACGAGCCTAGCATGATACTACGAAGCAAGGAACAGATACGAGCATGCTAGAAAGGAACAACCTAGCATGGATTAACATGAGAATTAAATCAGGAAAATCATGCTAATCGGGAATTCAGAATAGAATACCTAGCTACACATGTCAATAAACACAAACAAGCAGTCAATCAGCAATCACATATAATATCGCAGGGTCCACACAACTCCGGTAAGAAATCCTTACCTTGGTCGGGGACGATTTGACACGAAAACCTAAATGGCGAACGAACTCGTACTAGCTATCGAGAACCTATCAATCACGACAAAAATCACACAATAGGCCTAAATATAATAAAATAAACAAGGCTCAGCTCGGGAGCAACTCACGAGGTGCGACGAACGCACGAACGGGCCGATTGCTAGAACGGGCAAAGAACGGGCAGTGGCTGTGGCGCGTGGCGTGGCGCTGCTGGTTGCGCTGGGGACGCGGACGCCTTGGACGGATGCGGGCAAAGCGGCGCGCGGCGTGACACGGGCTGGCGAGGCGCGGCGCGCGGCGCGGCGCGCGATCGCGCGGCGTGGCTAGGCGGGTGGTCGCGCTCTGCGCAGCGCGAGCTCGGCGACAGGGGCTCTGTTTCTGCGCGCGAACAGGGGCGATGGAGAAAATCCGAATTCAAGCGATTGGCGAAGATTCGACGGCCGATTCGTTGATGGCGAACTCCCCTACACTAGCTGCATAAAACCCATACCTCAAATTACCTCGACTCGGCCGGAAATGGCGAAGCCCGAAACAGGGGAGAAGAACTCGAATTTTGGAGGAGAAGAAGAAGAAGAAGATGTACGTGCTGCTCAGGGTGAGATCGACTTCGAATTTGGGAGAGAAGCTCGGCAGAATCGAGGTTGGCGAGGGAGAAACGCGAGAGGGAGCTCAGGTCGGTCGAGGAAGAAAAGAGAAGGAAGAAGAAGGAATTGGGGAAGAAAGCCTCGGGCGGCCTGGCTTTAAACCCGAAGGCACGAAACAACGGCTATATACAAGGTCGCGCGCGAAGATTAACATACACGCCCAGTGGCTCGGCTGGCAGCGCCCTCGCCTAGCTTGCAGCACGTCCTTGGCTCGAATCTCACTCGACGCGCTATTTAATTTCCTATTTATTTTTACCTTTTTCCAAGTCCAAATGTCTTCACCAAATTTCCTATTTATTTTTACCTTTTCCCTGTCGGCCCGACCAAAATTACCAAAATGCCCCTGGGCCTCCCGGGAAGACCGGGATGAAATTTCCGGGCCGTTACAATATTCCCCCCTTATAAGACTTTCATCCTCGAAAGTCACTTAAGATTGGAACAGCTCGGGATACTGCAATCTCATCTCATCCTCCCGCTCCCAAGTGGCTTCCTCTGAACTCTGACTCCTCCACTGAACTTTTACCAACCGGATTTCACGATTACGCAGTGTCTTTGTCTTAAAAGTAAGAATCCCCACTGGCTTCTCCTCGAAGCTCAAATCCTCATTCAGCTGCAGAGGCTCAAAATCAACAATGTTCAACGGATCCGGCACGCACTGCCTCAACATCGAAACATGAAAAACACTGTGCACTGCTGACAATGACGGATGCAAGGCTAATCGATAAGCAACCTTGCCGATCCTCTCCAGAATCTCAAACGGACCAACAAAACGGGGACTCAGCTTTCCACGCTTGCCAAACCTCAAAACACCTCGCATGGGTGCGACCTTTAGGAATACATGTTGACCAACCTCAAACTCCAAATCCCGACGCCGAACATCGGCATAACTCTTCTGTTTGCTCTGAGCTGCCAACATACGAGCTCTAATCTTCTCGCAGACGGCACCATTGGTCAGCTCGCAAAGCCTTCGGAACCCAAAACTCGCTCGTCACCAACCTCTTCCCAAAACACAGGAGATCGGCAATGCTTACCATACAAAGCTTCGAATGGAGCCATCTGAATCGTCGACTGATAATTTTTGTTATATGCAAACTCCATCAGATACAGGTACTGGTCCCAACTGCCCGAGAAGTCCAACACACAAGCCCTCGAATCACGGTCAGACACAATCCTCACAGGCACACCGTGATAACAAATGATCTACTCCAAAAACAACTGCGCCCACTGTTCCACGATATAAGTGACTCTACCGGGAATGAAGTGTGCACTCTTAGCCAATCGGTCGACTATCACCCAAATCTGAGAGAACTTCCTCGGAGTCCTCGGCAAACCAGAAATAAAGTCCATGGAGATCTCTTCCCATTTCCACTGAGGTACACTCAGCGGCTGCAACAAACCAGTTGGTCTTTGCCTGGGTGTCTTCACTCGCTGACAAGTGAGACATCGACTGACAAACTCCGCAACATCTCTCTTCATACCCATCCACCAGAATGTCTGCTTAAGATCCTGATACATCTTGGTACCCCCGGGGTGCCAAGCAAACGGAGAACTGTGGGCCTCTGAGAGCAACTCTGTTCGCAATCCTGCAACATCTGGAACACACAACCGACCTCTGTACGTCAGCCCACTGTCTGGTGAATATACGAAATCAAAATCTCCGCCAGCACTAACTCTGTCACCCAATCTCTTAAGTGCGGGGTCACTCAGCTGACTACCAATAATCCGCAGTCTAATCGATGGCTGGACTGTCAACTGAGCTACTCTGGCAGTAACCTCACCCAACAACACTGCAACCTCAGCCCACTCGAACTTCCGCTGCAATCTGGGCTGGGAACTCAACAACGTCGCGGAGTACGACGTCTTCCTCCTCAAAGCATCAGCTACAACATTTGCTTTGCCCGGATGGTACAAAATCTCGCAGTCATGATCTTTCACCAACTCTAACCATCTCCTCTGCCTCATATTCAATTCCTTCTGAGTAAACAGATACTTGAGGCTCTGGTGATCGGTAAACATCTAAATCCGCTCACCATACAGGTAATGCCTCCAAATCTTGGTCGCACACCACCACTCGCCGCCAACTCCATATCATGAGTCGGATAGTTCTACTCATATGGCTTCAGCTGGCGGGAAGCATAAGCAATGACCTTCCCGTGCTGCATCAACACACAACCCATCCCGAACTTGGAAGCATCGCTGTAGACCACAAAACCACCTGTCCCCTCCGGGACTGCCAACACTAGTGCTGAAGTCAAACTGCGCTTGAGCTTGGCAAAGCTCTCATCACACCTACCGTCCCAAACAAACTCGACACCCTTCCTCGTCAGACGAGTGAGGGGCGAGGCTATGGCGGAAAAGTCCTTAACCAACCGTCGGTAGCAAACTGCCAAACCCAGAAAGAAACGGCTCCTACGAGCAGACAACCGAAGAACAGAGAGCTCCACATACCCTCACTGTCTTGCTCCACTAAAGCAACAAGATCTAATTCTCACGGGGTAGCAACAAGGGTCTACCACTGATTGAACCTCCAAATACCAACGGGGCAACTCTTAACTTTCCTGGAAACAGGAAGACAACCAACAGAGCACGAACCATTCGCCCCACGAGCAAAACTGACTTCTAGCAATTCCAATCCACACCTTGGTCAACACCAAGCATCAACTTGTCACCATACCAGAACCAATCCAGACTCTACTCCAAACAAATACTAACTTGCTAGGCTACAAGGATTGCCAGCAATTTCCCCCGAGGCTACAAACTACACGGCTCCAGCTTGCCAACTGCAACTCACTACCTGGGCCTGACTGAGCTCTAGAGAGGCTCTTCACAAACTAGGGTTCTCCAGCAACCCTCGACACCCACTGCCAACTAACGGACTAACAGCCAATTGCCTGAACAACAACAACTCCATTTTCCCCGCATCATAACCATGCTGGCCAACTCCAACTCCTTGGAAACCAAGAGGACCCGAAACGCTACCGAATGCGTCATCCTCCTACTCAGACGTCAATCACAACATAACTTCTACCCAAGGAAGGATCCGAACAACTCTCTCAGTCATGACGATCAACAAGAAGATCCGCCAACCAAGCTTAGGTCCACTTAACAAATCTTACCTAAGCAACAACGTGATACCACGAGCATGGTACCCTTACCACCTTGCAAAAGCCTTACCACATCCACCTGAAGTCCAACTTTTCCAAGAACTGAGCACCAGATCCCCAAAGCAACCCTACATGGATCTGAAACTCTCGCCACAGAACAAACCACACAAAACACACTTGTGTGCACAACTCCCAACCTTCATTTAGCGATTCAAGACTAACAACGCTTTTCCCAAAAGCAACACTAGCTCTTGGCAGAGATACAATCAATCAACGAAACACCCAAAGTTCCATCTCCACACGATACTCGAAGCTGTGGCAACCTTGCTCTACCAAAGCATAACCATGCCAAACCAAACTTACTTTATACCAAGCCTCTACCAAGGGTGCTTACCCATAAGGCATCCAACTCCTTTCACAAGGCATCCTACTCACCTCATAGGCATCCAACTCATGGTCCCTCAGCTGGACCCAACTTGCTTCTACGATGCTCAACTCTCCTGAGATTTAGGCACTCGAAGGTAGTTGACCGCACTACCAACCACAAAGATCTCTTGGCCTTAATACAAGCGTGAGATGCACGCGAACTAACGCTTACCAACCGTCAACCTGCTTGACTTACTCAACCTCCAGTAACGCTGGGAAAAGGCTTCGGTTCCTCTCGAACATCCTTTCGCTTGAAGTCTTTCGATTACCACTAAACTAGCCCTTTTTGCACGACCTACACATGTGCAACTACCATAAACGGGTCCAAGGCTAAAGGAGTACGCTGAACTCCGAACGGCATAGAATCATCTGCTATGCCCATGCCAAACTCAGGCATGAACCAGATTTAGTGCCAAAGCGGCACACCAACCAATGCACCTCAAGCCACTACTACCAAATCCACATCTTACTACCAACGGGGCCACAAGGTCACAACCTCAAGTGACACTAACTCTGGCTCGGCATACAAGGGCTCAACTCCAACAACCATGCCTAAGGCATCTCATCAAGCTGAAGGTTCACAGCCTACTCTTGCATCTTCACTTGATGCTCAACAAACTCTGGCCGGCTATCTCAACATGCAGCAGCTAGCCCTACTCTAGGGCTTACCAAAAGAAGAGTTTTCAATTCTACCAAACAACTGAGGAAACCACCAACGGATCCAGTTCGAAGGGAACACTGCTTGTTGCACCCTTAACCAGAGGGTTCCGGCTTACTGGCTGCAAACAACAACATTTTAAAGAAGCACAAAGATGCCTCATCAATCTCCTCGAAAGCTACCAACTCTGCTGCCACTCAGTGGGCAATCAACAATCTACTAAGGCTCAAGATCAACACTTGAGCTACCCAGGCTAGTCCACACGGGGACCTGCTCCACAAACATCCACTTCAGCACAACCATAGTTAACTCCTCTCTTGGAGTTGCATTCCAAGGCAAAGCACCTCCACCCTCTCACTAGGGGAAAACCAACAACTGGGCCACAATTGGGCTATGGGAGTCCAATCTCTACCTCCCTCTGGAACGATGTCCCAAGGCATCCGAATCTATCTGGATACCACAACAAACCACAACATACATCACACACTGCGGGAAGTTGGCATGATGGCGCTCTATACCCAAACCAATAACGAGTCAGAACCTGCTCGTCTCCGCTCCACAACACTATACAAGGCATAATCTCGATGACAGGTATTGTAAATTCTTAACCCTTGTTCTACAACAAATTGTAAACTTAGGCGTACCTGATGACTGTCGGAGTGCTAGTGATCATGGGAAAACGACCTACAACAAAAGGTCAAACTACAGAATTTATGACTCACGAGCTCGATACCAAGCTGTAAGGGACCGACCCGAATGGGGCACTAAATGGGCCCTTACCCCAATGCATGCATTCAAAGTAAAGGACATTAAATAGACATGATTTCGGATTCCAATTAAAACAAAACATTCAAAATAACCCCTTTAAAAACTAGACAATTTCCCTGGAACCTGTCCCTGTTTCCAAGCACCTGTTCCAAGATAAATACATTTGCAAAGTTTACTCTGATCAGAGATTTACTAAAACCATTCAAAACCTGTTCAGATACAAAATGCTGGAATCCACAAAACATTTACAAAACATCCTAGGTGTCCGTGCCCGGCTACATGCGTTCAGGGGAAAATAAAACATAAAGAGTCATAACACAAAATCAGAGTTTGATCACTGAGCCCCATGATCACAGCTCCTCCTTCAGCCATCCTGTCTCGCAATTCGGTTACCTGTGGAAAAACCACAATAATATGGGTGAGTAACGAATTACTTAGTAAGAATCCCCAACCGGGGTACAATACGATATACATGGTCATCTCGATGAATGTATGCAAGCTTTGAGTATAAACACATAATAGAGCACATAGCTTAGCCCACACTTGGGCCTCGGATGCCTGCTTAGGGTCTTAGTCCGGAATAACAGCACCACACAGTCCAATACATAAGTCGCTCTATACGAGAAACAAGTCCCGCCCCACTGCTCATCGCTCTACGAAAGGTACACGGCTCAAGATCCCGAGGAGCTCTCAGTGGTGTATTTGTAATGAGCGTAAACATGCACCGCGCGCTCTGCGAGACCATGGGGGTGCGGGTCTAGAGGCATTTTGCCCATGTCCGATCCACCACGCCTAACTAAATCTTTGGATCGTGTGTCACCGACATAGGGTGTGAGACACGGACACGTAAACTATGTCGGCTGAACCACGCGCACTGGGGCCAAGGAACGGTCGTGGTAGGCTTACACCGAAGCCGTCCTTGCCTTAACAGTGGCAATCGGGGCTACCGCCAAACATGCCGAGGACATGCGGCGGTGGGGACGAGGCAATGCCAAGTCATCATCCCGACCGTTGGGGCATTTAACAGTCTGCCACCCTCACCCAAGATTGCAGGGTGTAACGGCCGGAAATTTCATCCTTTGGTCGGGCCGACAGGGCCGGTTATGTAATTGTTAATTGCCGGAATAATTATGAGTCGATTTGAATGGGATCGGGAATTTTGGTGAAGGCATTTGGGCTTGGAAGAATGTGGAAATAAATAAGGAATTAAATAGCGCGTCGAGTGAGATTGGAGCCAAGGACGTGTCGCATGCTAGGCGGAGGGCGCTGCCAGCCGAGCCACTGGGCGTGTTTGTTAATCTACGCGCGCGATCTTGTATATATGCCGTGCAATGTGATTTAATATGTGCTGCATTTCGCCCGATTCCTTCCCCATTTTCTCTTCTTCTTCTTCGCGACTCTTCTCCGACCGACCAGCGATTTCTCCAACGTCGACCGGTCATTTCCGAGCTCCTCTTCTCCAGTTCGAAGCCCATTCTTTCCCCCGAGCAGCAGGTACTTCTTCTTCTTCTTCTTCTCCTTCAAAATTCGAGTTCTTCACCCCTGTTTCGGGCTTCGCCATTTCCGGCCGAGTCGAGGTGATTTGAGGTATGGGTTTTGTGCAGCTAGTGTAGGGGAGTTCACCATCAAAGAATCGCTCGTCTAATCCCCATGGATCGCTCGAATTCGTTTCCTCTTCATCGCCCCTGTTTTCGCGCTCTGTCGCTGCGCAGCCCGCCGTGTCACGCCGCGCCCGAGCGCCCCTGTGTCGCCCAGCTCCGCTCGCGTCCGCGCGCGCGCGTCCTCGCCAGCGCCCAGCCAAGCCTCGAGCCACTCGCCTGCACGCCCTGTCCGTCCGCGCGCCCGTCCGCGCGCCCACGCGTCCATTCCTGCGCCCAGCGCGCCCAGCCAGCCACGTTGCTGCCCCGTTCGTGCAATCGCCCCGTTCGTGGGTTCGTCGCGCCTCGTGAGTTGCTCCCGAGCTGAGCCTTGTTTGTTTTATTATACTAAGGCCTATTGTGTGATTTTTGTTGTGATTGATAGGTTCTCGATAGCTAGTTCGGGTTCGTTCGCCACCTAGGTTTTCGTGTCAAATCGTCCCCGACCAAGGTAAGGATTTCTTACCGGAGTTGTGTGGACCCTCTGATATATTATGTGATTGCTGATTGACTGCTTGTTTGTGTTTATTGACATGTGTAGCTAGGTATTCTATTCTGAATTCCCGATTAGCATGATTTTCCTGATTTAATTCTCATGTTAATCCATGCTAGGTTGTTCCTTTCTAGCATGCTCGTATTCTGCCTCCTTGCTTCGTAGTATCATGCTAGGCTCGTTGTATTCTTATTGAGCACGTATTGGATTTTATGGAATTGTTTGCTGATTGCTAGGGCAGGTTAGAGTTGCAGGTAGATAGCATCATCCGAGCCTGATGCATAAAGTACCTTGCATCCATGGCAGGGACGTCGAGACGATTCTCCGCCACCGACCCCGTGAGGATTAGCTAACCCAAGCGGTAGGCCCCGCAATCTTGGGTGAGGTGACAATTGTTAATGCCCCAACGGTCGGGATGATGACTTGGCATTGCCTCGTTCCGGCGATCGGCACGTCCTCGCCGTGTTCGGCACAGTAGCCCCGATTGCCACTGTTAAGGCAAGGCGACTTCTGGTGTAAGCCTACCACGACCGTTCCTTGGCCCCAGGTGCGGTGGTTCAGTCTGACATAGTTTACGTGTCCAGGTCTCACACACCTATGTCAGTGACACCGATCCAAAGATTTAGTTAGGCGTGGTGACTAGACATGAGCATCTTGCCTCTAGAATCGGCACCCCCCATAGTCTGCAGTAGCACGCGGTGCATGCTTACGCTCATTACAGCGCCGACTGGAGAGCTCCTTGGGATTGTGAGCCAGTGTACCTTTCGTCGATGAGATGAAGCAGTGAGGCGGGACTTGTTTCTCGTATAGGGCGACTTATGTATTGAACTGTGTGGTGATATTATTCCGGACTAAGACCCTAAGCAGGCATCCGAGGCCCAAGTGTGGGCTAAGCTATGTGCTCTATTATGTGTTTATACTCATAGCTTGCATACATTCATCGAGATGACCATGTATATCGTATTGTACCCCGGTTGGGGATTTTTACTGAGTAATTCGTTACTCACCCTTATTATTGTGGTTTTTCCATAGGTAACCGAATTGCGAGACATGATGGCTGAAGGAGGAGCTGTGATCATGGGGCCCAGTCTTCCAACTCTGATTTTTGTATTATGACTCTTTATGTTTTGTTTCCCCTGAATGCATGTAGCCAGGCACGGAGCCCTAGGATGTTTTGTAAATGTTTTGTGGATTCCAGCATTTTGTATCTGAATAGGTTTTGAATGGGTTTTAGTAAATCTCTAATCAGAGTAAACTTTGGAAATGTATTTATCTTGGAACAGGTGCTTGGAAACAGGGACAGGTTCAAGGGAAATTGTCTAGTTTTTAAAGGGGTTATTTTGAATGTTTTGTTTTAATTGGAATCCGAAATGATGTCTGTTTAATGTCCTTTACTTTGAATGCATGCATTGGGGTAAGGGCCCATTTAGTGCCCCATTCGGTCGGTCCCCTTACAGCTTGGTATCAGAGCTCAGAGTCATAAATTCTGTAGATTGACCTTTTGTTGTAGGTCATTTTCCCATGATCACCAGCACTCCGACAGTCATCAGGTACGCCTAAGTTTACTATTTTTTGTTGAAAAAGGGTTAAGAATTTACAATACCTGTCATCTAGTGTATGCCTTGTGTAGTGTTGTGGAGCGGAGACGAGCAGGTTCTGACTCGTTATTGGTTTGGGTTTAGAGTGCCATCATGCCAACTTCCCGCAGTGTGTGATGTATGTTGTGGCTTGTTGTGGTATCCAGATAGATTCGGATGCCCTGAGACATCGTTCCAGAGGGAGGTAGAGATTGGACTCCCATAGGCCAACTGTGGCCCAATTGATGGTTTTCCCCTAGTGAGAGGGTGGAGGTGCTTGCCTTGGACTGCCACTCCAAGAGAGGAATTAGCTGTGGTTGTGCTGAAGTGGATGTTTGTGGAGCAGGTCCTCGTGTGGACTAGCCTGGGTAGCTCAAGTGTTGATCTTGAGCCTTGTTAGATTATTTGGTTGCCTAGAGAATGGTTGCAAAGTTGGTAGCCTCGAGGAGATTGTTGAGGCATCTTTGTGCTTCTTTAAAGTGTTGTTGTTTGCAGCCAGTAAGCCGGAACCCTGTGATTAAGGGTGCAGCAAGCAGTGTTCCCTTCGGACTGGATCCGTTGGTAGTTTCCTCAGTTGTTTGGTAAAAATGAACACTCTTCTTTTGGTAAGCCCTAGAGTAGGGCTAGCTGCTGCATGTTGTGAGAGCCGGCCAGAGATTATATAGCATCATGTGGAGATGCAAGAGTAGGCCGTGAGCCTTCAGCTTGATGAGATGCCTTAGGCATGGTTGTTGGAGTTGAGCCCTTGTATGTCGAGCCAGAGTTCGTGTCACTTGAGGTTGTGACCTTTTGGCCCCGTTGTGGTAAGATGTGGATTTGGTAGTAGTGGCACTTGAGGTGCATTGGTTGGTGTGCCGCTTTGGCACTAAATCTGGTTCAGGCCTGAGTTTGGCATGGGCATAGCAGATGGTTCTATGCCGTTCGGAGTTTAGCGCACTCCTTTATCCTTGGATCCGTTTATGGTAGTTGCACCTGTGGAGGTCGTGCAAAAAGGGCTAGTTCAGTGGTAATCGAAAGATTTCAAGCGAAGGGATGTTCGAAAGGAGCCTTTTCCCAGTGTTACTGGAGGTTGAGTAAGTCAAGCAGGTTGACGGTTGGTAAGTGTTAGTGCGCGTGCATCTCACGCTAAGATTAAGGCCAAGAGATCTTTGTGGTTGGTAGTGCGGTCAACTACCTTCGAGTGCCTAAATCTCAGGAAAGTTGAGCATCGTAGAAGCAAGTTGGGTCCAGCTGAGGGACCATGAGTTGGATGCCAATGAGGTGAGTAGGATGCCTTGTGAGTGGAGTTGGATGCCTTATGGGTAAGCACCCTTGGTAGAGGCATGGTATAAAGAAAATTTGGTTTGGCATGGTTATGCTTTGGTAGAGCAAGGTTGCCATAGCTTCGAGCATCATGTGGAGATGGAACTTTGGGTGTTCCGTTGATTGATTGTATCTCTGCCAGGAGCTAGTGTTGCTTTTGGGAAAAAAGCATTTGTTAATCTTGGATCTCTAAATGAAGGTTGGGAGTTGTGCACACAAATGTGTTTTGTGTGGTTCGTTCTGTGGCGAGAATTTCAGATCCATGTAGGGTTTGCTTTTGGGATCTGGTGCTCAGTTCTTGGAAAAGTTGGACTCCAGGTGGATGTTGTAAGGCTTTAGTGAGGTGGTAAGGATACCATGCTCGTGGTATCAGGTTGTTGCTTAGGTAAGATTTGTTAAGTTGGACCTAAGCTTGGTTGGCGGATCTTTCCGTTGATCGTCATGACCGTGAGAGAGTTGTTCGGATCCTTCCTTGGGTAGAAGTTATGTTGTGGTTGACGTCTGAGTAGGAGAATGACGCATTCGGTAGCGTTTCGGGTCCTCTTGGTTTCCAAGGAGTTGGAGTTGACCAGCATGGTTGTGTTGCTGGAAATAGGAGTTGTTGTTGTTCAGGCAGTTGGCTGTAGTCCGTTAGTTGGCAGTGGGTGTCGAGGGTTGTCGGAGAACCCTAGGTTGTGAAGAGCCTCTCTAGAGCTCAGGTAGTGAGTCTCAGTTGGCAAGTTGAAGCCGTGTAGTATGTAGCCTCGGGGGAATTGCTAGCAGTCTTGTTAGCCTAGCAAGTTAATATTTGTTTGGAGTAGACTCCGGATTGGTTCCGGTATGGTGACAAGTTGATGCTTGGTGTTGACCAAGGTGTGGATTGAAATTGCTAGAAGTCAGTGTAATGGCCCGGAAAATTCATCCCGGCCTTCCCGGGAGGCCCAGGGGCATTTTGGTAATTTTGGGTCGGGCCGGTTTTGAAATTTAAAATTGCCAGAATAATTACGAGTCAATTTGAATGGGATCGGGATTTTTGGTGAAGGCGTTTGGGCTTGGGAAGGAGCAAAAATAAATAGGGAATTAAATAGCGCGTCGAGCGGGAATCGAACCAGGGCCGTGTCGCATGCTAGGCGAGGGCACACCCACCGAGCCACCGCGCGCGTTTGTTAATCTAAACGCGCGTTCTATTATTTAAGCTCGCTCGCCCCTGCTTTTTGCTTTAAAAGGCGGCTCGCCCGAGCTTCGCCCCACCTTTCTTCTTCTTCTTCCTCGCGATCACCCCCGACCGACCGGCTTTTCTCGCGAATTTTCCTTCCCCACGCCGACCTCGACTCGTGGAGCTCCTCGCCGCGCTCGTCTCCCTCCGGTAAGCTTTCCTTTCTCTTCTCTTCTCTTTTCCTTCTCCTCCGAATCCATTTCTTCTCCCTAGTGTCGTTTCCGTTCATCGGCCGAGTTGAGGCGATTTGAAGTATGGGTTTTGTGCAGCTAGTGTAGGGGAGTTCTTCTTCAAGAAATCGGCCGCCGAATCCTCCTCGTCGCCGCTCAATTGAGCTTCCTTTCCATCGCCTGCTCGCCTACTGTTCGCCGCGTCGCGTGTGCGCAGCAGCGGCAGCCCACCAGCCGAGCCACGCCGCACTTCGTCCCGAAGCTCGCGCGCTCGTCCTCACCCAGCCTCGTGTCGTTGTTGCATCGCGGCGCCCGACGAGCCACGCTCTGTTCGCCGCTGACGCCGCGCAGCAGAATAGCGCCATCCATCATCCGGCGCCTCGCGCGCCCGCGCGCACGTCTAACGCGCCACGCGCCCATTTCGCGCGCCCCGTAGCGCCCGCCGAGAGCCCCGTTCGTGCAATCGGCTCGTTCGTGCGTTCGCCGTGCCTCGTGAGTTGCTCCGTGAGCCGAGCCTTGTTTGTTTTATTATATTTAGGCCTATTGTGTGATTTTTGTGTTGATTGTAGGTTCCGGTAGCTAAATCGAGATTGTTCGCGACTTAGGATTTCGTGCCAAACCGTCCCCGACCAAGGTAAGGATTTCTACGGGGGGTTGTGTGGACCTCGCGATATTATATGTGATTGTTGAATGATTTCTTGTTTGTGATTATTGACATGTGTAGCTAGGTGCTTCAATCGAATTCGGTTAGCATGATTTCTTGGTTAATTCTCATGTTAATCCATGCTAGGTTGTTTCTTTTCGGCATGCTCAGATCGGTTCCTTGCTTCGTAGTAGCATGCTAGGCTCGTTGTATTCTTATTGAGCACGTATTGGATTTTATGGAATTGTTTCTTCGTTTGCTAGGCGAGTTAGAATTACAGGTGTAGATAGCATCATCCGGGCCCGATGCATAAAGAACCTTGCATCCATGGCGGGGACGCCGAGCAAGTCATTCCGCCCCCGGACCCCGTGAGGATTTGCTAACCCGAGCGGTAGGCCCCGCAATCTTGGGTGAGGGTGGCGATCGTTAAATGCCCCAACGGTCGGGATGATGACTTGGCATTGCCTCGCCCCCGCACCGCATGTCCTCGGCATGTTTGGCAAGAGCCCCCGATTGCCACTGTTAAGGCAGGGACGGCTTCTCGGTGTAAGCCTACCACGACCGCTTCTTGGCCCCAGTGCGGTGGTTCAGCCGACATAGTTTACGTGTCCAGTCTCACACCCCTATGTCGGTGACACCGATCCAAAGATTTAGTTAGGCGTGGTGGATGGATATGGGCAGCTTGCCTTCGCACACTGGCAAACCCCATAGTCTCGCAGTAGCACGCGGTGCATGCTTACGCTCATTACACGCCGATGGAGAGCTCTCGGGATTGTGAGCAGTGTACCTTTTTCGCCGATAGTAGACAGCCGAGGCCGGGACTTGTTTCTCGTATAGGGCGACTTATGTATTGGACTGTGTGATGATTTTATTAGGACTAAGCCACCGAGTTGGCATCCGAGGCCCAAGTGTGGGCTAAGCTATGTGCTCTATTCTCGTGTTATATTCATAGCTTGCATACGCTCATCGAGATGACCATGTATATCGTATTGTACCCCGGTTGGGGATTCTTATCGAGTAATTCGTTACTCACCCTTATTCGTGGTTTTCCACAAGTAATCGTGGTGCGCGACGAGGATGCTCGAAGGAGGAGCTGTGATCATGGGGGCCAGATCTTCCAACTCGATTTTTGTATTATGACTCTCGTGTGTTTTTGTTTTCCCCTGAATGCATGTAGCTGGGCACGGAGCCCTAGGATGTTTGTAAATATTTGTGGATTCCAGCATGTTGTATCTGAACAGGTTTTTGAATGGCTTTTAGTGAATCTCTGATCAGAGTAAACTTTGGAATTGTATTTATCCCGAGCAGTGCTTGGAAACAGAGGGATGAGTTTCAGGGAAAATGTCTAGTTTTTAAAGGGGTTATTTTGAATGTTTTGTTTTAATTGGAATCCGAAATCATGTCTGTTTTAAATTTTATTTACTTTGAATGCATGCATTGGGGTAAGGGCCCATTTAGTTCCCCATTCGGGTCGGTCCCTTACAGTTGGTATCAGAGCTTAGAGTCATAAATTCTGTAGTATGACCTGTTGTTGTAGGTCGTTTTCCCATGATCACTAGCACTCTGGATATCATCAGTACGCCTAAGTTTACTATTTGTTGTTTAAAAGGGTTAAGAATTTACAATACCATCATCTAGTGTATGCCTTGTGTAGTATTGTGGAGCGGAGACGAGCATGTTCTGACTCGTTATTGGTTTGGGTGTAGATCGCCAGCATGCCAGTTACCCGCGCCGGAAGAGGACGCCTGAGAAGAGGCCGAGGTGTCAGGATCGGATCTGACACCGCAGGGACATCGTCCCAAGCCGAGACGGATAGCATTCCGCGCTGTAGCTCCTCGGTTGAGACAGAGTAGGCATTGAGGCGATCGTGCGCCGTGAGATCTGCTCCCGGAGCGTAATTTGCTAATTCCATGAGGTCTATGGTGGTTGACTGTTGAGTGGCGAGGCGAGACCCGTGCTTTATTGGCAAAGACGGTGGGGAAGAGTCCCGAGCTCGGATCGAGCGGTGACTCGTCTGCTTTCAAAGAGGCGCAAAGAAGACCCCCAGACTCCGCAGAGCCGCAGCCTTCGAGGCGTATGGCGGAAGGTGCCGATGAACTTGGTAAATAGTTGAAGGACTTTCGTAAAGTGGAACCCGATAAGTTTGACGCCACGGTGACGCTTTATCGCAAATGATGGATTGCCCATTTGGAGTACACCTTCCCGATTATGGTGTGCCCCGATGTGCAGAGGCCGAGGTGTGCGGCCCATGCGTTAGGGGCGTAGCTAGATGGTGGTGGGAGTCCACCTTGAGTGAGAGACCACACTGGTCTCCACCGCCACCGGGAGTTCTTTAAGTCCGAGTTCAGTGGTCAAATATATTAGCGATGAGGCTCAAGAGAAGATGGTGGCACTTTTCAGAATCTGCAGCAGGTTCTCGATTCGATAGAAGAATACGAGAGGAAGTTTTGAGTATGGTTATTTTGCTCGCATGACTAATAGCGACCCACGAGTTGAAAATTCGGAAGTTCATTTTCAGTCCGAGGCGGTGTGTCTCGGGATGTCGAGGCCCCGCCCCTATCACTTATGCTAAAGCGATTCACCGCCACTATTTACAATGGGAAGTATCTCGTTGAGCGGACCGTCGCCGCCTCGGTGCGCGCGTCCCGTCCCACCGTAGTGGGGCGTAAGAGAAGGTTTGAGTTCGAGAGGGGCGCCGAGTCGCCAAGCGGCGATTCGAGCAACGGGATCGCGTAGAGGATTCGGCCCGATTCCAACCTACCGCAGCAGGTGTCCCAGCGCACTCCTACTTGTGCCACTTGTGGAAGAGCCCACCGGAGCTTGTCGGCCGGGCTCAGGCGGTGTTTCCGATGTGGAAAGGAGGGGCATATGATCCGTTCTTGTGATCACCGGCTATGGCGATTCGGCGGTGCAACAAAGAAAAGAGGCCGGGTGTTCGCTACGAACCGTCGGGAGGCCGAGCGTGCGAGATGTCGCAGATGGCGTGTACGCTTCTTGTTTTGGATCATTGTGCATTTGTCTTGTTTGACTCACAGTTCTCACGCACTCATTTGTATCTGTTTTGTTTCTTTGAGCATGCTAAGTTGAGATTAGAGCCTCTAGGTTTTGAATTATCATTGCTACTCCTTCGGGAGTTAATATGTTAGATAAAGATAAGATTAAGGATGGCCGGATCGAGATATCCGGAGAGTTGATGGTGGCTACGCTCATAGTTCTACCCATGAGTGGTTTCGACGTGATTCTTGGTATGGAATGGTTAGCCGCTAACCACGCATTGATTGACCGCCACCGAAAGGAAGTAGTGTTCAAAGCCGCGGGTCGGCTGACTTCAAGTTTCGTGGAGCCCAGGTGGAGTTTTCCCGCCGATGATGTCACCGTGAAAGCCCGTCGTTTGCTAGCTCATGGAGCTTGGGGCTACCTAGCCAAATTGTCGGAGAGAGCCGTCCCTCACCGATCGTTGATCAAGTGCTGGTTGTCTTTGGAGTTTGCCGACGTGTTCCTCGAGAGGAATTACAGGGGTTGCCCCCGAGAGAGAGGTTGACTTCACAATTGAGCTCGAGCCGGGACCCTCCCTATCTCGAAGGCTCCGATCGTATGGCGCCACCGAGCTAAAGGAATCAAGGTTCGGTGCAGGAGATGTTAGATCGAGGATTCATCCGTCCGAGTGTGTCCCCGTGGGGAGCGCCAGTGTTGTTTGTGAAGAAAAAGGATGGTTCGATGCGCCTATGCATTGACTATCGTGAGCTTAATAAGGTGATTGTGAAGAATAAATATTCGTTGCCCGTGATCGATGATTTGTTCGATCACCGAGGAAACTCCGTGTTCTCCAAGATAGATTTGAGATCCGGGTATCACCGATTATGCGGATTAGGGACGCCGACATTCCTAAGACAGCGTTCAGGTCTAGATATGGGCACTACGAGTTTGGGGTCATGTCGTTTGGATTGACAAATGCACCAGCAGCGTTCATGGACATGATGGATAGGGTGTTCAAAGCATTTTTGGACAGCTTCGTCATTGTGTTCATTGACGATATTCTGATCTATTCAAGGACCAGAAAGGATCATGCAGAGCATTTGAGGAAAGTGTTGATGATATTTTGAGAGAAACCCCACTTTATGCGAAATTTTCCAAATGTGAGTTCGGTTGGAACAAGTGGCCTTCTTAGGTCATATAGTCTCGAGAGATGGTATAGCCGTGGATCCTGCAAAGATTGAGGCCGTGAGTTCGTGGGGCCAGCCGACTCTGCCATCGAGATACGCAGCCTTCCTAGGTTTGGCGAGTTACTACCGTCGGTTTGTTAAGGATTTTTCCGCCATAGCCTCGCCCCTCACTCGTCTCGACAAGGAAGGGTGTCGAGTTTGTTTGGGACGGTAGGTGTGATGAGAGTTTTGCGTGCCTGCTCAAGCAGCTTGATTTGAAATTTGAGTGTTGGCGATCCGAGGGGACAGGTGGTTTCGTGGTTTACAGCTGATGCTTCCAAGTTCGGGTTGGGTTGTGTGTTGATGCAAAGACGGAAGGTCATTGCTTATGCTTCCGTCATTTGAAGCCATATGAGCGAGAACTATCCGACTCATGATATGGAGTTGGCAGCAGTGGTGTTTGTAATCAAGATTTGGAGGCATTATCTATACGGTGAGCGATTCAGATGTTTACCGATCACGAGCCTCAAGTATCTGTTTACCTGCAAAGAGTTGAACATGAGGCAGAGGAGATGGTTAGAGCTAGTGAAAGATTATGATTGCGAGATTCGTACCATCCGGTAAAGCCAACGTTGTAGCCGATGCATTAAGTAGAAAGACGTCGCACTCTCTTTGATCGTTGAGTTCCCAGCCCAGATTGCGAGAGAGAGTTCGAGCGAAATTTGAGATTGCGAGATTGCTTGGTGAGGTTCTCGCCGAGTAGCTTCGATTGATACCCACCGACCATCGATTAGGCAAATGGATTATTGATAGTCGGTGAGTGACCCGCACTTAAGAGGTTGGTTTGTGAGTCGGTGTTGATGGCGACTTTGATTTTGTATATTCACCGACGGTGGGGTGACGACGTCTGAGGCCGGATGTGTGTTCCGGATGTTGCGGTTTCTGAGCGAGTTGCTCTCGAGAGGCCCTGATTCTCCGTTTGCTTGGCACCGGGGTACCAAGATGTATCGAGATCTTAAGCGGACATTCCGTGGATGGGTATGAAAAGAGGTGTTGCGGAGTTTGTCATCGATGTCTCACTTGTCGCCAAGTGAAGGCACCCAGCAGAGACCAACCGGATTGTTGCAAAACCACCGAGTGTGCCTCGGTGGAAATGGGAAGAAATCTCCATGGACTTCATTTCGGGTTTGCCGAGGACTCCGAGGAAGTTCACTCAGATCTGGGTAATAGTTGACCGTTTGACTAAGAGCGCACACTTCATTCCCGGTAGAGACACTTATACCGTGGAACAATGGGCGCAAATTGCTTTTAGAGCGAGATCATTCGCTATCACGGTGTGCTGTGAGGATCGATTCGACCGTGATTCGAGGTTCACTTCGCTTCGAGAGCGCTCTAGAAGGGTTTAGGCACCGAGTGCGATTTCAAAGATGACTTTTCACCCTCGGACCGATGGTCGGATCGAGAGGGTGAACCAGATTCTCAAGATATGCCGAGGGCTTGTGTGTTGGATTTCCGGGCGATTGGGACCGAGATTCGTGATTCGATGGAGTTTGCATATAACAACGATTATCGATCGGCGATTCGGATGATGGTGCATTCGAGGCTTTGTATGGCAAGCGTTGCCGATCTCCCGTGTTCGGGAAGAGGTTGGTGATAGGCGTGTTTTGGGTCCCGAGTTGCCGCAATTGACCAATGATCTTTGTGCGCGAAGATTAGAGCCCGTATGTTGTGACCAGGAGCGCATGTAAGAGTTATGCCGATGTTCGACGCCGGGATTTGGAGTTTGAGGTTGGTCGGCATGTATTTCAAGGTCGCACCAATGCGAGGAGTTTTGAGGTTTGGCAAGCGTGGGAAGCTGAGCCCCCGTTTTGTTGGTCCGTTTGAAATCCTGGAGAGGATCGGTCAGGTTGCTTATCGATTAGCCTTGCCTCCGTCATTGTCAGCAGTGCACAGTGTATTTCATGTATCGATGTTGAGGCAGTACGTGCCGGACCCGTCGCACATTGTGGATTTTGAGCCTTTGCAGCTGAATGAGGATTTGAGCTTCGAGGAAAAGCCAGTGGGAATTCTTGCCTTTGAGACAAAGACACTGCGTAATCGTGAAATCCGGCTCATAAAGGTTCAGTGGAGGAGTCAGAGTTCAGAGGAAGCCACTTGGGAGCGGGAGGATGAGATGAGATTGCATTATCCCGAGCTGTTTCAATCTTAAGTGACTTTCGAGGACGAAAGTCTTGTAAGGGGGGAGTATTGTAACGGCCCGGAAAATTCATCCCGGCCTTCCCGGGAGGCCCAGGCATTTTGGTAATTTTGGGTCGGGCGGTTTTGAAATTTAAAATTGCGAGAATAATTACGAGTCAATTTGAATGGGATCGGGATTTTTGGTGAAGGCGTTTGGGCTTGGGAAGGAGCAAAAATAAATAGGGAATTAAATAGCGCGCGTCAAGCAGAATCGAACCAGGGCCGTGTCGCATGCTAGGCGGAGGGCACAACCCAGTGAGCCACCGCGCGCGTTTGTTAATCTAAACGCGTTCTATTATTTAAGCCTGCTCGTCCCCTGTTTTGCTTTAAAAGGCGGCTCTCGCCCGAAGCCGCCCCACCTTTCTTCTTCTTCTTCCTCGCAATCACCCCCGACCGACTGTGGCTTTTCTCGCGAATTTTCCTTCCCCACGCCGACCTCGACTCGCGGAGCTCCCTCGCCGCTCGTCTCCCTCCGGTAAGCTTTCCTTTCTCTTCTCTTCTCTTTTCCTTCTCCTCCGAATCCATTTCTTCTCCTAGTGTCGTTTCCGTTCATCGGCCGAGTTGAGGCGATTTGAAGTATGGGTTTTGTGCGGCTAGTGTAGGGGAGTTCTTCTTCAAGAAATCGGCCGTCGAATCCTCCTCGATCGCTCGAATTCGAGCTTCCTTTCCATCGCCCTTCGCCTGTTTGCCGCCGCGACGCGCGCAGTGAGCAGAGCCTCACCGCCGAGCCACGCGCCGCACTTCGTCCCGAAGCTCGCGCGCGCGTCCTCACCTCACCTCGTGTCGCGTTGCATCGCCGCCGCCAGACGAGCCACGCTCTGTTCGCCCTGACGCGCGCGCAGCAGCCAGCGCCATCGCGCAAGCGCGTCGCGCCCAGCTGCGCGCACACCAACGCGCGCCACGCGCCCATTTCTGCGCGCCCAGCGCGCGCCTTCGAGCCCGTTCGTGCAATCGGCTCGTTAAATGCGTTCGTCGTGCCTCGTGAGTTGCTCCCGAGCTGAGCCTTGTTTGTTTTATTATATTTAGGCCTATTGTGTGATTTTTGTGTTGATTGTAGGTTCCCGGTAGCTAAATCGAGATTTTTCGCGACTTAGGATTTCGTACAAACCGCCCCCGACCAAGGTAAGGATTTCGCATGCGGGGTTGTGTGGACCTGCGATATTATATGTGATTGTTGAATGATTTCTTGTTTGTGATTATTGACATGTGTAGCTAGGTGCTTCAATCTGAATTCTGTTAGCATGATTTCTTGGTTAATTCTCATGTTAATCCATGCTAGGTTGTTTCTTTCTCGGCATGCTCGATTTCGGTTCCTTGCTTCGTAGTAGCATGCTAGGCTCGTTGTATTCTTATTGAGCACGTATTGGATTTTATGGAATTGTTTGCTGTTTGCTAGGGCAGGTTAGAATTACAGGTAGATAGCATCATCCGGGCCTGATGCATAAAGAACCTTGCATCCATGGCAGGGACGTCGAGCAAGTCATTCCGTCCCTGGACCCCGTGAGGGATTTGCTAACCCGAGCGGTAGGCCCTGCAATCTTGGGTGAGGGTGGCAGACTGTTAAATGCCCCAACGGTCGGGATGATGACTTGGCATTGCCTCGTCCCCGGCAGCCGGCATGTCCTCAGCATGTTTGGCAGTAGCCCCTGATTGCCACCTGTTAAGGCAAGGACGGCTTCCTGGTGTAAGCCTACCACGACCGTTTCTTGGCCCCAGGTGCGGTGGTTCAGGCTGACATAGTTTACGTGTCCAGGTCTCACACCCCTATGTCAGTGACACCGATCCAAAGATTTAGTTAGGCGTGGTGACTGGATATGGGCAGCTTGCCTTCGCACTCGGCAACCCCATAGTTCGCAGAGAGCACGCGGTGCATGCTTACGCTCATTACAAAGCCGATCGAGAGCTCCTCGGGATTGTGAGCAGTGTACCTTTCGTCGACGATGATGTGCCGAGGCCGGGACTTGTTTCTCGTATAGAGCGACTTATGTATTGGATCTGTGTGATGATTTTATTCCGGACTAAGCCACCGAAGTTGGCATCCGAGGCCCAAGTGTGGGCTAAGCTATGTGCTCTATTCTCGTGTTATATTCATAGCTTGCATACGCTCATCGAGATGACCATGTATATCGTATTGTACCCCGGTTGGGGATTCTTATCGAGTAATTCGTTACTCACCCTTATTCTGCGTGGTTTTCCACGTGTAATCGTGGTCTTGCGACCGGATGCTCAAGGAGGAGCCGTGATCATGGGGCCCAGATCTTCCAACTCGATTTTTGTATTATGACTCTCGTGTGTTTTTGTTTTCCCCGAATGCATGTAGGCGCACGAGCCCTAGGATGTTTGTAAATATTTGTGGATTCCAGCATGTTGTATCTGAACAGGTTTTTGAATGGCTTTTAGTGAATCTCTGATCAGAGTAAACTTTGGAATTGTATTTATCCTGGAACAGGTGCTTGGAAACAGGGACAGGTTTCAGGGAAAATGTCTAGTTTTTAAAGGGGTTATTTTGAATGTTTTGTTTTAATTGGAATCCGAAATCATGTCTGTTTTAAATTTTATTTACTTTGAATGCATGCATTGGGGTAAGGGCCCATTTAGTTCCCCATTCGGGTCGGTCCCTTACAGTCAGTTTGCTCGTGGGGCGAATGGTTTGTGCCCATTTGGTTGTCTTCCTGTTTCCAGGAAAGTTGAGAGTTGCCCCGTTGGTATTTGGAGGTTCAGATCGTGGTGGACCCCTGTTGTTACCCCGTGAGACTTTGATCTTGTCGCTTTAGTGGAGCAAGACAGTGAGTGTATGGGGAGCTCTTCTCTTCGGTCAAATGCCGCTCGTCAGAGGAGCCGTTTCTTTCTAGGTTTGGCGATTTCTTTGTCGTCCGGTTTGTTAAGGATTTTTCCGCCATAGCCTCGCCCTCACTCGTCTCGACGAGGAAGGGTGTCGAGTTTATTTGGAACGATAAGTGTGATGAGAGCTTTGCGTGCTCAAGTGCGATTTGACTTCAAGCACAGTGTTGGCGATCCCGGAGGGGACAGTGGTTTCGTGGTTTACAAAGAATGCTTCCAAATTCGGGTTAGGTTGTGTGTTGATGCAAAGACGGAAGGTCATTGCTTATGCTTCCCGCCTTGGTGAAGCCATATGAGCGTAACTATCCGACTCATGATATGGAGTTGGCGGAGTGGTGTTTGCAATCAAGATTTGGAGGCATTACCGTATGGTGAGCGGATTCGAGATGTTTTCCGATCACCGAGCCTCAAGTATCTGTTTACTCGGAAGGAATTCAATATGAGGCGAGAGGAGATGGTTAGAGTTGGTGAAGGATTATGACTGCGAGATTTTGTACCATCCGGTAAAGCCAATGTTGTAGTGATGCTTTGACTAGGAAGACGTCGCACTCGCGGTGTTGTTGAGTCCCAGCCAGCATTGCGCGAGGGTTTGAGCGGGTGAGGTTGCGATATTGTTGGGTGAGGTTCTTGCCAGAGTAGCTCGATTGACAACGGGTTATTGATAGTCAGCTGAGTGACCCCGCACTTAAGAAATTGGGTGACAGAGTTAGTGCTGATGGAGATTTTGACTTTGTGTATTCACCAGACAGTGGGCTGACTTACAGAGGCCGATTGTGTGTTCCGGACGTTGCAGGATTGCGAGCAGAGTTGTTCTCAGAGGCCCACAGTTTCTCTGTTTGATTGGCACCCCGGGGGTACCAAGATGTATCAGGATCTTAAGCAGACATTCTGGTGGATGGGTATGAAGAGAGATGTTGCGGAGTTGGTCAGTCGATGTCTCACTTGTCAGCAAGTGAAGGCTCCCAAGCAGAGACCAGACGGTTTGTTGCAGCCGCTGAGTGTACCTTAGTGGAAATGGGAAGAGATCTCCATGGACTTTATTTCTGGTTTGCCGAGGACTCCGAGGAAGTTCTCTCAGATTTGGGTGATAGTGGATCGATTGACTAAGAGCGCACACTTCATTCCGGTGAGAGACACTTATACCGCGGGAACGATGGCGCAGATTGTTTTTGGAACAGATTGTTCGTTATCACGGCGGCCTGTGAGGATTGTGTCCGACCGTGATTCGAGGGCTTGTGTGTTGGATTTCCCGAGCGCTTGGGACCAAAGATTCAGATCGATGGAGTTTGCAAATAACAACAGTTATCAGTCGACGATTCAGATGGCTCCATTCGAGGCTTTGTATGGTAAGCGTTGCCGATCTCCTATGTTCTGGGAAGAGGTTGGTGATAGGCAGGTTTTGGGTCCCGAGTTACTACAGTTGACCAATGGTGCCGTGCAGAAGATTAGAGCTCGTATGTTGGCAGCTCAGAGCAAACAGAAGAGTTACGCCGATGTTCGGCGTCGGGATTTGGAGTTTGAGGTTGGTCAACATGTATTCCTAAAGGTCGCACCCATGCGAGGTGTTTTGAGGTTTGGCAAGCGTGGGAAGCTGAGTCCCCGTTTTGTTGGTCCGTTTGAGATTCTAGAGAGGATCGGCAAGGTTGCTTATCGATTAGCCTTGCCTCCGTCATTGTCGGCAGTGCACAGTATTTTTCATGTTTCGATGAAAGACACTGCGTAATCGTGAAATCCGGTTGGTAAAAGTTCAGTGGAGGAGTCAGAGTTCAGAGGAAGCCACTTGGGAGGGGGGAATATTGTAATTTTGGTCGGGCCAACAGGGCCGGTTATGTAATTGTTAATTGCCAGAATAATTATGAGTCGATTTGAATGGGATCGGGAATTTTGGTGAAGGCATTTGGGCTTGGAAGAATGTGGAAATAAATAAGGAATTAAATAGCGCGTCGAGTGAGATTCGAGCCAAGGACGTGTCGCATGCTAGGCGGAGGGCGCTGCCAGCCGAGCCACTGGGCGTGTTTGTTAATCTACGCGCGCGATCTTGTATATATGCCTTGCGCAGCGGAGATTTAATATAAAAGCAGAATTTCGCCCGATTCCTTCCCCATTTCTCTTCTTCTGCTTCGCGACTCTTCTCCGACCGACCAGCGATTTCTCCCTCGTCGACCGGTCATTTCCGAGCTCCTCTTCTCGATTCAAGCCCATTCTTTCCCCGAGCAAAGCAGTACTTCTTCTTCTTCTCCTTCTTCTCCTTCAAAATTCGAGTTCTTCACCCCTGTTTCGGGCTTCGCCATTTCCGGCCGAGTCGAGGTGATTTGAGGTATGGGTTTTGTGCAGCTAGTGTAGGGGAGTTCACCATCAAAGAATCGCTCGTCTAATCCCCATGGATCGCTCGAATTCGTTTCCTCTTCATCGCCCGCTGGCTCGCTGCTGCCATTTGCGCGCCGCGCGCACGTCACGCCGCCGCCGGCGCCTGTGTCGCCTCGACTCCGCTCGCGTCGCGCAAGGCGCGCCTCGCCAGCGCCAGCCGAGCCTCGAGCCGCGCGCGCCAGACGCTCGTCTGTCGCTCGCAAGCGCGCGCCCGCGCGCGCCACGCGTCCATTCTGCGCCCGGTAGCGCCCAGACCATCCACGTTCTTTGCCCGTTAGGTAATCGTCGCCCGTTCGTTGGTTCGTCTCGCCTCGTGAGTTGCTCCCGAGCTGAGCCTTGTTTGTTTTATTATACTAAGGCCTATTGTGTGATTTTTGTTGTGATTGATAGGTTCTCGATAGCTAGTTCGGGTTCGTTCGCCACCTAGGTTTTCGTGTCAAATCGTCCTCGACCAAGGTAAGGATTTCTTACCGAGTTGTGTGGACCGCGATATATTATGCGATTGCCGATTGATCGCTTGTTTGTGTTTATTGACATGTGTAGCTAGGTATTATATTCGAATTCCCGATTAGCATGATTTTCTGATTTAATTCTCATGTTAATCCATGCTAGGTTGTTCCTTTCTAGCATGCTCGTGATCTGCATTCCTTGCTTCGTAGTATCATGCTAGGCTCGTTGTATTCTTATTGAGCACGTATTGGATTTTATGGAATTGTTTGTCGATTGCTAGGCGAGTTAGAGTTGCGAGTAGATAGCATCATCGGGCCCGATGCATAAAGTACCTTGCATCCATGGCAGGGACGTCGAGACAGTTCTCCGCCATGGACCCCGTGAGGGATTAGCTAACCCAAGCGGTAGGCCCTGCAATCTTGGGTGAGGGTGGCAGTTGTTAATGCCCCAACGGTCGGGATGATGACTTGGCATTGCCTCGTCCCCGGCAGTCGGCACGTCCTCAGCGTGTTCGGCCGTAGCCCCTGATTGCCACCTGTTAAGGCAAGGACGGCTTCCTAGTGTAAGCCTACCACGAACGTTCCTTGGCCCTAGGTGCGGTGGTTCAGGCTGACATAGTTTACGTGTCCAGGTCTCACACCCCTATGTCAGTGACACCGATCCAAAGATTTAGTTAGGCGTGGTGACTGGACATGGGCAGCTTGCCTCTATACCCGGCACCCCCCATAGTCTGCAGTAGCACGCGGTGCATGCTTACGCTCATTACGCGCGATCGGAGAGCTCCTCGGGATTGTGAGCGAGTGTACCTTTCGTCGACGATGAGCGTGCCGAGGGCGGGACTTGTTTCTCGTATAGGGCGACTTATGTATTAGACTGTGTGGTGATATTTTTTCGGACTAAGACCTTAAATTGGCATCCGAGGCCCAAGTGTGGCTAAGCTATGTGCTATATTCTGTGTTTATATTCATAGCTTGCATACGCTCATCGAGATGACCATGTATATCGTATTGTACCCCGGTTGGGGATTCTTACTGAGTAATTCGTTACTCACCCCCATGCGTGGTTTTTCCACGTGGTAACCAAGTTGCGTGATGGGATGGTGAAGGAGGAATTTGTGATCATGGGGCCCAGATCTTCCAACTCTCGATTTTTTTATTATGACTCTTTATGTTTTGTTTCCTCCGAATGCATGTGGCAGACGCACTGAGCCCCAGGATGTTTTGTAAATGTTTTGTGGATTCCAACATTTTGTATCTGAATAGGTTTTGAATGGGTTTTAGTAAATCTCTGATCAGAGTAAACTTTGGAAATGTATTTATCTTGGAATAGGTGCTTGGAAACAGGGACAGGTTCCAGGGAAATTGTCTAGTTTTTAAAGAGGTTATTTTGAATGTTTTGTTTTAATTGGAATCCGAAATCATGTCTGTTTAATGTCCTTTACTTTGAATGCATGCATTGGGGTAAGGGCCCATTTAGTGCCCCATTCGGGTCGGTCCCTTACACAGGGCCTACCGGTAGGGTTAGCTAATCCCTCACGGGGTCCAGGGACGGAATGACTGGCTCGACGTCCCTGCCATGGATGCAAGGTACTTTATGCATCAGGCCCGGATGATGCTATCTACCTGCAACTCTAACCTGCCCTAGCAATCAGCAAACAAATCCATAAAATCCAATACGTGCTCAATAAGAATACAACGAGCCTAGCATGATACTACGAAGCAAGGAAGATCTGAGCATGCTAGAAAGGAACAACCTAGCATGGATTAACATGAGAATTAAATCGGGAAAATCATGCTAATCGGGAATTGAATAGAATACCTAGCTACACATGTCAATAAACACAAACAAGCAAATCAATCAAAGAATCACATATAATATCGCAGGGTCCACACAACTCCGGTAAGAAATCCTTACCTTGGTCGTGGACGATTTGACACGAAAACCTAAATGGCGAACGAACACATACTAGCTATCGATAACCTATCAATCACAACAAAAATCACACAATAGGCCTAAATATAATAAAATAAACAAGGCTCAGCTCGGGAGCAACTCACGAGGCGCGACGAACTCACGAACGGGCCGATTGCACGAACGGGGCAGCAATGGGGCTGGCTGGGCAAGCTGGGCGCAGAAATGGGCGCGTGGGCGCGCTGGCTGCGCGCGCGGACGGATGCCGGGCGAAGCAGGGGCGCGCGGCGTGACAAGGAGCTGGGCGAGGCTTGCGCGCGGGCGCGAGGCGATGCGCGGCGTGGCTCGGCGGTTGGCGCGCATCGCGCGAGCGAGCTCGGCGATAGGGGCTCTGCTGTTCTGCTGCGCGAACAGGCGATGAAGAAACCCAAATCGAGCGATCGAGAGGATTCGACGGGCACTTCGTTGATGGCGAACTCCCTACACTAGCCTGCACAAAACCCATACCTCAAATTACCTCGACTATAGGAAATGGCGCGAAGCCCGAAACAGGGGAGAAGAACTCGAATTTTGGAGGAGAAGAAGAAGAAGAAGATGTACCTGCTGCTCGGGGTGAGATCGACTTCAAATTTGGGAGAGAAGCTCGGCTGAATCGAGGTTGACGAGGGAGAAACGCGAGAGGGAGCTCAGGTCGGTCGAGGAAGAAAAGAGAAGGAAGAAGAAGGAATTAGGGAAGAAAGCCTCGGGCGGCCTGGCTTTAAACCCGAAGGCACTAAACAACGGCTATATACAAGGTCGCGCGCGAAGATTAACAAACATGCCCAGTGGCTCGGCTGGCAGCGACCCTCGCCTAGCTTGCAGCACGTCCTTGGCTTGAATCTCACTCGAAGCGCTATTTAATTCCCTATTTGTTTCTGTTTACATGTTTAACCCCATGGCGGGGCTTCTTGCTGGGTATATTTCGATATACTCACCCTTTACATTTTCATGTACTGATCCATCCCGAGGTGGCTAGGCTGAGAGCTGACAGGATCATGTGTTGTCATTTCCTTTCCGCATTATTTTACTTAATGTCGAGATTATGTTTTTAAACTCTGTTGAACTGTCTTTTGTTTTGAACTATCGGGATCCCGAACCATGTTTTTATATGTTATGAACTATCAACTATGTTTCATGATTTTTCGAGATTTTATTGGAAGTTGCATGTGTTTATTAAATTGAGTTTGAGGATTTTAAAATGCATGCGCCCGTAATACCCCATTAGAGTAATTTAGAAATTGGGTCGTTACAGGCAGCCACAAAATTTTTTCGATTATGTTCACTCTCTGCCATACTCACATCGAACTTTACTTTGTTACCTCTAATTTCTTTCACCCACTCAAAAGCTCCTATTATATTACAAAAAAATTTAAAATAAATGAAAATAAAACTTGAAAATTTAAAACACATCAACTACGGGATGGAATTGATTAAAAACATAAAACTAAATTAAGGATCAAGAATAACACATTTAGCAAGATTGAATGAAATTTTACTTAGAAGTCAGATAAAGTTTGGAAAAAGATGATACAGCAAGTAAGAAACTATTTTTAATATACGTATGCTATACTTAGGCTCAAGTTGACAAGTTAACTCCCACAAAAAAAAAACTATAGTTTTGACTTCTCACTTATTATTTAAACAATAATTAATTAATGACAAGGTTGTAGTGAAAATAACTAATGTCTAATCTTTTAAGTTGTGTTCATACTCGATAGTATTAAGGTGTGATGTGGAAAATCTTATTGCAAACCGAAAATCAAAATTTACGTACATATGCAAAAATATGTTTTGGGAATCTTCCTACACAATAATAAAAATTTGCAGAACTTATTATCAGATGATGCAATTTTTTTAGTCATTGTTTTAGGGTGGGATAAAGTAAATGACAAAAAACATATGATTTATTATAGTTTTTTTTAAGACAAAGATTCATGGATTTATTCAATGAGGACTCTTTTCCTACCCATGCAAAAAAACTTTTAGACAAATCTTTCAAATTTGAGGCAAAAATCATCATTTTTCAATTTTTAACACAATTAGTTTTTTTTTCAAATCTTTCAAATTTGAGACCAAAAACATCGTTTTTCAATTCAGTTCATGATGTGATTTCTGAAATATTGATTAGTTGGGAAAAATATAGTAAAGGACAAAAAAATATAAGTCCAATTTATTACCAAATTGTATTTAAAAATCGATGATATTGGGTGGGTGAAAAAGAAGAAAGAAAAAAAACACAAGTTTCATAATTAATTACGGGATTCTCTTTTTTACATTTGTACATTTATTTTTTTTTATTATATATTTTGAAAATAAAAAATAGTATGTATGTAAGGTTATGTTTGGTTGCCCATTTTCATTTGAATCGGTTTGGAATCAAAATTCAAACCAATGTTTAGTTTGCTGATTTGGTAGATGAGTTTGAAACAAAATCCAAACCACCGATTTTCGGATGGATTATGGAGAGAAATGGTGGGTTTCCAAATGTATTAAATCCAACATGGTTCCAAGCGCTTTTCTCCACCTCTCTTTTATATCTTCAATTTCCTTAATTCACTCAACCCTAAATAGTTTTTTTCTAATTAAAATATTATTTTAGACCCCAACTATTAATTTAGTCTTATTTTCGTTTATAGACTTTCAAATGTATAATTTTAATCCCTCAATTTTGCTAAGAGTTTAAAAATGGTCTTTGAAAAAGACTAAATCATGGTTTAAAATTTGATGAGTCTGCAATAAAATAATAATAAAAAAATCCAAATAGTTTTGGTGGACTTAGAGATTTCTATTTTCCCCTAAGGGACTAGCCCCTAACGACGCGAGGAACGGGGAAAAAAATTATTCGTCGTCTAATCGAGGTTGGGGACATAGAATGTATTCCCCTCTCTCGATTCCCGATCCCGCCCCGGTTACGTTTTTTTAAATTATTTTTTTCTACCTTTCATTTCAAATAAAAACATATTTGTTGATGAAATTATCTATGCATATAAGTAATTTTCTTTAATAATTAACATTATAGTTGAAATTTATAAATATTTTATAAGAAAATCTAATTATTTAAAAGTATTGTCCAAAAAAATATACTAAAAATGTAAAAAAAAGAAATTGAAAAATTCCTACAGGGACCCGATCCCCGCCAGTGCCCCACTAAGGAATTCCCGCCTGGATCCCCAAGAAAAAAATGGGGATTTTTCTGGGGATGGGGATTAAATTAAGTGGCGGGAAGGGGAAGTTATTCCCCAGCCCCGCCACGTGGGCATGTCTAGGTGGACTTCATTTTGTTCATTTCATATTTTGCTCATCTCTCTTTTTTTATCATTCTTTTTCCTTTCATCTTTTGCAAGTGATTTTCCATTCTTATTACACAAATCTTTTATAAGCTTTATTCTTTCACAGATAATTGAGAAATATGTTTATAAATGATTTATTGTTCACTATTTTTTAATTTCTATAAAATATTTAGACTATACACAATATTTAGTTTGATAGTTAAGTTTGAAATCTAATAAACAAGTGAAAAGTGACTTCATTCACTTCTTTATTAACAAAAAGTAATAATACTAATATAAAATCAGGGCCATTAAATTTAAAATCATGAGTAAAATTGAAAAGGGTGATGATGGACAATTTTTCTTAACAAATCTTTTTGTTATTATTATTGCATTTTATTTCATTATTATTTGTTTTAGAAAAAAAATCATTATTATATTTTTTGAGAAACAAGAAATCATTATTATTATTAATTAGAATAACCACATTTCATTTTGAATTAATTAATATATTAACTATTTGAAATTATTATTATGTAGGGAATTTGTACTGTACCCTCTATCGATAGAATCTATCAATATGGAAGCCTATCAATTTACATTTTTTGCTATATGTGCAAATATTTTCATTATTATGCTATTCATGGAATATTTTAACCATTTTGTAATATACATGCAAAAGCCTCTATTATTTAATTATACTAAACATTATAATACTAATAATAATAACATAAATATTAATTAAAATATAAATTGATAATAATAGTTTCCATGGAAAATAATAATAAATAAATAGATATACAAATAAATAATTAAATTTTTGTAATAATAAAATAGAATAAAAATTTATAAATTATAAAATAATATTATTAATATGATTAATATTATTTATAATATTTTATTAGGATTTCATTCCAAATTTCAATACACCAAACCAAACAACATTTTCTATTTCGGAGTTTCAATTCAACAAACCAAACACCCTAATCTAGATTCCGGGGAATCCAATTACATTACTCGATTCTAGGGAATCCAAATTCTGGCTAATCTGGATTCCAACCCGCAAACCAAACAAGGCCTAAAAGATTTTTTTTTTTTAATCTTTAAGTTTGGAGTCTGATTTATATTGGGTACGTATGTTTCAAAATAGAATAACTTTGCTCATGATATTTTAATAAAATTTAATAATGTTCAATTTTAGTCATTAAGATAACAAAATCGTTAGATATATAACATAATGTTAACTACAAAATTTTTTAAATTTTAATATATTGATAAACTAATTATTTTACTCATGAAGTGAATTTATTTTTAAAAAAATATAAATATAAAAATAAACTAATACAATATTTTTATCAATACTATATTTGCAATTTTTTTAAAAAAATTGACCATATTCACAATTATTTCTAGATTTGACTAATCATGCAAGTTTCTCTATTTTTAATCTAAAAGTTATTAACGATGATATTTTAAAAAATTTTAAAGTCAAGAGTATTTTTTGAATTTTTTTTAATGTTCAAGGGGATTTTTTTTAATTTTTAAAAATTCGGGATATTTTTTAAACCAAACTTTTTAAAAAGTCCACGCAGTAAAGTTGTTAGATGATGAATCAAGAAGAAGAAATTACCTTTTACTACATCATAAATTTTTGGGAGGATGAATAAAAGAAAAATCACCAGTAGAAATTGGAGGAAAGATGGCGTGTGGAGCCCGCCATTAATAAAATTTAATAGCAGGTATGTGTCTGTCAATAGCCGTGCCATTATTACGTTTTGGTGGCAGACATAAATAGATGGCGGGCAGTGCGTCCACCTTTATTCTAATCTATGATAGTGGGCTGAATAATGACGGACATTGTACCCATCACCATTAGGTAATAACTTTGATCGATACCATTACAAAATAAATGGTCTCTTATTACATTCTCATTTTGGTACTTGACATTCACACATTTCAAACATGGACAACAAATGACATTTAACATTTTTGAATTAATGTCGTATTGCATTGTTTATAAATATCTCAACTTCCAATTCGTATTCTGGTGACATTCGATCCTTAAACATCTACGACTTATCCATATCTCACTCTCTAACTAAACTTAAATTAAACAAGAAATAATATAGATAAAATCAACCTAACATGCATTGAAAGATTTGTCATAATGCATTAATAATACAAAATTAAACTAATACAAAGAAGGCACATTGAAACAAACATATATGGAAAGATTTGTCATTAGACAAGCCACAAGTTGAAGAAATTATGTAAAAAATCTAAGTTTCTTAAACTAACTTTTGAAACAAATGTCCATATGAAACAAACACTTAAAGAAGATGGCTAACATTTATCACAAATTTGAGACATATATGAAATTTGGAGCACAAATAAACAAATTTGAAACATATATGAAAAGATTACAACAATGCATTCATGAAAAATAACCTAAAAAGAACTTTAAAAAAGAAAGAAAATGGCTAACATTTATCACCAATTTTAAATACATGGAAATAATTGCTCCATAAAAGCACAAATTTAAAATATATATGAAAGATTACAACAAGATTTGATAAAATAAAAAATAAAAAACTAAAAAGAACTTTAAGAATGAAAATGGACTAAGAAATTACCAAATTTTTATGAAGAAATATAAAAATTTGAGAAATAAGGAAGCTGGTGGCGGTAGCATCAACGTTTATGGTTGAAAAACGGCAGGGAAGGGGCGGCGGCAGTGATGGGCGGTAGGGTTTTGTCAAAGAAGAGAAGAGAGAAAAGGAAAGTTTAGGCTCAGGTAGAAAGAGAAAAGGAAAGAGAAGAAAGAAAAGGGAGGAAAGAAAAAGGTGATGGACGGGTCTTGCCCGCCACCAAAAAGAAACTGTGGCTGGCCAGACCCTCCACCAATTTCTTGGCCCGCCATCTATCATTCGTGTTTTTTAAACCCAGATTTTTAGCCCGCCATCTGCCTTCATACCAACACACAACCCTATCTCCCTCTCTTTCTCCCTACATTGTCAAAAAACATTTCTCTCATATTTTCCACTTTATTTCTTGTCAATGTTGTCTAGCAAAGTTACCTAGGATTCTCATGACCAGAATTCTACCTACTTCTTCTGATGGCAAGAGTACGAGAAGAATAGTTACGATCCAAATCAAAACTCCAATGAATTATACAAATGGGTCTCGCCGAAAACGAAGTAATTTTTATGACGTCGAACATATCACCGAAATAGGCAATCACAAAAATTTTTCGATTATGTTCACTCTCCACTATACTCACATCGAACTTTACTTTGTTACCTCTAATTTCTTTCACCCACTCAACAACCTCCTATTATATTACAAACAGTTTAAAATATATGAAAATAAAACTTGAATATTTAAAACACATCAACTGCTAGAGGGAATTGATTAAAATCAGAAAACTAAATTAAGGAACGAGAATAACACATTTAGCAAGATTGAATGCAATTTTACTTAAAAAAGGATAAAACAAGTAAGAAAATATTTTTAATTTACGTATGTTAGACTTAGGCTCAAGTTGATGAGTTAACTCCCACAAAAAAAACTATAGTTTTGGCTTCTCACTTATGAATTAATTAATGACAAGGTTGTAGAGAAAATAACTAATATCTAATCTTCTAAGTTGTGTTCATACTCATAGTAATAAGGTGTGATGTGGAAAATCTTATTACAAACTGAAAATCAAAGTTTACAGATGCAAAGATAAGTTTCGGGAATCTTCCTACACAAAAATAAAAAATTTGCAGAACTTATTATCAGAGGATGCAACTTTTTTAGTCATTGTTTTAGGGTGGGATAAATAGTAAATGACCAAAAGCATATGATTTATCATCGTTATTTTTAGACATGTTTTTTTTCCTATATTCTTTTTCGCCCACCCAAAATCACTGATTTGTAAATATAATTTTGTAATAAATTGGACTTATGTTTTTTTGTCCTTGACTATATTTTGCCCCAACTAATAAATATTTTAGAAATCGAATAATGAAATAAATTGAAAAACGATGATTTTGGTTTCAAATTTGAAAGATTTGAAAAAAATGAATCGTGTTATAAATCCTTGTATCGCTCTATCTTCCCTTGCACATTCATTTTCTTCTTGAATAGCCACTTCATACCAATCGTCTAACTTTTATTTGGTAATTCTGTTAGCTTCCATGTATCATTGCGCTCTATCGCATTAATTTCTTCATCCATTGTTGTTTGACACTTCTCATATCGCACTACTTCTTCGAAGCTAATACTTTTTGCATATGCTAAAAGACATACAAGATGCACCTCATTTGTCGCATCGTACAATTCTTGCAAACTTTGCATTCTGGGCGGTTTCGGTTCTTAATCTTCTTCTTCAATTGTTTCATGCTCTCTTGGCATACTCATTGATGCAGGACTAGTAGTTCTCCAACTTTGATGCTGACTTCCATCAAATTGTTCCAGTCCCATTCGCTTTCTTTATTTATTCACACATCGTGACTCACCATCACCTTCTTGCTTATTGGGTCAAGTAGCTTGTACCCTTTTGTTCTTTCATCATAGCCAATAACACACATACTTATTGCTCTTATCTTCGAGCTTCGTTCTTCATTGATCAGGTACGTGTGTATAAGCCACACTACCAAACACTCTAAGATGCGCAACTGTTGGCTTTCATCCACTTCATGCCTCTTGCGGTGTTTTATCATTTAGCTTCGCATGTGGACATCGATTTTGCACACAAACTTAGTATTGCACCGCTTCTGCCCAAAATTCCTTTGGCATTCTTTTTCTCTTCAACATTGCTCAAACCATATCAAGAATGGTTCTATTCTTCCTCTCGGCCACACCATTCTTTTGAGGAGTGTATGGTGAAATAAAAAAATGCCTTATGCCTTGCTCCTCGCAATACTTCCTTAACGCCGTCGAAGTATATTCTCCACCTCTATCAAATCGCACAGATTTCATCCGTCTACCAGTTTCTCTTTCCACCCTCACTTTGAATCTTCTGAACGCCTCAAATGCCTCATTTTTTATTTCAAAAAATAAACCCAAGTTTTCCATGAGAAATCATCAATAAAAGTAATGAAATATCTTTTCACCATTGAACGATACGGGGGTAATTGGCCCGCTTATATCTGTATGAATCAACTCGAGCGGTTGCTTCGGTCGATATTCCGCTTTCTTCTAAAACGAGGTTCTAGCATGCTTGCTGAGCATGCATTTTTCACAAAACTTTGCATCATAGTCCATCTCTTGTAGCCCGTGCACCATATTCTTCTTCGTTAACTTTTTAGTCTACAGTGATGTAGATGACCAAAATGAAGATGACACAGCGTTGCTTTATCTTCAACATCGACTTGCAAACATCTTACCGCTTCTCAAATTTAGTCTATACATGCGATTTCTTCCCATCTCTACTCGAGCGACTAAATGCTCTTTCTTGTCCCTCAAATGCAACAACCGATCTTTCAAAAATATAGAATAGCCCTTCTCTGTGAGTTGCTCCAAACTCAAAATATTTGTTTTAAGATATGGTACATAATAGACATCATGGACTAACCCTATCAAACCATCATTCTACATAAAAGAAATCGTACTTTTTCCTTTTACCTTTACTTTTGACATCTTCAATTTTCCGCATCTTTTTTAACAGATGCTCGTGTCCACACATATGGTTGCTTGCCCCTGAGTCGAGATACCACACAGTATCGTTATTGTCACTTCCTTCTTTATAAGCCATTAAAAGAACATCTTCATTCGCATTATTTTCTATTACTAAGTTGTTTGTTTCTTCAATCCTTGCACAACAATCTCTCGCAAAATACCTTTCACCGCAATTGTAGCATTTTTTGAAATAACAATCACTAGCATAGTACCATACCTGTGACACTGGTAGCATGCAACATTTAAATGATTCGATCTACTGCCTCTTCCTAGACCGTGTCCTCTTCTGTGTTTATTTGCTTGACTCTTATGTCCCTTCTCCGCATCATAACTGTCGCTTTGACTACTGCCACCATATCCATGACTTCCACGACCACGACCTCTACTATAAATCTTTTTAGAATAGAGTACCTCTTCATCTTCGATTGACGCCTTAGTTGAAGTGCTTGATCTAGTGTCTCTTCTTTCTTCTTGTTCTTGCGTAACTCGTGTGCCTCAAGAGAACTAGCAAGCTTGTCAACAGTGAGCGTCGCAAGATCCTTTGACTTCTTTATCGCGCACACCATATTCTCGAAATTATCCATCAACGATCTCAAAATCTTTTCAACAAGTCACACATCTGTTAGCTTTTCACCATTGCGATTGAGTTAATTCACGACCGTTTGCACACGCGTGATGTAGTCAAGTACATTTTATGACTCCTTCATCTTTATGTTCTCCAACTCGCCGCGAAGAGTTTGGAGATGCACTTGCTTCACTCGTTCTAATCCTTTGAACACTTTCTCTAAAGTATCCCATGGTTCTTGTTAAGTAGTTGCATTCGCAATCTTCTCAAAGCCCGATTCATCAACTGCACGAACAACATGTACAATGGTTTTTTATCCTTCGAACACATCTCTTTCAATTCTTTAGTTTGAATCGTCGTATAATATTCGGTGTTCTCTGGTTGTACAAAACCTTATTCAACCACTTCACATGCATCATGAGATCCAAGAAGCGCTTTCATCTGAATGCTCCAATTCTCATAATTCGCCTTCGTCAATCGTGGCAGCGACATTTGACCCGTCAGGTTTACCATTGGCTCTGATACCAATTTGTAAAAAACTAAATTCGAAAATAAAACAATAAAACACAATTTCTAACAATGTTTTATTTTATTTCTCTCTAAAACTCTCTACTTTTGCTCTCACATTTTCTCTTTACATTTTTCTCTGCAATTCAAAATGAATGAACACTCTATTTATAGAAAATTACAAACTTGGTCTCCAAGTTCTTACCATAAAAATTTCCCACTAAATGTCAAATCAAGAATCCACTAATTCTCTTAATTGTCTACCCACTAATTTCTTACTTAATGATTATTTCAAAATTACAATAAAATATATTTAAGTTTATTCCAACAATTTTTATCTTTTCTAGTGTTGGTTTCTATGATACAAAATTTCAGTCGTATTTCTTGAGCTCACTCATTTCTCTCTCTCAACGATCTCCACCTTATCCACTCTCATTTGTTCCACTTCATCCTCTCTCCGAATCTTCCACCGCCTCCGACGCGACATTGCTGGTTCCAACGCCTCTTCTCTGCGATTCAAAATCTCTCCTTCCATATGTTGAAATCATCACTCCCTTCTCGTTCGCCTCCTTTCCCCGATCCATATCTCATCATACTCCTCTTCCATTTCATGCGATTGTGCTTTATGAAACCTGAAACAATCTTGCAACAGAGTAAGCTCTATGCTGAAATTGAGAAATCTGGTGAATTACTGAATGGTGTTCTATTTATAATCTTGATGATGAAAAGCCCATTTCACAATACTTGATTGATGATTCTTGTCTGACACCATATATGAAACTTAAGGAGGAAGATGGGTTTGGTTTTTCTAACACAGCTTTCTATTCCGATGCTTAATATACCATTTTGCAGACTCAGAGCTCGGTAGAAGCTTCTAACAAAGCCATGGAAGGAAGGTTGTAGAGAATTTTTCCCTTTTGTTGTATTGACTGGTTGTTTGCTGCATAATTTCCACATTAAATGTTGTGAGAAAGGAGATGAAGAACAAGGTGAAGAAGAAGGAGCTAGTTATTCAAGTGAGGAGCAGAAGATTCCTTTTTATGATGGTGAGATTGAAGATGGTAGAGGAAAGGATATCAGAGATGCGCTTGCATTGCACTTGAGTAAGCTGAGCTTTAGAAGATGAGTGCTTTGAACATCTTAGTAATTTCCTTCTTTAATGAATATATATAAAGACTTAAGTCATATGTATGAAATTTCAAAGAATCTGCAGTTCCTTATTTGGGTCCCCTATGATCTTGAAGTAGTTCAATGATCATGAATTTTAGTTGAAGTGAAATAATTATGGATTGGATGGTCTAGTAAATACAAAAAAGGACAAAAGAAACAATGAGCTTTCAAGTGAAAGTTAGGACTTGCCGACTTCGTCCACTCCAACCTGTCTTTAACTTATCACTATTTCTATATTTACTTACCTAACCAAAATTGATTTTGGAAATTCCTAAACTACTTTAAACTATTTTTAGATCGTTATAAATAGATATTCAATATAGAGTCAATAGAGTCTCTACAATTTAGAACTTTAGGCAATTGTAGGCTTTGTTTTACTAAATATAAAGTCATTGTAATGTTATAAATAAGGGCTTTGAAAGACTGGTAAGATACACCAAAATATCAATAAGAATTATTCCATTTTCTCCCCCCACATCATTCACTCCATATCTTTGTTCATTGCCTACATTTATAATACGTTATCAGCATGAGTCTCTACCGTTGTTTTGCTAAAGGTAGCTTTCTTAATTAATTTTTAAAAAGCTTTTATAAATGTTATTCATATAGAGTGTATATGAGTTTAATACCTCCTATGTATACACTTTGTTTCTTTTTACCATGATAATATTATTGTTTATTTGAAATTAAATCTCTTTCATAAGTTTAGTTCTTGTAAATCTAATTTTGTTTTTACATATTATAATCGTTTGTTATAAATTACACTACAAGAAAAAAGGTGTTGACCGACGTTTTTTTAATCATTGGGTAAGGAACGTCTGTTAAGCCTGGTTTAACCGACGGTTTTAAACCATCGGTTAAACCTCATTTTAAGCGACGTTTTTTAAGGAACGTCACCTAAACAAATTCTTAGACGACATTTTTGTAAAACGTTGGCTAAGTTTTTATTTTCCCTCATAAAATTACTTTTTCCCCTTTTTTAAAAATAATAACCGACGTTTCTTACAAAATGTCGGAGGAAAGGGGCTTATAAAAAACCCTCGATTTCTTTTCTTCTTCACCTCTTTTCCTTTCCTCTCTTTCCCTCTTTGCCTCTTTTCTCCCTTCTATGCTGCCGAGTCACTTCTCCAATTCTTTCTCCCTTCTCCGCCTTCGCCTCTCATCATGCGCTTCCGCCGCCGCCTCTTTCTCCCTTCTCTCTAGGTAAATCTCTTCATCTTTGATTCCATGGTTAATAAAATAGATCCAATTTTCAATCTCTTCACTTTGCATCATTCTTTCTTGTTTAGCCTAATTTGTTGAGCAAAGATAGACATTTGAAGTTCTGCATAAAAGTTATTCATTAGTTTGAACATTTAGGTTTTCTAAAGCTTTTGGAGTTGGTTCTTAGCTGTTAAGTTTTCTTTTTGGGAGAGGTCGATTGCTTGCATTAATTGGTGGTTTCGTGATAGGATTTGTATTTTTTTTAAAAAAAAAAAATCATGTGTATTTGGTTAAAGTGTAAACTTAGTAGCTTAACTTTGATGGTGCTGTCATTTTAATCTCTCAACTTTTAGGAATATTGTTTACAGTCTCCAAATTGTGGTTCTAAGAAGTCCTTGTATCTAGCTAAATATTTATACAATATGTCTATGCATAAGGATTTGCTTGAGGTCAACATAAGGAAAGGTTAAAAAATAATAATAACTAGTTGGATGACTTAAAGTGGCACTTGTGTCAAAGGCATGGAAGTAGGTCAGTAAGGTCAAAGACATGTTGTGATGGGCAACATTTTAAAGTTTATCTCCTTAAATTGGCTAAATGGTCAAGTTGACCAAGATTATTATTTAAATAATTTATCTACTATTATACAGTATATATCTTTATGTTCTCTAGTAAATTTTGTAATGTAGCATGCAAAAATAATCAATAAGGCTAGGAAGAGAGGTCAATTTTTAGTAGTAAGTTATTTTGGTTTTATGCTTGGTAATAGTTAATTATGGGTCTTTTTGAAAAGAGAGAAAAAAATTGAACCTTTCACAAAAAATGAATAATTCAACAACCAATAAGGATAGAAGAGGGTGACATTTTTCTTCATTCAAATATAAAAAGAAATTACAATAATAGAATTCTATTTTTAGGATAAATAATGTAGATTAATAATTAAAAGTTATGAATTAATTTATATATTCCAAATGAAAAAGACAAAGAGAAGAAAACAAACCATTCGTGGCTTTGTAGACAAAGAAAACTCCAAACTTTTGATTCCATTAAAAATGATCATTTTTATAATTTAGAAGTTTCTTTCAATTCCACTCTCTAATTGTTCGTCTAAATCCTGTAGGATAGTTCGATGCTAGAATATGAGAGTGGTTATTGAAAGAGATTGAAGATGAAAAAAGATTGGGTAAAAAATAAAAATAGGTTGTCTGTTGAATATGCTCAAGGCATCAAACAATTTTTGGAAATGACAAGTCTCATATCAATAGTGTTGGAAAAATGAGATGTCCATGTCAAAAATGTATGAATGTGTTGTGGCAAAGTATTGAAGGAGTAGAAACTCATTTGTTCATATATGGAATTGTCGAATCCTATAGTGACTGCTATACCATGGAGAACCTGTGAACTTACCTTCGTATGAAAGTCAAAGAGTTAGCTCAGTACATGTCGAAAGGATCTATTTTACTAAGTCAAGTCGGCATAATGACGAGAATGAAATAATGACAATGTTGAATGACATGAATCGTTGTACTTTGGAATCTACTATAGTTGAAGAAGAAGATAATTATACTTATGAAAATGTTGCACCCAACAATAGTAGACAAGACGATCGATCAACATCGTTTGATGATTTGATGAAATAAGCATCTATTCACTTATATAAAGGATGTATTAGATTCTTCGCTTTCCATTTTCTAGTCAAATTGATGCATCTGAAGGCTATGAATAACTGGACCAATACCTCATTCGATTTGTTGTTGAAACTGTTAAAAGAATCACATCTTAACGGTGCTTGCATACCTGGTTCATTCTATGAGGCTAATAAGAAGTTTCGAGAGTTGGGGTTGACTTATGAATCAATTCAAGCATGCAAGTACGATTGCATGTTGTATAAGAACTAATACAAAGATACAGAACGATGCCCTATATGTGGAGAGTCTCGATATAAGATTAATAAGGATAATTCTAAGAAACTTCCCCATAAAGTTTTATGACATTTCCCGATAATACCTCGACTAAAGAGATTATTCTCTTCTAAGCATTATCCTTCTTATATGAGATGGCATAAGGAAAAACGTGTTAAGGAACCAGGAGTTTTGCGACATCCATCAGACGGGGAAGCCAGAAAACATTTAACCTTCAATTTCCTGAATTTGCATTAGATTCTCGAAATGTACGATTTGGATTGTCTTCAGATGGATTCAACCCTTACGGTTATATGAGTACCACGTACAGTATGTGGCCTGTACAATTAGTGGCATACAATTTACCACCTTGGAAATGCATGAAAGACACAATTATCATATTATCCTTATTAATTCCCAGTCCAAAATCACTAGGAATGGAGATTGATGTGTACTAGAAACCATTAATTGATGAGTCGAAAGAGTTGTGGAATACTGGTGTTCGCACATATGAGTCCGTAAAGAATGAGTACTTTCAACTTCATGTTTGTTTGATGTGGACAATAAATGATTTCCCAGCAGACGGTGACTTGTCCGGTTGGAGTATGAAAGGTAACAAAGTTTGTTCTATTTGTAAAAATGAAACTTTGTTTGTTGCTCTAAGAGGGAAGCGAGGTTACATCAGACATCGACTATATCTACCTAATAATCATACTTGGCATAGAAGTAAATTAGTTGATGGGAAGAATGAATCTCGTGAACCTCCAATGACATGGCAAACATCATTCTAAACAAGATAAGAAGAGGAAACAATCCGAAAAAATTGGACAAAAAATAGCATTTTCTTCGGGCTTCTATATTGGTATAAACTTCTGTTGAGACATAAGCTAGACCTGATGCACATTGAAGAAAATGTGTGTGAGAATTTGCTAGGAACTATACTAAATATTGAAGGAATACAAAAGTATAATGAACGCTATAAAAGACTTGGAAGATATGCGAATACGAAGGGAGTTGCACATACAAAAATTAGGAGATAAAGATCTAAAGCCGCATGCAACGTATACTCTCAGTAAAAACGAAAGAGTTGAATTCTGTAACTTTTTAAAAGCAGTCAAGTATCCTGATGGTTTTGTTTCTAACATAGGACGGTGCGTTAACGATTAAACGTTAACGGGGTTGAAGACACACGTCTGCCATGTCCTGCTTCAGAGACTAATCCCTATCGATGTTTGAGCATTCTTACCTAAGGAAGTGTGTACTACGATTGTTGAATTTTGTCAGTTCTTTGTGTTATAAAACACTATGTGTGTCTGATTTGGATTGGTTGCAAAAGGACATTATTATAATCCTTTGTAAAATAGAGAAGATCTTCCTACCCGCGTTCTTTGATGTAATGATTCATTTGAATATCTATTTGTCGTACGAATGTAAGTTGGTCAGACCTATGAACTATAGCTGGATGTATCCTTTCAAGAGAAATTTAAGAATATTCAAACTATTCATTATGAATAATGCACGTCCAAAACGGTCGATTGCTGAAAGTTATGTTCCCAAAGAATGTTTGAACTTCTGTTTATTATATCTCACTAGTATTGGAACGAGGTTCAATAGGATAGACCGCAATGATGACCACAACACTAATAACGAACGGCTTGGAGAATATGAAGTATTCAAACAGAATGCACGACCAATGGGCGAAATGACACCAAAGACTTTATCTCATATTAACATGCGAAGATTACATTGGTACATTCTCCATAATTGTGACGAGATAAATAGTTATCTTATTCAAAATTTAGCACTACTTCGACCGGGTGTGCTAAGCGCTGCCGACTTATATACAAGACAAAACACGAGCAATAATTTCCAGGTTGGTTTAAAAACGAAGTTCTCAAAATGCGGGAAAATGGACATAATTGTGATGATTTGTATGCAATGGCAATGAGACCTAGTAATTTGGTTCGATCATACGAAAAATGCATAGTTAATGGTGCAAGGTTTCACAATATCGAGGTTCAAGAGCATCGAATAACACAAAATAGTGGTGTTAGGGTATTAGGCGAAGGGGGAACCAAAGATGATCCCTTGTACTATTATGAGGTATTAAAGGAAGTGTTTGATCTTGTATACGTTAATAGGAGACGAGTTATGATTTTCAAATATGATTGGTACAACACTGACAAAAAACCAGGTAGATCTCATTTCAAGTTAGGTTTGCATTCAATTAACACGTCTCAATTTTGGTACAAAGATGAGCCATTTATTCTTGCCACACAAGCAGAACAAGTGTTTTATATAAGCGATCCAATGTATGGTCGTAATTGGAAGGTAGTGCAATTAGTACCTAGTAAAAAAGTATGGGATGTGCCTGAAGTGAAAGAGCAAGAAGATGAAGAACTTGATGAAATACAACTAGAAGGTCGAACGACTGTCGATGAGTGTATAGAAGAAAATATATTACGATGTCGAACCGATCATAGTTGATTTAACACTGAATAGGAGACAATCATCAAATAATTTGGATGATTTCATTGACAACCATGAGATCGAAGATGACCGAGAAACGTCTTCTGAGAGCCTCTCATTGGATGATTGTTATTCAGACTAATTAGTGTACTTACGTACTTATGGACTTCACTAGCTTGCATCCTGATTTCATATGATAATGATCATATATTTTCTGTAGTGTAGTCATGTCTGCTAATTTTTTGGGGATCTCTAGCATATTCTTTGATAAGACTGTTGATGATCAGGATATTGTTCTTGCGACTTTGCCTTCTATGGAGACCCAGGCATCAGGTACGATTTCATTTGTTTTGTTCATTCACAATTTTTTTTATTGGTTTCTAACATTCAACCACATGCATGTAGTACATCTAGACCTCAATGCGATCGAGGTATTTCAACAGGTGCTGTGTTTAAGAGAAACATGACTAATCGCGGCCTTTTTAGAGTCCAATTTAGTCAGGAGTATGGAAAGGCTATCAGACCAACTAGAAACAGCTTGAGTAAGCAGATCGGGGTGCTTGTCAGAGGGTCGTTTCCTGTGACTCTTAATAAATGGAAAGTAGTCACTCCAGAATCGAAAAACCTAATGAAAAAAAGACTTCTAGTATGTTTAAAAACACATAGTTCGTATTTTAGGCTCTATTTTGTTGTATTAATCTATACATTCATTTTACACAGTCACACTTCGACTTGGACCTTAGTAATCCTAGGGTCAACAAGCATATAGAGGAAGTGATGCAAAACACGATGAAGAAGTATAGATGCACTATAAAACGGAAATCAACAATCAATAACGAAGACAAAGAAATCGTAAAAGAGGAAGAGAAGCAGAAATCACACAAGGATTTATGTGGTTCACCAACGTTGTGTTGGCTAGTCCACGGGCAGAGAGGGAGAATGAGTTTTATTCAGAGAGGCGAATTACAGAGGTAAAATGTCATAAAAAACAACTAGGGTTTTAATTCGAGCTTATATATGCGCTCTAATTAAAATCGTGGGACATTAGTGCGTTCAAGGCATAAATGCAACATGCACGTTGCACAAACATTACAAGTAAGTAATATATTAACTTATACTTATGTTGTTTCATTTCTACTGCATCATAACTAATCATGCATTGTCATTTTTTTAGGAGTTTGGATCCTGCAGTTTGACGATCGAACCTACATACTTCCGTAATGGATCCAACTAATTGAGAATATTTGTGCAATAAGTGGGAGGACTCAAATTTCAAATCAAGTCAAAGACAGCTGAGGAAAGTAGATCTCATGTTCAGTACCATCACGTGGCAGGGAGTAATTCTTTCTTGAATATACGAGAACAGGTAATACTTAATTGTAATAACCCAATTAATTGAGGATTATTTTTTTTTATTGAAAAAGATTTCAAATAAGTTTTGTTAGTGTTGGGAATTGTTTTACATAAAAAATGGTCAACTTAAGGGTGATTTTGAAGTTTAATTAAGAACCAAGGGGTACTAAAGTCATTTCATCCTAGATATTTAATTGAATTTTGAATTGAGAACCCTAGGCCATTTGTTACTGTTCACGATGCCCCTTTGTTCGAAATTGGAGCCGCCGCCAATGCTTGTCTTCTCCGATGAGTGCCCGCTGTCTAGATCGTCTTTTCCAACATCATTTTCTTCCTTGTCATCTGGTTCAGCGCCGAAGAAGGCATGGGTTCGCGATTGGCCTTGGTTTGTCGTGTGGAGGAGTCACAAGCTGTAGTATCGTCGTGGCCGTCTCCGTTTGCATCGTCGATGGTAGCTGAGTTCACGCGCAATAGTTCGAGATGGTTCGAAGCAGTCGTCGTTGGGAGTTGTTCGTCGAAGCAGGCGTCGTGCGGGTTCTCGAGCAGTAGGAACTCGCCTCTGGGAGTCATTTTTGAGTAGTCGTGTGTCTCGTGGAGCTGCAGAGCCTGCGTGGCTCTCGTCGATGTCGCAGCTGGGTTCGCCGCCGTGCGTGGAGTTGTCGCCGGAGTTTTAGGGTAAGATCCCTTTCTCTCTTTTCCTCTCTCTTATTTGAGTTTAGGTTGAAAATGGTGGCTAAATGAAAGAGAAGATGGGTGTTTGGTAAATGAGTTTGTTATTGAAGTTGGGTTTAAAGTTATTCTAACGAGGGATATGGGCTGTTTGATTTAGGTTCAAGCTCATTTAAATGAGGTTTTAGGCTTGTTTGGTTATAGGTTTAAGGATATTTAATTAAAGAGTAAGGATTGTTTGGTTGTGGTTTATGGGTATTCAAGTTATGGATATGTAGGGCTCGTTTGGTAACGTTCCCGTTTCCTGTTTCTTGTCCCCGTTTCTATTTTGTGTTTTTTTTTTAATAATATACGACGCTTTTATATATATAATTCTGATTTTGTACAAATGAAGCAAATAATTAATCTTTGGCACAATGGTAAGCGGATGTTTAAGTTTTTTATCTGTACTTGCCTACCCAGGTTCAAACCATGAGTAAGTTTTTTTTGTTTTTTCTTTTTTTTCATTTCAGTTTTTTATTATTAAATTAACTTTTCAGTTTTAATTCATTAAATATATACTCATATATTATTTTAATTCTGTTTTTATATAAATCATTTATTATTTTATTTTCAATTTATAACCAATTTTATGTTTATTTTTTTAAATTAACTTCTCTAAATAATAATATTTATATTTGTCTGTTATTAGTTTCAATATATACTAATTTTTTATTTATAAAATATCTTAATTAATATAGAAATAACGCTTATATTTACGCATATATGTAATTGTTTTTTTATTTATGCTTAAAAAAATTATTTTTATTTTATTTCTTAACTTTATTATAGATACATAAAATTTAAAATATTTAGTATGTGTATTTATATCTTATTTGAATTTGTTTATGAATTGATTTTTTTTTTGAATCAGTTTATGAATTGATTTTAAAAATTTGTAATAGGTGTATGTAAATTTTTTCGATTTTTTTTATATTATTTTAATATTTTACAGGTAACAGCATTTCACTTTAATATTTTACAACTACACCATTTTCAAAACATATCATTTCTAAACAATGATTTAAGTGAAGATAACATATCAAATTTGTTGTTTAAATTCATATTAAAATTCATGTATTTTTTTACTAAAATAAAATTATATATTTATGCTAAAATATGTGTCCTTTTAATAATGATTTTAATGTTTGTAATATTTTTTTAAAAAAATCTAAAAACAAGAAACAAAAAATTGTTACCAAACAAGTTTGTTTCTGTTTCTTATTTTTTTAAGCAACAAGAAACAGAAACAGTTATCAAACATATTTTTTGTTTCTTATTTATAAATTCAAGAAACGAGAAACAAGAAACGAGAACTAAGAAACAAGAAACAAGATCGTTATCAAATGAGCCCATAGTGTTTGTCTACAAGGTGAAAGCTATTTAAATCAAGATTAAGGGTTGTTTGGTTGCATGTTTAAAGTTACTTAAATGGTGGAGTGTGCTTGTTTGGGTGTGGGTTTAAAGCCATTTATAATTGGATTAAAGTCATTTTATCGATTTATTAAGCTTGTTTGGCTATGAGGTTTAGATTAATCAATTTGCGGATTAAGAGTGTTTGCTTGTTGGTTTAAGAATATTCAACTGGTGGTTTGTTGTTGTTTGTTTACAAGGTTGAGATCATTTAAAGTATGGTTTATGGATATTTGTTTCCAAGTTTAAAATCATTTAAGTCATGAATCAAAGATGTTTGTTTATGGAGTTATGGTTATTTAGTTAATGGTCAAGCTTGTTTGGCTAGAAGAGTAAATGTATTTAAGTTGTGAATTAATGTATGCTTGGCTTGGGTAAAATGATGAGTTTTGACCCATTGACTTTTCTATTGACCAGATTTGACCCGAACCATTTTCTGTTCTTCGAGCCGAGTTTGTGAGACACGTGTAGCTATCGGATGTCTTTGGGATACGTTTTCGAGGTCCTTCCTAGTTTGATAAATTCAATATTCTAGATCCGATTTTGATGGTCTAAGGTACTAGTTTTGACCGGTTTGTTCGTTTCAGGCCTCAAAGTTGTGTTTGGCTGTTTGGAGCTTCTAAGTGTATTCTTGGAGAGCTGTAGTGGATTGGCCAAGGTAAGGGACCCTTTACGCCCTTCTCGAGAACCTGTGGTTAATACATGTGCCGGTTTACTTGCATTAGTTGGTTTGTCTGATTGTAGCATAACCATGTGCATTGTATGTGTGCATTTGATTGCATCGAGAGCATATACATTTCATGCTTGTCTCTTGTATGACTAGTAATTCATGAATCATGTATGTCTGCCTAATATGGTCGAGTTGCACGTGGTTGCATGATTGTCCTTATATGAACTTGCACACCTGTCCTGATATGGACTTGCATGATGTTTAATGCACGATTTGATGCCTCGTTTGGACCCAAACGAGTCATGAAGACTGGATAGAGGAGACTAGTAGGTGGGTGTGGACGATGATATTCGGGCGTACACCCTAGCTTGAGGTGATATTCTCTCGCTCCACATGACTTCCGTGGATGGTCGGCCGGCCTGGTTCACGACCTTAAATGGTTTCTACTAGTAGCCTAGGCTCTCTCTAGGTAGGTGGTTGATAAGTTCTAATTAATTCTATTTATGGAATCTAATTTCCCTACCTTTAAATTAAATTTTGTGGTTAATTAGTGATATTATATCTAATTTAGTTTATGAGTTGAATTGCCAAAACAATAATGAAACAGAAATAAATTTAGATTTTAATTTGAGTTTAAAACCATATAAATAGAAAAAGTTAAAAAAGGAAAATTGAAAAAAAAAAATTCAGAACGAATGGCAACTGCCATTTGTTTCCGTTGGAAATCAAATAAAGAATGAGTTGGGCTCAAAATTGAGCCCAGTCACTAGGCGGTGTTTGGTGCAGGGATTAGGAATAAGTTAGTCGGTATTAAGTTAAGCTGAGTATTAAGTTAAGCTGAAGATTAAATTAATCTGTGTTTGGTGGACATATTATGTTAAGCTGGATTAAGTTAAGCAGAATGTTGTTTGGTGGAGGGATTAAGTTAAACTGAGTTTTTATTTAACATTTTTTATATTTTTTTAAATGTCTACGCTTTAATTTGTTTTCTCTTGACAATAGTTTCAGGACAAAATAACATTCATTTGAAAATGTAGCAATAATATTAATTTAAATAAAATATGCTTGATGAATATATATTTTATTATTTATTTCAATTTTAACTTAATATCTATATTTAATTAAAAACAATATAAAAAACTTTATTTTCATTCAAAAACTTTAGAAAGATATAGGAAATTATATATAAAAAATTATTTTAATTACTTAATTACAAGATTGATATAAATTTAAAATTAAAAAATCAATTTAATTTATTTAGTACACCTTAACTTGTGTGAATGGTAATTAAGTTTGAAATTCAATTTTACTCATATTTTTAAAGTAGTTTAAATATGTTGGACTATACTATCTTGATGAAAGTTATAATGAAAGTATAAACCTAATTTTCATGTATTTTTAAATCATGCTACCTATTTTATTGGTTAATACTCATTTGAATTAAAATTGTAGTCAATATAATAATAACAAAAGTATATTCACAAATAGGTGTATATAACAACCAATTTAGATGCTTAGAAAATAAGTCATAAAATAACACAAGTAAAATTTTGTATGTGTATAATAATAAAACTAATTATATTCTAAGTAGAAAAATGAGTTTTATAATTTAGGAATTTCTTTTGTTCCATTCAAATAATTGTCTCTTGAAAATGAAATATATTCTCTTCAACCATTTTTTCTTTAGATAATTTAACATTTAATATTAAATTTAAAAATATTAAATGAACTATAAAACATAAAATATATATATATATATATATATATATAGATATAGATATGAATAAACTTTTAAATCTAAATTTTAAAAGTTGAATAAATAGTTTGAAAAATATAATTAAAGATAATTTCGGAAAACGAGAGAGAGAGAGAGAGAGAGAGAAAATATGAGGATTATTGTTGGAGTTTGTGAAGGATTAACTTAATCTGAGGGATTAAGTTAATCTGTCCACCAAACACGAATTAGAATGATTAAGTTAATCCGGATTAACTTAATACCTCCACCAAACACCCCCTAGGGAATCTTTTTAAAACTCATTCGTTATATAAATTTGGCAGGTGTGCCGCAAGGAAAAAAAGAAGGCAGCCGCAAATTGGAGGGAGAGAGCGAAGAAGAGCAGCCTCGAGAGCAGTTTCAAGATCGATTTGCAGTTTCTCTAGCAGCTTGTGATGAGAATTTGGTTTCATTTCTAATTTTATTAGCTAGTTTATTTTCTATGAATTATTTTAAGAATATTGTTTTGATGTTTTTCTTTATGAGTAGCTAAATTCTTCCTTCTAGTTCAAGGGTAGTTTTAATTTAATTGTAGTTTTGTGAGGCTTTGAACCAAATATAATTTTCTTTTAATTCAAAGATTATTTGTTTCTTATTTTAATTATTGATCGATTGTTAGCAAATTGAATTGACGCCTTAATTTATTATCAATTTATCCATGCTATACATGATTTTGTGATAAGTTATTGTTTCGAATGATTGTAAATTGTAGCGAAGGGTTGGCTCATGTGTGTGTGATTGTGGCTTTTCCAAATTACATAGCTTGCATGATAGGCCCTAGGGAAGCAAATAAACGAAATTAATTAATTTTGTAGTCGTCTCGGTTAGTTAATTTTGGTTTGGTCGTTCTCGTAAATTTTAATGCTATTATTCAGTTGATATGGAACGCTATCGTGCCCAATTAATTGAGTAGTAAAGTTTGAGTTTGATGTTGGGTCAGAGTCAATTAAGTAGGAGAACAAATATCTATTGTGGTTTTTCCAAGTAGGTAGACTAATTCTTTGAACCTAAGAAAATTAAATATTTTTTGTAGCCTATGATCAAATATACAGTTGAATTAAACTAAACCCTTGAATTTGAAGTTCTCGTTAAAATTGTTTATTTTATTTTATCCTTTTTATTGCTTTAGTAAGAATTTTATTCAATCGCCAAAAACCCCCATTTTATATTTGTTTTTAAACATTGAGAAATTAATTCATAGCTCCTTTGGGATTCGACCTGGTTCCATTATTTCTACAAGTTAGAGTTAGAGAGTCAGTATTTATTTTGGTGGGCTTCGACAACCCGACCAAAAATTTGGCGCCGTTGTCTGGGAGCTTAATTTAGTTTCTCATTGTTTTTTATTATTTATTCTTTTCTTTTATATAGTTTATGACTCGTTCTTCTCATCATATTGAATTTCCATTAGATCCAAAAATAAAGAAGACTGCACGTAGACTAAGAAAGGACGCAAAAGAAAGGAAAATTCATCTTGAAAAAAAAGTCAATATAGTCGAGGTTAAAGAAGAGATGGCAGACAATGAAGTTGAAAGAACTCTTAAACAACTGGCAATGCCTGATTTAAATCAACAACCTTTATGCATTACGTTTCCTAATATTGCAGGTGATTTCGAACTAAAATCCGGTTTAATTCACTTACTTCCTACTTTTTATGGACGTGCAGGTGAAGATCCTCATAAGCACCTAAAGGAGTTCCACATTGTCTGTTCTGGAATGAAACCACATGGAGTAAGTGAAGAGCAAATCAATTTGAGGGCTTTTCCTTTTTCCTTAAAGGATCAGGCGAAAGATTGGTTGTATTACCTACCATCGGGTTCGATCACAACATGGAATCAAATGAAAAGACTATTCTTGGAAATATTCTTTCCAGCATCTCGAGCTGCAAGCATTAGAAAAGAGATTTATGGCATAACACAAATCGTTGGAGAGATGTTATATGAGTATTGGGAGAGATTTAATAGATTATGTGCCATTTTTCCCTACCATCAAATTTCTGATCAACTCCTAATTCAATACTTTTATGAAGGACTATTGCAAACAGATAGGAGCATGATTGATGTTGCAAGTGGTGGAGCATTAGAAGACAAGACACCATCAGAAGCTAAGCAACTAATTTCAACCATGGCGAAAAATTCCCAACAATTTGGTACCCGAGGTGGTGGAGTTGTTCACAAAGTTAAAGAGGTAGATGAACTAAGAACCCAAATGTCTGATCTAATTACTTTAGTTAATCGAATAGCCATAGGGCAATCACAGATGGCAAAAGTGTGTGGAATATGTTCACTTCCGGGACATACCACAGATACATGTTCTCAACTACAACAAAATTATTTTCAAGAAGCAAATGCTATTGGAGGATTTTCAGGCCAAAATCAACGGAAATATGATCCATGTTCTAACCATTATAATCCAGGATGGAGATATCACCCAAATCTCAGCTATGGAAATCAAGGAGGTCAATATAGACAACCTCATGCTTCTACACAAGTTCAACCTTCAAACTCAGGTACATCTTTTGATGAAATGTTTAAAAAGCTAACTGATAATGCTCATCAATTTCAACAGAATAGCATTCAATTCCAAAAGGACACCCTTCAATTTCAAAATGAAACGAAGATTGAGATGCAGAATTTTGGCAACCAAATTACACAGTTAGCTACATCCATTAGCAGATTGGAAGCTCAAAATTCTGGAAAATTACCTTCCCAACCAGTGGTAAATCCAAGAGAGAATGTCAATGCCATCACGTTGAGAAGTGGGAAAGAGATTCCTTCAGGAGAGACACCTTTTCAGGAGAAAGAGCCAAGTAAAGAAGAAAAAGGAGAAACTTCTTCTAAAGTGCCAAAAATGGTAAATTTTGATCATTCTTTAACTCTTCCTTCACATACTTCGCTACCTCCTTTTCCCAGCATGTTAATAGTGCAAAAAGAGGACGAACATGATAAAAAGATCCTTGATACCTTCAGAAAGGTTGAGATCAACATCCCATTATTGGATACAGTTAAACAAATTCCCAGGTATGCTAAATTTTTAAAGGAATTGTGCACGAGGAAGAGAAAGACAAAAGAACATGAGAAAGTTGTGGTAAGTAAGAATGTTTAAGCTATTTTACAAAAACATTTGCCAGAAAAGTGCAAGGACCCAAGTATGTTTTCTTTACCTTGCATTATTGGTAATAAAAAGATTGAATGTGCCATGCTTGATTTAGGAGCTTCCATTAATGTCATGCCATTTTCTATTTATCAAGAACTGAAGTTAAATGACTTGCAACAAACTGAAGAAGTAATTCAATTAGCTGATCGTTCTTATATACACCCTTTTGGAATTATTGAAGATGTCTTGATTCAAGTTAATGAACTCATATTTCCTGTTGATTTTTACATCATAGATTCAGGTAATAATTCACCATCTTCTTCAATCCTGTTAGGTCGTCCATTTATGAAAACTGCTAAGACAAAGATTGATGTAGATAAGGGTACATTATCAGTAGAGTTTGATGGTGATATCGTCCATTTTAATATTTTTGATGCCATGAAATACCCTAAAGATGAACATTCTCTTTGTCAGATTGATGTGTTTGATTCCATTGTACAAGATGTATTTCTAGAAGAGGATGTTGAACATGATCATAAGTCTTTAAAAGAAATTGAAGACAAATTTGGTTTAGAAAGTCATCTTTATCTGAATCCATAAATACTGATATTGAAATTTGTGATTCAACTAACAAAATGCTACCTTCTACTGTGCAAGCACCAAAACTAGAATTGAAAAGATTGCCAAGTCATCTTAAATATGTGTATTTAGGTGAATGTAAGGGACCGACCCGAATGGGGCACTAAATGGGTCTTTATCCCAATGCATGCATTCAAAGTAAAGGACATTTAAACAGACATGATTTCGGATTCCAATTAAAACAAAAACATTCAAAATAACCCCTTTAAAAGAACCTATCCCTGTTTCCAAGCACCTGTTCCAAGATAAATACATTTCCAAGGTTTACTCTGATAAGAGATTTACTAAAAACCATTCAAAACCTGTTCAGATACAAAATGCTGGAATCCACAAATATTTACAAAACATCCTAGGGCTCCGTGCCCGGCTACATGCATTCAGGGGAAAACAAAACACAAAGAGTCATAATACAAAAATCAGAGTTGGAAGACTGGGCCCCATGATCACAGCTCCTCCTTCAGACATCCTGTCTCGCAACTTGGTTACCTGTGGAAAAACCACAGTAAGGGTGAGTAACGAATTACTTAGTAAGAATCCCCAACCGGGGTACAATACGATATACATGGTCATCTCGATGAGCGTATGCAAGCTATGAATATAAACACAGAATAGAGCACATAGCTTACCCCACACTTGGGCCTCGGATGCCAACACTGGTGATGAAGTCAAACTGCGCTTGAGCCTGGCAAAGCTCTCATCACACCTACCGTCCCAAACAAACTCGACACCCTTCCTCGTCAGACGAGTGAGGGGCGAGGCTATGGCGGAAAGATCCTTAACAAACCGACGGTAGTAACACGCCAAACCCGAAAAAAAAAGCAGCTTCTACGAGCAAACCACCAGAAGGGACAGAGAGCTCTACCTACACTCTTTGTCTTGCTCCACTAAAGCACAAGCTCAAAATCTCACGGGGTAGCAACAGGGGGTTCACCACAATTTGATCGAACCGCCAAATACCAGCGGGGCAACTCTCAACTTTCGAAAGCAGAAAACAACCAACGAGGGCACAAACCATTCGCCCCACGAGCAAGCGACTTCTAGCAATTCCAATCCACACCTTGGTCAACACCAAGCATCAACTTGTCACCATACCGGAACCAATCCGGACTCTACTCCAAACAAATACTAACTTGCTAGGCTACCAAGATTGCCAGCAATTTCCCGAGGCTACGAACTTCACGGCTCCCGCTTGCCAAATGCAACTCACTACTTGGCCCTGACTGAGCTCTAGAGAGGCTCTCCACAACCTAGGGTTCTCCGACAACCCTCGACACCCACTGCCAACTAACGGACTAATGACCAACCGCACGAACCAACAACAACTCCATTTTCCAAAGAACACATCCATCTTTGGCCAACTCCAACTCCTTGGAAACCAAGAGGACCGAGAAATGCTACCGAATGCGTCATCCTCCTACTCAGACGTCCACCACAACATAACTTCTACCCAAGGAAGGATCCGAACAACTCTCTCAGTCATGACGGTCAACAAGAAGATCCGCCAACCAAGCTTAGGTCCACCTAACAAATCTTGCCTAAGGCATCTCATCAAGTTGAAGGCTCACGGCCTACTCTTGCATCTCCACATGATGCTCAACAATCTCTGGCCGGCTCTCTCAACATGCAGCAGCTAGCCCTACTCTAGGGCTTACCAAAAGAAGAGTGTTCATTTTACCAAACAACCGAGGAAACTACACCAACGGATCCGATCAGTAGAGAACACCGCTTCTTTGCACCCTTAAACTCGTGGTTAAAACATCGGGTGCAAACAACAACACTTCACGAAGCACTAAAATGCCTCATCAACCTCCTCGAGGCTACCAACTTTGCAACCACTCTCTGGGCAACCAAATAATCTAACAAGGCTCAAGATCAACACTTGAGCTACCCAGGCTAGTCCACATGGGGACCTGCTCCACCAACATCCACATCAGCACAACCACAGCTAACTTCTCTCTTGGAGTGGCATTCCAAGGTAAAGCACCTCCACCCTCTCACTAGGGGAAAACCATCAACTGGGCCACGGTTGGCCTATGGGAGTCAATCTCTACCTCCCTGCGAGCGATGTCCCGGGGCATCCGAACCTACCGGATACCACAACAAGCCACAACATACATCACACACTGCGGGAAGTTGGCATGATGGCGCTCTAAACCCAAACCAATAACGAGTCAGAACCTGCTCGTCTCCGCTCCTCAACACTACACAAGGCATACACTAGATGACAGGTATTGTAAATTCTTAACCCTTTTTCTTACAACAAATTGTAAACTTAGGCGTACCTGATGACTATCGGAGTGCTAGTGATCATGGCAAAAACGACCTACAACAACAGGTCAAACTACAGAATTTATGACTCTGAGCTCTGATACCAACTGTAAGGGACCGACCCGAATGGGAAATGGGCCCTTATCCCAATGCATGCATTCAAAGTAAAGGACATTTAAACAGACATGATTTTGGATTCCAATTAAAACAAAAACATTCAAAATAACCCCTTTAAAAACTAGACAATTTCCCTGGAACCTGTCCCTGTTTCCAAGCACCTGTTCCAAGATAAATACATTTCCAAGGTTTACTCTAATCAGAGATTTACTAAAAACCATTCAAAACTTGTTCAGATACAAAATGCTGGAATCCACAAATATTTACAAAACATCCTAGGGCTCCGTGCCCGGCTACATGCATTCAGGGGAAAACAAAACACAAAGAGTCATAATACAAAAATCAGAGTTGGAAGACTGGGCCCCATGATCACAGCTCCTCCTTTGGACATCTGTCTCGCAACTTGTTTACCGTGGAAAAACCACGATAAGGGTGAGTAATGAATTACTTAGTAAGAATCCCAACCAGGGTACAATACGATATACATGGTCATCTCGATGAGCGTATGCAAGCTATGAATATAAACACGAATAGAGCACATAGCTTACCCCCACACTTGGGCCTCGGATGCCAATTTAAGGTCTTAGTCGAGAATAATATCACCACACGATCCAATACATAAGTCGCCTATACGAGAAACAAGTCCGGCCTCGGCTGTCTCTCGTCGACGAAAGGGTATGGCTCAAGATCCCGAGGAGCTCTCCGGTCCGGCGTTGTAATGAGCGTAAGCATGCACCGCGTGCTCATCGCAGACTATGAAGTGCCGGGGTCTAGAGGCAAATTTGCCCATGTCCGATCCACCACGCCTAACTAATTCTTTGGATCGGTGTCAGCGACATAGGGGTGTGAGACTGGACACGTAAACTATGTCGGCTGAACCACCGCACCGAGGCTAAGGAAGCGGGTCGTGGTAGGCTTACACCAGAAGCCGCCCTTACCTTAACAGTGGCAATCGGGGGCTACGGCCGAACACGCCGAGGGCGTGCCGACCGTCGAGGGCGAGGCAATGCCAAGTCATCATCCCGACGGTTGGGGCATTTAACGATCGCCACCTCACCCAAGATTGCGGGGCCTACCGCTTGGGTTAGCTAATCCCTCACGGGGTCCAGGGACGGAATGACTTGCTCGACGTCCCTGCCATGGATGCAAGGTACTTTATGCATCAAGCCCGGATGATGCTATCTACCTGCAATTCTAACCTGCCCTAGCAATCAGCAAACAAATCCTTAAAATCCAATACGTGCTCAATAAGAATACAACGAGCCTAGCATGATACTACGAAGCAAGGAACAGATACGAGCATGCTAGAAAGGAACAACCTAGCATGGATTAACATGAGAATTAAATCAGGAAGAACATGCTAATCGGGAATTCAGAATTGAGTACCTAGCTATACATGTCAATAAACACAAACAATCAGCAATCACATATAATATCGCTGGGTCCACACAACTCCGGTAAGAAATCCTTACCTTGGTCGGGAACGATTTGACACGAAAACCTAGGTGGCGAACGAACCCGAACTAGCTATCGAGAACCTATTAATCACAACAAAAATCACACAATAGGCCTAAATATAATAAAATAAACAAGGCTCAGCTCGAGAGCAACTCACGTAGCGCGCGATTTAACGCACTGAACAGGGGCAGCAATCTGGGTGGGCTGGCGGCTGATCATACAAGCGATGGCGTCGCGGCGACTGGGGGTGTGCTTGGAGAGGAAATCTACCTCATTATCTTAGTACGTCTAGGAAAGCAAAAATAAAAAGTGATTCAAAATACTATGTATGGGATGAGCCTTTATTATGGAAATTTTGTCTGATCAAGTTATTAGGAGACGTGTTCCTGAGAATGAATTTCAATCTATTTTAGCTTTTTGCCATGAGTATGCATGTGGGGGACATTTTAGACCTAAAAGAACTGCTAGAAAAGTTTTAGATAGTGGTTTGTACTGGGAATCTATTTTTAAAGATGCATATCAGTTTTGTAAAAATTGTGGGAAATGCCAAAAAGTAGGTACAATAACACGAAAGAACGAAATGCCCCAAGTATCTATTCTTGTTTGTGAAATATTTGATGTATGAGGTATTGATTTTATGGGTCCATTACCTTCTTCTTGTGGTTTCTCTTACATATTTTTGGCTGTGGATTATGTGTCAAAGTGGGTGGAAGCAAAAGCCACTAGAACTAACGATTCTAAAGTTGTTGTAGGTTTTATCAAGGCTAACATTTTTAACTGGTTTGATTGTAAGGACCCGACCCGAATGGGGAACTAAATGGGCCCTTACCTCAATGCATGCATTCAAAGTAAAGGACATTATACAAACATGAATTCAGATTCCAATTAAAACAAAACATTCAAACTTGATCGGTTCAAAGCCGGACAATTTTTCACGAAACATCCCCTGTTTCCAAGCACTGTTCCAAGATAAATACATTTCCAAAGTTTACTCTGATCAGAGATTTATTAAAATCCTTCAAAACCTGTTCAGATACAACCATGCTGGAATCCACATAACATTTAGAAAACATCCTAGGGCTCTGTGCCCGGCTACATGCATTCAGGGGAAAATAAAACATAAAGAGTCATAACACAAAATCAGAGTTTGACGACTGGGCCCCATGATCACAGCTCCTCCTTGACCATCTGTCGTCTCGCAACTCGGTTACTGTGGAAAAACCATAATAATAAGGGTGAGTAACGAATTACTCAGTAAGAATCCCCAACCGGGGTACAATACGATATACATGGTCATCTAGATGAGTGAATGCAAGCTATGAATATAAACACAGAATATAGCACATAGCTTGAGTCCATATTTGGACCTCGGATGCCAACTCAGGGTCTTAGTCCGGAATAATCCTCCACACAATCCTTCACACAATACGCCTATACGAGAAACAAGTCACGCCTCGGCTGTCTCTGCATCGAATGAAAGGTACACTAGCTCAAGATCCCGAGGAGAGCTCTCCGGTATTTGTAATGAATGCGTAAACATGCACCGCGCGCTCATCGCAAACTATGGGGGTGTTGGGTCTAAAGGCAAGCTGCCCATGTCCAGCCACCACGCCTAACTAAATCTTTGGATCGGTGTCACTAACATAGGGGTGTGAGACCTGGACACGTAAACTATGTCAGCCTGAACCACCGCACGTGGGGCTAAGGAACGGGTCGTGGTAGGCTTACACCAGGAAGTCGTCCTTACCTTAACAGTGGCAATCGGGGCTACGACCGAATACGCCGAGGCGCGTGCCGATCTGCCGGGACGAGGCAATGCCAAGTCATCCCGACCGTTGGGGCATTTAACGATCCGCCACCCTCACCCAAGATTGCGGGGCGGTGTTAGGGTTAGCTATTCCCTAACGGGATCGGGGTGGAGCTCCATCTCATACGTCCCGTCCTGTCGTGGATGCAAGGTTCGTTATGCACGGCCGGATGATGCTATCTACCGCCACTCTAACACGCCTTAGCATTCGACCAAACAAGTCAATGAAATCCAATACGTGCTCAATAAGAATACAACGAACCTAGCATGATACTACGAAGCAAAGAATCTGAGCATGAGCATGCCGTAAAGGAACAACCTAGCATGGATTAACATGAGAATTAACCAGGAAAATCATGTCAATCGGGAATTCAGATTAGAGCACTTAGCTACACATGTCAATAAACACAAACAAGCAATCAATCAGCAATCACATATAATATCGCAGGGTCCACACAACTACGGTAAGAAATCCTTACCTTGGTCGGGGGACGATTACACGAAAACCTAGGTGCGAACGATCTCGAACTAGCTACCGGGAACCTAACAAGCACAACACAATTACACACAATATCTAAATAAAATAAAATAAAATAAAATAAATAGGCTCGGCTTGGCTCTCACTCTGCTCGGCTCGGCTCTCACTAAGCTCGGCTCGACTCGGCTTTGCTCGGCGGCTCGGCTCGGCAACAAGGCACGTGACACGGTGCTGGGGCAAGGACGCGCGCTAGCACGATTCGGTGCGTGGCGTGGCTCGGTGAAATTTTGAAATTTGCGGCCCGGGCGCGTGTTACGGCCCGATTTTCTATCGATTTTCGAGGTGCCTTCGGGTCAAGTTTCGGTTGTTGGTTGGGTCGTTAGAGCGGTTTTGACCCTTCGGGGTATTTTGGTCTTTTGGCTCTTCGGGCAGGATTTGTGGTTTTCAGGGCTTCGAGGCAGCTCCTGCCTTTGTTGAGGTTTGTTATTGCTTGCGAGTCCCGAGATGTTTGGGCTAGTCGTTTGGGAGTTCGGTTGTGATTTGGGTCTTTGGGCAAAGTGTTGGTTGGTTGTGTGTTTCCTTTGGGATTCGAGCCCGGGCCCTTAGTGTTGCTTTGGGAGTTGGGTTTAAGTGAGTTTTATTTATTGGAAAAGGTTGCTTGATCTCGGTCTTGAAGGAGGAAGCCGGGAAATGGGATTTTAAGGATTTTAAGGATTTTTAGAAAATTGGAAAAAATGGATAAGGATGAATTAAATGGATAAAATCCCAAATTTTCCTTTTTATTTTCCCATTTTCCTTTTTCTTTTATTTTTTTCCCAAAATCCCTTTTCTCTCTCTCTCTCTCCCAGACCTAGCCATCACCCTTGCCGAAAGCGACCACTGCCGCTTGATGCAAAGCGGCCTGCTCGCCTTGCGCCCAGAGCGAGCGCCTCGCGCCGCGCGCCGGCTCGCCTGCCAGTCGCCCGGCGCCGCGCGCCACAGCTCGCCGGCCCAGCCCGAGCCGCTCGCACAGTGTCGCCAGGCCTTCGTGTCGCCCAGCCCGTGCTGTCCCCTGTGCCGAGCCGCTCCGAGTCCCTCGCCACCGTAGCTCGCGATGTCGGCGCGCGTCCTCCTTGCCGCGAACTTCGCGCACTAGCGCCCTCGCCCTGCGCTCGCGCGTAAGCGTTCGCGCGCGCCTGCTCGCCAATGTGTGCGCGCGTGGCGAGCCATCGCCCGATGCGCCGTGTCGGCGTGCCCGGCGCGAAGCCGGCCACCCACACTGGCGCCGCCGTGCTGGCTTGCCCGTCCGAGTGTCGGCCGTGCCTCGTGAGTTGCTCCCAGTGAGAGCCCTGCTTGTTTTATTATATTTGGGCCTTTTGATTGTAATTATTGTTGTTTTGTTAGGTTCTCGCTAGGTAGTAGCTGGGTTCGATCGCGGCTTAGGTTTCTTGTGTTTAGAGGTCTTAGGCCGGTAAGGATTTCTTACAGGAGTTGTGTGGACCTGCGATATTATATGTGATTCTTGATTGTATGCTTGTTTGTGTTTATTGACATGTTTCGATAAGTGCTCTATTCTCAATTCCCGTGGCATGATTTCCTATGTTGTTTCTCATGTTAGTCCATGCTAGGTTGTTCCTTTCGGCATGCTCGTATACATTCCTTGCTTCGTAGTATCATGCTAAGCTCGTTGTATTCTCTTTGAGCACGTATTGGATTGTATTGGATTGTTTGTTGATTGTTAAGGCGAGTTAGAGTTGCGGGTAGATAGCATCATCCGGCCCGATGCATAAAGTACCTTGCATCCATGGCGGGGGACGTCGAGCAAGTCATTCGTCCCTGGACCCCGTGAGGGATTAGCTAACCCAAGCGGTAGGCCCAGCAATCTTGGGTGAGGGTTGCAGTTGTTAATGCCCCAACGGTCGGGATGATGACTTAGCATTGCCTCGTCCCCGGCGGGTGGCATGTCCTCGGCATGTTTGGCGGTAGCCCTCGATTGCCACTGTTAAGGCAAGGGCGACTTCACGGTGTAAGCCTACCACGACCGTTCCTTGGCCCCATGTGCGGTGGTTGGTGACATAGTTTACGTGTCAAAGTCTCACACCCCTATGTCGGTGACACCGATCCAAAGATTTAGTTAGCGTGGTATTTGGACATGGGCGGCTTGCCTCTGGACCCGAACACCCCCATGGTTCTGCGTGAGAGCACGCGGTGCATGCTTATGCTCATTACTGACACTGATCGAGAGCTCCTCGGGATTGTGAGCAGTGTACCTTTTCGTCGACATGAGAGCAGTGAGGCGGGACTTGTTTCTCGTATAGGGCGACTTATGTATTGGACTGTGTGGTGATATTATTCCGGACTAAGACCTTAAATTGGCATCCGAGGCCCAAGTGTGGGCTAAGCTATGTGCTCTATAATGTGTTTATATTCATAGCTTACATATGCTCATCGAGATGACCATGTATATCGTATTGTACCCCGGTTGAGGATTCTTACTGAGTAATTCGTTACTCACCCTTACTTATCTTTCAGGAAACCATGGCGCGAGGCAGGATGGCTGGAGGAGTTGTGATCATGGAAAACCTGTTGTTCAACTCTGAGTCTTATGTTTATGTTTATGATTTAAATGTCCTCTGAATGCATGTAGTTGGGCACGGAGCCCTAGGGTGTTTTCTGAATGTATTTCCGGATTCTAGCATTGTTGTAAAGTTTGTATGTTTTAAATAAATCTACGATCAGAGTATGTTTTGGAAATGTATTTGTCTTGGAGCAGTGCTTGGGAAACAGGACGAGTTTGAGGAATTTATGTTGATTTTTAAATGGATGTTTTCATGTTTTAGTTTTTACTTAGAATCCAAACACCACCTTGCAAATTTTTCTGTAGATTTGTATGCATGCATTGAGGTAATGGCCTATTTAGAACCCCATTGGGTCGGGTCATTCTGATTGGTATCGAGCTCGAGTCATAGATTCTGTGACCGACCTTTTTGTTGTAGGTCGTTTTTCCATGATCATCAGCACTTCGACAGTCATCAGGTACGCCTAAGTTTACTATTTGTTGTTGAAAAAGGGTTAAGAATTTACAATACCTGTCATCTAGTGTATGCCTTGTGTAGTGTTGTGGGGCGAGAGACAGCGAGTTCGACTCGTTGTTGGTTTGGGTTTAGAGCGCCATCATGCCAACTTCCCGCAGTGTGTGATGTATGTTGTGGCTTGTTGAGGTATCGAGATAGATTCGGATGCCCTGGGACATCGTCCCCGTGGGAGGCAGAGCTTGGACTCCCGTAGGCCAATTGTGGCCCAGTTGTTGGCTTTCCCCTAGTGAGAGGGTGGAGGTGTTTTTCCTTGGAGTACTACTCCAAGAGAGGAGTTAGCTATGGCTGTGCTTATGTGGGTGTTTGTGGAGCAGGTCCCCGTGTGGACTAGCCTGGGTAGCTCAAGTGTTGATCTTGAGCCTTAGCAGATTGTTTGATTGCCCAGTGAGTAGCTGCAGAGTTGGCAGCCTTTGAGGAGATTGTTGAGGCATCTTTATGCTCCTGTAAAGTGTTGTTGTTTGCGGCCCGATGGCGGAACCACTGTGGTTAATGGTGCAGTGAGCAGTGTTCCCTTCGGATTGGATCCGTTGGTGTTTTCCTCAGATGTTTGGTAGAGTTGAGCACCCTTGTTTTGGTGAGCTCCTGGAGTGGAGCTAGCTGATGCCTGTTGAGAGAGCCGGCCAGAGTTTTGTTGAGCATCATGTGGAGATGCAGGGGTAGGCTGTGAGCCTTCGGTTTGATGAGATGCCATAGGCATGGTTTTTGAGTTGGAGCCCTTGTATGCCTAGCCAGAGTTCGTGTCACTTGAGGTTGTGATCTTGTTGGCCCATTGGTAGTAAGATGTGGTTTTGGTAGTAGTGGCACTTCAGGTGCATTGGTTGGTGTGCCGCTTTGGCACTAAGTCCAGTTCGAGCTTGAGTTTGGCTTAGGCATAGTGAGATGGTTCTATGCCGTCCGGAGTTCAGCGCACTTCTTTATCCTTGGATCCGTTTATGGCGTGCTTTGTTTAGGTCGTGCGGAGGGCTAGTTCGGTGGTAGTCGATGGACTACAAGCGAAAGGATGCTCGAGAGGAGCCGGAGCCTCTTCCCGGTGTTTCGGAGGTTGAGTAAGTCGCGAGGTTGGCGGTTGGTAAGTTGTTGGTGCGCGTGAGTCTCGCGCTAGTGTTAAGGCCAAGAGATTTCTTTGTGGTTGGTAGTGCGGTCAACTACCTTCGAGTGCCTTAATCTGAGGAGAGTTGAGCATTGTAGATGCGAGTTTGGTCCAGCTGAGGGACCATGAGTTGGATGTCGATGAGGCGAGTTGGATGCCTTGTGAGAGGTTTCGGATGCCTTATGGGTAAGCACCCTTGGTAGAGGCTTGGTATAAAGTAAGTTCGGTTTGGCATTGTTATGCTTTGGTAGAGCAAGGTTGCCTCAGCTTCGAGTATCGTGTGGAGATGGAACTTTTGGTGTTCCTTGGATTGTTTGTATCTCTGCCAGGAGTTAGCGTTGCTTTTTGGATAAGCGCTTGTTAGTCTTGGATCTCTGAAGGAAGGTTGTGAGTTGTGCACACAAGTGTGTTTTGTGTGGTTCATTCGGTGGCGAAAGTTTCAGATCCATGTAGAGTTTGCTTTGGAGATCTAGTGCTCAGTTCTTGGAGAAGTTGGACTCCAGGTGGATGTTGTAAGGCTTTAGCGAGGTGATAAGGATACCGTGCTCGTGATATCAGGTTGTTGCTTAGGCAAGATTTGTTAAGTTGGACCTAAGATTGGCGGATCTTTTTGTTGATCGTTGGTTGGAGTTCAGTTGGAAACTGAACAAGAGCGGTGGTAGCTAAGCCGCGTGGTTTCTGATCGTCATGGCTAAGAGAGTTGTTTGGATCCTTCCTTGGGTAGAAGTTATGTTGTGGCCGATGCTTTGAGTAGGAGGATGACGCATTCTGTAGCGTTTCGGGTCCTCTTGGTTCCCAAGGATTTGGAGTTGGCTGCTTGGTTGTGATCTTTGGAAAATGGAGTTGTTTGTTGAGCGATTTGTCCATCGGATCGCTTTTCGGCGGTGTGTGTGTTGAGGGTTGTCGGAGAACCCTAGGTTGTGGAGAGCCTCTCCAGAGCTCAGTCAGGCCCAGGTAGTGAGTTTAGTTGGCCAGCTGGAGGCGTGTGGGTTGTAGCCTTGGTTGAGTTGCTAGCAGTCTTGGTAGACTAGCAAGCTAGTGGTTGTTTGGAGTAAAGTCCGGATTGGTTCGGTGTGGTGGCAAGTTGATGCTTGGTGTTGACCAAGGTGTGGATTGGAATTGCTAGAGAATAGTTTTGCTCGTGGGGCGAGTGGTTTGTGCCACTGTTGGTTGTGTTCTGTTTTCAAGATGTTGAGTTGCCCCGTTTGGCATTTGGAGGTTGATGCGAGATGGACCCCTTGTTGTTTCCCGTGAGATTAGATGTTGTTGCTCTAGAGAAGCAAGGCGGTGAGCATATGTGGAGCCTCTGTCCTTGGTTATCCGCTTGTAAGAGCCGTTTTCCTTACGGGAGTTGTCGGAGTTTCTCCGTAGCCATGAGTCGATGGTAGAGGTGCTAGCAAGAAGGAAAAGTTTGTTGGTTGCCAGAAGCGATTGTTTGTCGATTAAGCGGATTCTTGGATGGTGTTCTAGAGGCTGCGATAAAGGTTGTTCTCGCCTCTTGTGAGTGTTTGGCCAAGATTTGGTTCTTTTGTTGTTGTTTCGAGAGCTAGTTCGGTTCTAGCTGGAGGGCGTTTCCACGAGGTCTTGTTCTGGTCGAGAAAGTTTTGGGAGTTGACCCCTCCTCAGCGATTGAGCAAGTCTTTGTTAGTTTTGGGTTGGTGATCCAATTGGTTGAGTTTTCCCTTGGGTGTTGCTTCCAAGAGAGTTGGTTCTTTGTTGCCTTGGGTTTGAGCAAGTCGTGGCGTGTGTGGAGTTCATTTGCCCATACAGAGTTTGCTTCTTTGGGAAGTCGTTTCCCGTTTGGCAGGAGTCAACTTAGCTCCTGTGTTGTGTAGTTGATCAGAGTAGCGCAGCGAGAGGGTCCCTACTTTGTGTTGTTAGCAAGCAAGAGTTGTTTGTTCCCGCAAGAGCGGAGGCCAGCCAGTAAGAGTTGAGTTGTTCTGGCAAGTGTTGGTTCTTTGGGGATTGAAGATTTTTTTTCCCCCTAGCCTCTGTGGTGGTTGAGTTGCTCCTTGGATGCCAGCTTCGAGTGTTAGCTTCCGAGGTAGTCTTGCGGATTCGGGTGGCTTAGGATCCGTAAGCTTTGGGGTTGTTGTTATCCGTTTTCCTTGTAAGGTTTCGGGAGTGGAGCTTCTGGTTGGAAGATGAGTTTGGCCTAAGCGAAAAGGAGAAGTCTTCTGAGTAGTCAGTTGGATTTTAAGAGTTGAGTGGTAGCTTGGAGGCGAGCGTTGCTCGTTATAAGTTTGGGTTGAGTTCTGCTGAGCAGCCCTTCTCGGGCTTTGTTCCTAGTTGTTGTGCGTTCGCGATTGGCGCAGCGAGCCGCGTTGAGTGAGTTGGCACAAAGGTGCCGTGGCATTGGTTGGTCGTGTTGAAATTTGTTTTCCTCAAGGTGTTGTGTCGCGAGATATTTGCGTGATGGTTTAGTCCTTGCTTCCCGAGTTTTCCTTGAGAGGAATGTTGGTTGTTCCTCGCCTGGCGGTGTTCTCCTTGGCCAGTTGCTGGTAGGTTTTCTTTGGAAGTTTGCGTTCGGCCGATGAGGAGTTCTAGTTTGTTGGTTTGGCCAAGTGGAGTCTATGCTTGGCCCTTGTCTTTTAAAGGTGGCCGTAGCTGAAGTTTCAGCTGGTGTGAGTGTTGTTAGCCGTCTGGTGTACCAGGATGGTGCCCCTTGCCTTTGGTTCGGCGTTTTCTCCTCAAGATGGTTGCTTAAGTGTTGTGGTCGCGTTCTAGTTGGAGAAGTTTGCTTTTTGGATCAGTCGCCAGTTGGTGGTTCGGTTGTATTCGTTAAGGCTGTAGGCAAGATTTGAGGTTCGCTAGTCTCTTGTGAAGTAAGAGTAGGCCGTTGGTTTTCTGGAACCTGGAAGGTTCAGTTGTTGGCCAGTTTGTTGTAGGATTGTAACGGCCAAGTTTTCTATCCCAGTTTTCGAGGTGCCTTCGGGTCAAGTTTCGGTTGTTGGTTGGGTCGTTAGAGCGGTTTTGACCCTTGGGGGTATTTTGGTCTTTTGGCTCTTCGGGCAGGATTTGTGGTTTTCAGGGCTTCGAGGCAGCTCCTGCCTTTGTTGAGGTTTGTTATTGCTTGCGAGTCCCGAGATGTTTGGGCTAGTCGTTTGGGAGTTCGGTTGTGATTTGGGTCTTTGGGCAAAGTGTTGGTTGGTTGTGTGCTTCCTTTGGGATTCGAGCCCGGGCCCTTAGTGTTGCTTTGGGAGTTGGGTTTAAGTGAGTTTTATTTATTGGAAAAGGTTGCTTCAGTCGGGTCTTGAAGGAGGAAGTCAGGAAATGGGATTTTAAGGATTTTTAGAAAATTGGAAAAAATGGATAAGGATGAATTAAATGGATAAAATCCCAAATTTTCCTTTTTATTTTCCCATTTTCCTTTTTCTTTTATTTTTTTCCCAAAATCCCTTTTCTCTCTCTCTCTCTCTCTCTCTCTCTCTCTCTCTCTCTCTCTCTCTCCCCGACCTCGCCATCACCCTTGCCCGAGCAGCCCTGCTCGCCTAACGCCCGAGTCCCTGCCTCGCGCCGCCGCCCAGCTCGCCCTGCCCAGCTCGCCTAGCGCCCGCGCGCCCCTGCCTCGCCAACCCCAGCCCGAGCCGCTCGCATAGTGTCGCCAGGCCTCCGTGTCGCCCGGCCGTCTTGTCCCTGTCTGCCGAAAGCCGCTCGAGTCGCTCGCCACAGTAGCTCGCCGCGTGAGAGTGCGTCGTCCCTTGTGCCGAGCTCGCGCGCGCCGCGCGCGCCTTGCCTTGCTCGCCGCGCGTTCTCGCGCCCTGCTCGCCCAGCTGTGCCCAGCGCACCCAAAGACACCATGTCAGCGCGCCCAGTGCGCGAGCTGCGCCCGATGTCCGTGTCCGTGGCGCGCCCGGCGCCAAGCCAGCGCCAGTGCGGCCCGCCATATGCGGCTTGCCCGTCCGAGTGTCAGCCGTGCCTCGTGAGTTGCTCCCGAGCTGAGCTCTGTTTGTTTTATTATATTTGGGCCTTTTGATTGTAATTATTGTTGTTTTTGTTAGGTTCTCGTTAGGTAGCTCGGGTTCGATCGCAGCTTAGGTTTCTTGTGTTTAGAGGTCTTAGGGCGGTAAGGATTTATTACAGGAGTTGTGTGGACCTGCGATATTATATGTGATTGCTGATTGTATGTTTGTTTGTGTTTATTGACATGTTTCCTGATAAGTGCTCTATTCTGAATTCTCGACTGGCATGATTTCCTATGTTGTTTCTCATGTTAGTCCATGCTAGGTTGTTCCTTTCTGGCATGCTCGTATCTGTTCCTTGCTTCGTAGTATCATGCTAGGCTCGTTGTATTCTCTTTGAGCACGTATTGGATTGTATTGGATTGTTTCTTGATTGTTAAAGCGAGTTAGAGTTGCGGTAGATAGCATCATCCGGCCTGATGCATAAAGTACCTTGCATCCATAGCGGGGGCGTCGAACAAGTCATTCCGTCCACTGGACCCCGTGAGGGATTAGCTAACCCAAGCGGTAGGCCCTGCAATCTTGGGTGAGGGTGGCAGACTGTTAAATGCCCCAACCGTCGGGATGATGACTTGGCATTGCCTAGTCCCCGGGAGTCGGCACGTCCTCAGTGTGTTCGGTCGTAGCCCCTGATTGCCACCTGTTAAGGTAAGGGCGGCTTCCTGGTGTAAGCCTACCACGACCCGTTTCCTTCGCCTCAGGTGCGGTGGTTCAGGCTGACATAGTTTACGTGTCCAGGTCTCACAGCCCTATGTCAGTGACACCGATCCAAAGATTTAGTTAGCGTGGTGACTGGACATGGGAAGCTTGCCTCTAGACCCGGCACCCCCCATGGTCTGCAGTAGCACGCGGTGCATGCTTACGCTCATTACAGCGCCAACTGGAGAGCTCCTCGGGATTGTGAGCCAGTGTACCTTTCGTCGACGATGAGCAGTGAGGCGGGACTTGTTTCTCGTATAGGGCGACTTATGTATTGGAGTGTGTGGTGATATTATTCCGGACTAAGACCTTAAATTGGCATCCGAGGCCCAAGTGTGGGCTAAGCTATGTGCTCTATTCTGTGTTTATATTCATAGCTTACATACGCTCATCGAGATGACCATGTATATCGTATTGTACCCCGGTTGGGGATTCTTACTGAGTAATTCGTTACTCACCCTTACTTATCTTTCAGGAAACCATGGCGCGAGGCAGGATGGCTAGAGGAGCTGTGATCATGGAAAACCCGTTGTTCAACTCTGAGTCTTATGTTTATGTTTATGATTTAAATGTCCTCTGAATGCATGTAGTTGGGCATGGAGCCCTAGGGTGTTTTCAGAATGTTTTTCCGGATTCTAGCATTGTTGTAAAGTTTGTATGTTTTAAATAAATCTACGATCGAGTATGTTTTGGAAATGTATTTGTCTTGGAGCAGTGCTTGGAAACAGGGACGAGTTTGAGAATTTATGTTGATTTTTAAATGGATGTTTTCATGTTTTAGTTTTTACTTAGAATCCAAACACCACCTTGCAAATTTTCTGTAGATTTGTATGCATGCATTGAGGTAATGGCCTATTTAGAACCCCATTCGGGTCGGGTCGTTACAGCACGCGATTTAGCGAACACGGGCGATGGAGAGGGAGCTCGAATTCGGGCGAAATGGCAAGATTCGACGAGCGATTGGTTGATGGTTGAACTCCCCTACACAAGCTGCACAAAAACCACCCAGCAACTCACCTCAACTCGGCCGGAAAATGGAAATCCAGAAACAGGGGAAAGGGGTCGACGGAAACGAGAAGGAGAAGAAGAGAAGGAGAAACTTACCAGATGCTCGGGAATTGGCTTCGTATTTGAGAGGAAGAGCTGGGCGAATTGAAGTCGGCGAGAGAGAAATTGCCAAGGAGAAGCTCGGTCGGTCGGGGAGAAAAGTCGCGAAGGAAGAAGAAGAAATGGGGAAGAAGGCTCGGCGAGCTGGCTTTTAAACCAAAGGCAGGGGAAAACACGCATAAGAATAAGATGGCGCGTTTAGAATAACAAAAGCGCCCGGTGGCTCAAGTGGCAAGGCCTCTCGATTATCTTCCCACGCGACCTTGGTTAGAATCTCACTCGATGCGCTATTTAATTCCCTATTTCTTTTTGCATTCTACCAAGCCCAAATACCTTCACCAAACTTCCCGATCCCATTCAAATCATCTCATAATTTTTCTGGCAATTTGAAAAGACATAACCGGCCCTGTTGGCCCGACCAAATTACCAAAATGCCCCTGGGCAACCCGGGAAAACCAGTATGAAATTTCCGAGTCGTTACAATATTCCCCCCTTATAAGTCTTTCGTCCTCGAAAGTCCCTTAAAACTGGAACAACTCGGGATAATGCAATCTCATCTCATCTTCCCGCTCCCATGTGGCTTCCTCTAAACTCTGACTCTTCCACTGAACCTTTACCAAGCGGATCTCAAGGTTAGGCAACGCCTTTGTCTCAAAGGCAAGAATCCCCACTGGCTTCTCCTCGAAGCTCAAATCGTCATTCAGTTGCAAAGGCTCAAAATCAACAATGTGTGACGGGTCCGGCATGTACTGTCTCAACATCGAAACATTGAAAACACTGTGTACCGCTGACAATGACGGAGGCAAGGCTAATCGATAAGAAACCTTGTCGATCCTCTCCAGAATCTCAAATGGACCAACAAAACAGGGACTCAGCTTTCCACGCTTGCCGAACCTCAAGACACCTCGCATCGGAGCAACCTTCAGGAACACATGCTGACCAACCTCAAACTCCAAATCCCGACGCCGAACATCGGCGTAACTCTTCTGTCTGCTCTGAGCTGTCAACATACGAGCTCTAATCTTCTGCACGGCACCATTAGTCAACTGCAGCAACTCGGGACCCAAAACCTGTCTATCACCAACCTCTTCCCAGAACACAGGAGATCCGCAACGCTTACCATACAAAGCCTCGAATGGAGCCATCTGAATCGTCGACTGATAACTGTTGTTATAGGCAAACTCCATCAGATACATATACTGGTCCCAACTGCCCGAGAAATCCAACACACAAGCCCTCAACATGTCCTTGAGAATCTGGTTCACCCTCTCAGTCTGTCCATCAGTCTGAGGGTGAAAAGATGTGCTGAAACTGCACTCAGTGCCTAAACTCTTCTAGAGCGCTCTCCAGAAAGGAGAAGTGAACCTCGAATCACGGTCAGACACAATCCTCACAGGCACACCGTGATAACGAATGATCTGCTCCAAAAACAACTGCGCCCACTGTTCCACGGTATAAGTGTCTCTACCGGGAATGAAGTGTGCGCTCTTAGTCAATCGGTCGACTATCACCCAGATTTGAGAAAACTTCCTCGGAGTCCTCGGCAAACCAGAAATAAAGTCCATGAAGATCTCTTCCCATTTCCACTGAGGCACACTCAGCGGCTGCAACAAACCGGCTGGTCTCTGCCTGGGTGCCTTCACTTGCTAACAAGTGAGACATCGACTGACAAACTCCGCCACATCTCTTTTCATACCCATCAACCAGAATGTCTGCTTAAGATCCTGATACATCTTGGTACCCCCGGGGTGCCAAGCAAACGGAGAACTGTGGGCCTCTGAAAGCAACTCTGCTCGCAATCCTGCAACATCCGGAACACACAACCGGCCTCTGTACGTCAGCCCACTGTCAGGTGAATATACAAAGTCAAAATCTCCGTCATAAGTCGGCCTATACGAGAAACAAGTCCCGGCCTCAGCCTGTCTACTGTCGACGAAAGGTACACTGGCTCAAGATCCCGAGGAGCTCTCCGGTCGGCGCTGTAATGAGCGTAAGCATGCACCGCGTGCTACTGCAGACTATGGGGGGTGCCGGGTCTAGAGGCAAGCTGCCCATGTCCAACCACCACGGCTAACTAAATCTTTGGATCGGTGTCACTGACATAGGGGTGTGAGACCTGGACATGTAAACTATGTCAGCCTGGACCACCGCACCTGAGGCTAAGGAACGGGTCGTGGTAGGCTTACACCAGGAAGCCGTCCTTACCTTAATAGATGGCAATCAGGGGCTACGGCCGAACACGCCGAGGCGTGCCGGCTGCCGGGGACGAGGCAATGCCAAGTCATCATCCCGACCGTTGGGGCATTTAACAGTCTGCCACCCTCACCCAAGATTGCGGGGCCAGCCGTTAGGGTTAGCTATTCCCTAACGGGATCAGGGCGGAGCTCCATCTCATACGTCCTTGTCGTGGATGCAAGGTTCGTTATGCACCCGGCCCGGATGATGCTATCTACCTGCCACTCTAACCTGCCTTAGCATTCAACAAACAAGTCAATGAAATCCAATACGTGCTCAATAAGAATACAACGAACCTAGCATGATACTACGAAGCAAGAACAGATACGAGCATGCCAGAAAGGAACAACCTAGCATGGATTAACATGAGAATTAACCAGGAAAATCATGTCAATCGGGAATTCAGATTAGAGCACTTAGCTACACATGTCAATAAACACAAACAAGCAATCAATCAGCAATCACATATAATATCGCAGGGTCCACACAACTCCGGTAAGAAATCCTTACCTTGGTCGGGGACGATTACACGAAAACCTAGGCTACGAACGATCTCGAACTAGCTACCGGGAACCTAACAAGCACAACATAATTACACACAATATCTAAATAAAATAAAATAAAATAAAATAAATAGGCTCGGCTCGGCTCTCACTTGGCTCGGCTCGGCTCGGCTCGGCAACAAGGCACGCGACACGGCGCTGGCGGGGCGGAGGCCTTGTATTTGGCGCGATCGATGAGTGGCGCGAAATACGGGCTGCGACAGGGCACGCGATTTAGCGAACACGGGCGATGGAGAGGGAGCTCGAATTCGGGCGAAATGGCGAGATTCGACGAGCGATTGGTTGATGGTTGAACTCCCCTACACAAGCTGCACAAAAACCACCCAGCAACTCACCTCAATTCGGCCGGAAAATGGAAATCCAGAAACAGGGGAAAGGGGTCGACAGAAACGAGAAGGAGAAGAAGAGAAGGAGAAACTTACCAGCTGCTTGGGAATTGGCTTCGGATTTGAGAGGAAGAGCTGGGCGAATTGAAGTCGGCGAGAGAGAAATCGCCAAGGAGAACCTCGGTCGGTCGGGGAGAAAAGTCGCGAAGGAAGAAGAAGAAATGGGGAAGAAGGCTCGACGAGCTGGCTTTTAAACCAAAGGCAGGGGAAAACACGCATAAGAATAAGATGGCTCGTTTAGAATAACAAAAGAGCCCTGTGGCTCAAGTGGCAAGGCCACTCGACTAGCTTCTCACGCAACCCTGGTTTGAATCTCACTCGACGCGTTATTTAATTCCCTATTTCTTTTTGCATTCTACCAAGCCCAAATACCTTCACCAAGCTTCCCGATCTCATTCAAATCATCTCATAATTTTTCCGGCAATTTGAAATGACATAACCGGCCCTATCGGCCCGGCCAAATTACCATAATGCCCTTGGGCAACCCGGGAAGACCGGGATGAAATTTTCGGGCCGTTACATTGGCGTTCCTAGAGCCATTATTAGCGATCAAGGAACTCACTTCTGCAATAGAACCGTTGGAGCTTTAATGAAGAAGTATGGAGTGAATCATCGAGTGGCTACCGCATACCACCCTCAAACTAACAGTCAAGCAGAAGTTTCAAATAGGGAAGTTAAAACCATATTAGAGAAGATGGTAAACCCGAGCAGAAAGGATTGGAGTCTTCATTTAGACGATGCTTTATGGGCATACCGAACAGCGTATAAAACTCCCATAGGGACATCTCCTTACAGGTTGGTATTCGGTAAGGCATGTCATTTGCCTGTAGAAATTGAGCATAAAGCCTATTGGGCAGTTCGACGATGCAACATGGATCTAAACAAAGTTGGAGCATCTAGGTTACTACAGTTATAGGAATTAGAGGAGTTGAGGCTTGATGCTTATGAAAATTCAAGAATTTACAAAGAGAAATCCAAGTTGTTTCATGATAACATGATTGTTCGAAAAAGTTTGAGATTGGTCAGAAAGTGTTATTGTATAATTCTCGACTGAAGCTCATGCCCGGTAAGTTACGTTCTCGATGGATTGGCCCATTTGTTATTACTAAAGTGTTTCCTTATGGTGCAGTGGAAATTAAAAGTTTGGACTCAAATAAAATTTTCAAGGTGAATGACCATAGATTGAAGATTTTCCATGGAGGTGAAATTGTGTCATGTCTCACAAGCTTTTACTTGGATCACCCCACTTACCTGGACGACTAAGACTTTTCTGAACTTCGTCGAGCAAAACGACGTTAAATGATTGCGCTTATTGGGAGGCAACCCAATAGTTTTCCTACTTTTTATTTTCATTATTTTCATTTTTTTAGTTTTTAGTTTTTATTTATTTATTTTGATTTGTTTAGTTTTCGTTTTGTTTAGTTTTTTGGTATTTTCTCATCTTTCTTTTCGTACAGGGCATTAATTTTCAATAAGCATGACCACCGACTCTCTCAACACCAAAAAAATGTTCACAAATTCAAGGAGTTCACTTTCCTTATCTTTTTATGTTTTTTGTGAACATTGTGCTTATTTTTTATTTATTTTTTATATATATATACATTGGGGACAATGTATAGTTTAGGTGTGGGGGAAGTTTAGATCAAATTTAGCATGCTTTAACCCATACATATTGATTTTTCTTTTGAAACTTTGATTCTTTGTTAATATCTTTGAATATCATGTAAGTTAAGAATGCACCATTAGTTTGAATTTTATGCATGATAGAGATGTGCATGATTAGAGTTTTTTCTTAAATTTATATGATGGTGTCTCATTGATTTGTTGATTGAAAGTGTGCAAGGCTTAATGCAAATTACCCATTCCAGTGAGAATTTGAGCCTATGAGCAACTCATTATATTATGCTCGATTTATTTCTTGTTGAGTGATTCAACTTAGTGTGCTTATTCTAGAACTTGCTCTTGAATGCATTTTGAGACCATTATTTTTGTATTGATGCTTTAATATGATAAGGGCAATTAGGATTAACCATTTTTTGGCTTTTAATTCCCACCTTTGAATTTTTCTCATTAGTTAGCCACTTTGATCTTATTTTCCTTTTCTTTCTTAATAATAGCACATCATATTTAGCCTTAGACCATCTCATTTGCTAGCCTCAATCGTTGCACCTTTATCAAGACAAGAGGAAAATGTTGTATGGTAGTTAATGGTTGAGAACGAAATTTAATAAATTGAAAAAAAGAAAAGAAAAAGTGGAGGAATGTGAAAAAAAAAGAGGCAAAAAAAAGTACAAAATTCAATAAAGAAAAAAAAAGAGAGCCTTAAAATAAAAATAGTTCAAGAAAAAAAATACAAATATTGAGGAGAAAATTTTGCCAACAAAATTATGTTATTATGGTTTCTCCAAAGTTCTTAGTGCAAGAATGAAGTGTGGGAATGCACTTATGTCTTTGGTAGTGTATTTTGTTCTTCTTATGTAGTATTGCTATCATGCAATATTAACTCTTGGTCTTGATTATGAAACACCTAAATTTTCCTCATATCCTACCCTTACCTAAGCCTGATTACAACCCTTGTGAAGTCCCTTTGATTTTTGCATTCAATTCATTTATATTGGTGTAGATTTGATTCATTTGCAAGCCTATGGTAATAACATGCTATGATTTGATTTTGAGAGAAAAGAAATACCCTAAATATTTTGAAAGTAATGAGTGAAACCATGTGAGGGTGTTAAGTCTTGTTACATTTTATTTTGGTGAATTGATGAGATACTTGAGTTTTTGTACAAAATGTATCCCATGAATGCTCATTCTTTTGATTGTGATTGAAATTCAACTTTGATGTGTGATTGAATTTATTGATATTCTTTGATATTAATATAGATGAAAAGAGAGTAGAAAAAAGAGTTGATATGTTAAGTTAAGGCATACTTGAGGACAAGCATGAATTAGGTGTGGGGGAATTTGATAAGTTCTAATTAATTCTATTTATGGAATCTAATTTCCCTACCTTTAAATTAAATATTGTGGTTAATTAGGGATATTATATCTAATTTAGTTTATGAGTTGAAATGCCAAAACAATAATGAAACACGAATAAATTTAGATTTTAATTTGAGTTTAAAACCATATAAATAGAAAAAGTTAAAAAAGGAAAATTGAAAAAAAAAAATCAGAACAAATGGCAACTGTTGCCATTTGTTTCCGTTGGAAATCAAATAAAGAATGCAACTGCTGCCATTTGTTTCCGTTGGAAATCAAATAAAGAATGAGTTGGGCTCAAAATTGAGCCCAGTCACTAGGGCATCTTTTTAAAACTCATTCATTATATAAATTTGGCGGTGTGTGCGCAAGAAAAAAAAAGAAAGCGTATGCAAATTGGAGGGAGAGAGCGAAGAAGAGCAGCCTCGAGAGCAGTTTCAAGATCGATTTGGAGTTTCTCTAGCAACTTGTGATGAGAATTTGGTTTCGTTTCTAATTTTATTACCTAGTTTATTTTCTATGAATTATTTTAAGAATATTGTTTTGATGTTTTTCTTTATGAGTAGCTAAATTCTTCCTTCTAGTTCAAGGGTAGTTTTAATTTAATTGTAGTTTTGTGAGGCTTTGAACCAAATAGAATTTTCTTTTAATTCAAAGATTATTTGTTTCTTATTTTAATTATTGATTGATTGTTAGCAAATTGAATTGACGCCTTAATTTATTATCAATTTATCCATGCTATACATGATTTTGTGATAAGTTATTGTTTCGAATGATTGTAAATTGTAGCGAAGGGTTGGCTCATGTGTGTGTGATTGTGGCTTTTCCAAATTACATAGCTTGCATGATAGGCCCTAGGGAAACAAATAAACGAAATTAATTAATTTTGTAGTCGTCTCAGTTAGTTAATTTTGGTTTGGTCGTTCTCGTAAATTTTAATGCTATTATTCAGTTGATATGGAACGCTATCGTGCCCAATTAATTGAGTAGTAAAGTTTGAGTTTGATGTTGGGTCAGAGTCAATTAAGTAGGAGAACAAATATCTATTGTGGTTTTTCCAAGTAGGTAGACTAATTCTTTGAACCTAAGAAAATTAAATATTTTTTGTAGCATATGATCAAATATACAGTTGAATTAAACTAAACCCTTGAATTGGAAGTTCTCGTTAAAATTGTTTAATTTATTTTATCCTTTTTATTGCTTTAGTAAGAATTTTATTCAATCGCAACAAACCCCCCCATTTTATATTTGTTTTTAATCATTGAGAAATTAATTCATAGCTCCTTTGGGATTCAACCTTGTTCCATTATTTCTACAAGTTAGAGTTAGAGAGTCAGTATTTATTTTGTTGGGCTTCGACAACCCGACTAGTGGTATGGGCTTGATATGGTTCCTTGGTGATTGGTGTGGCACCACCTCTAGTCGTGAGTTCGAGGCCTGGGGCCAATAGGTTGCTCGACTCACCAGTTCCATCTAGAGTAGGATGCCAGATTGCTCTCGAGTCAGAGGACTCCTATGAGCTTTTAGTCTTGGGTCTACGATCCTTAGACCGCTCTTGCGAGGTGCTTGTCAAGGACGAAGTTTCTAGACCTAGCATCCAGGAGCTTGGGTTTTGTACACCCTTTGGTTATGTTGCTGATCATACTTGTTTGCTAATGTTTGTATTCTCGTGCATGTCTGTCCCCGAGCTGGAGAAGCCTTACTGAGTTTGTGAAAACTCGCCCTTCCATTGTGGAATCCCCACAGGTACTATTAGATTGTACTGAGATGGATGATCGACGGAGCTGGAGATGACCATAGGACCTGCTGCATTACTTGTGTAGAGTCTTTTAATTTATTCTTTCTGCACGAACTATTTAGGGGCATGATAAGTGGAACCTGTTTTACTGAGCTTTTATGTTTTGATTTTTGGGTACCCTATAACTGTTTTATTGAATTGATGGTTTTACGAACTTGTTCTTCTGAGTTGTTTAAAAGGAGTTTTGTTTTAAATTTACATGCCCGAGATGTCGAGTACTATTTTCATGCATTTATAGTTAAGGACTTAGGTTTAGACCCTTGTTGGGTCGGGTCCTTACATTAATTGTGTAATACTTTATTGCGAACGGTTCGTAAAATATACTAATGACTTTATTTTATGTTTCTAGAGAAAGAGGGATGGTCAAGTCATGGGGTACATCAACCTATTCAAAGAAACACACTTCAAGGAACAGACTGGATGGGCCGACAAGTGCTTTGAGAAAGCTTATATAAGTATGTTGATTTTGCTTTTTTCATTTAAAGTTTATCTCGATACTAATGTATGTTTGATTTTTGTACAGGAACAAATGATAGAGATTAGAATGACGGCAATTGCCACTGGACTCCCATACGACGAGTTAGAGATCATCGACATAGTTTTAAGTATTAGGGGAGATAGCATAAAGGGCCTAGGTCGGGTTCTTTATAAGGTCTGGTCTACTGCGAGAGGAAAAAGGGTGTCCTCATCAAGTTCTAGTGATAGTGAATCCATGCCTTCTCAGCGTGAGTTAAAATTTCAAGAACAATTGGATTTTGAAAGAAAGTAGAGGGAAAAATTAGAAAAGAACTCCCCATGACTCTTGAGGAATTAGTTAAGTCTCGAGAGGAATCTCGCGAAGGCTTCAACCAGCTTGGAGAGATGATGGAGTCATTCAAGAGAACAAGAACATGACGTTACACTTTGGTAAGTAATAAAAACTCTACATTTATGCATATTTTATGTGAACTATGGCTACCCTGCAACAAAGGTAGCCACAATGTATACTATATATGATTTTCATGATTAAAGGAGGTGTGCTTTTTTTTGTTAGTCATAGGGGTGCTGTTATGCTGCCGAAATTTCAAATTTTCTTTTATATAAGTATAATTTCTTTAAATTTTTATTAGCTAACTCATGGTTCATTTCATTTTTTCAGATGACGCATGAACTATGGTTGAGGACAAGGAGACACAACGTATGAATCCAACCTTTGTTTTAAGAACTTTTTGTATTGTTCTTTTTTAAGAACTTTGTATTATGCTACTTTGTTAAGAACTTTGTATTTTGTTATAAGGTTATATTATAAATTTCACAATTTATATTCGATGTGATTTAGTTTACCTTTATCTTGTTTTGTGGTTGAACAATACTATCATATGCGTACATAAATAAAAAAAAACAAATAAAATGATATAAAGAAAGAATTCCAAAAAATACCCTATAAAATATATTTATATGCGACAGTTTTCAAAATCATCGGATAACCTTAACTTAGACGACGGTATATAAAACGTCGGTAAAAATATCTTAACCGACGTTTGAAAACACCGTCGTCCAAAGTTTGAATTGACGACGGTGTCACCAAAACGTTGGCTAAGGCTTTTTCGAGGAGGTTTTGCCGACCCTTTTCCTTGCGGTGATACAATAAATGCCTTATTTTAAGATTGTCTTATTGTAAAGTTGTTTATGCTGTTTAGAAAGTGTACTATGTTTTAGGGTAACAAAATAAAGTTTTTTTTTTTTTTACAAAGTTTCTTTTACAGAAAAAAAAACATTAAATCTTAGTGTGACAATTAATATAAATTACTATTACTTGAATTTACAATTCAAATTTTTTTGTGATTCCATTACTTAAATTTATATTATTATTTTTATGTTTTACCTAATTATAGATCTTTTTTTCCTTTTAATTTAGTACTTGTGACAATTAATAGAATTAAAAAAAAACTTAATTCTCTCTTTATTTATCTAACTAATTGACTCATTTAAGTTTTGATTATGATTATGTTGAATTTATATTACATATTTGTTTGAATATATTGCAATTGATACCATGTTTTCTATATTTCAATTAATTTATCAATATGTTAAATGCATGCCTAAAGATCTTAGATTCTAAACAATTAATTAACAAAATTAAAGTATGGTTCACTTGACATTAGATATTGGTTTAATCATATAGATCATGAATTCAATCTTCTTTATGGATGATTTTTTTTAGTGCTTTATTTTAGTTTTAGTTGTTTATGATATAATTAATGTTATAAGTTAGTGCATGAATAATTATTGTTTTACTTGTTTATTTTTCGATCATGAAGTTTAAGCATGTCACATATCTTAATAGGTAGAATATAGTTATGTATTAGGTTATAATGTTTATCGTCTAAAAAAAAAGAAATTCTAATGTTTATTAATATATTTTTTATAAGATTAAGCCAACATTTAATTATTAAAGGTTATGAAAATATTTAATATATATTTATAATCATAAGTGATTTTTTTTCTTCATATTCATGAATGTTTGATGATTTTTGTATACTTTAGTATCATAAATTCAATGTTTCTAGAAAAGAAAACATCATAGATTTAATTAGTCTCATAAATTGAAAGAATGACAGATACACATTTGTTTTGAATGAATTATAATAAAATTTGAAAAGTATTGGTTAATTATTCATTCTCAACTTAGTTTTATTTTAATGCACTTGAAATTTCATTAGAAGTGTTCATTTTATGTGTAATGTACCTGAAGTTACGTGATTTAAAATAAAGAATTGTTTACGATTAACTATATGAGCAGATGTACAATTCTAAAATCAAAACATTGGTCATGACATTAATTAAATGCACCAGAAGTTGCATAGTTATATGATAATAAGTGATTTTAAGTCAATAAGCTTATATGCTCTTGTATTAAATCTTATCATATATTTTAAAGTATCTTATCATATTCACAATGGCACTCTTTAATATATAAAAACAATTATAATAACATCTTGTAATGACCCGACTTCCTAAATATACTCTAATGGAGTGTTACGGCTGCATGCATATTAAAATCCTCAAAATCGATTTGACAACCACATGTGTTTTCCAACAAAGCCTCATAAAAACATGAAACGATACTAATAGTTCGAAATCATACAAAATAGGTTCGGGATCCCGATAGTTCAAATAAATAAAGTTCAATAGAGTTTTAATACATAAAATATAAGGCTTGACACAAATAAATAATGCGGAAAAGAAATGTCGACACCCTGTCCATGATCGATCCAACTCTCAGCCTAGCCACCTCGAAATGGATCCATACCTGAAAATGTAAAGGGTGAGTATATCGAAATATATCAAGTAAGGAGCCCCACCATGGGGTTAAGCATGTAAACAAAAAAATGTTAGAAAATACGAAGAATTGAAGCTAAATGCCTCGCTCAAGCGTGGTCGACCCTCAGGCCGGTCACGAGCAAACAATGTCAAACAACGGCGTGCAAGTCTTGAGCAAGTTATGGCTAAATTATGAGCAATCATCTGACCAAGATTATAGAAAAGACCTCGAGTAAGGAGAACACATAAGTTCCCTAAACCTCGGGTCGGACACGTCCCATACCATGTCCTAAGGGGCAATCACAATTATCTCGGGAGTAGCCTGACCTCTGCTGGGGACCCGCCAAGTTGCACCAGCGGAGACATACACGAATGCCTCGGGTAGCCTGACCTATCAGGGACCCATAACGTTGTGCTTGTGGAGATATAACTAGTATCTCGGGGTAGCCTGGCCCACGCTAGGGACTCACCACATTTCCGCTGCGCAGCTCCAATGAGCGTATCAACAGAGACATACCCGAATGCCCCGGGTGTAGCCTGACCTACATCAGGGACCCACCACACTCCTGCTACCCAACTTTCGAAGCGTATCCGCAGGGCATTCACAATGCCAAATAAATCACCTTACCCTATTAGGGAGAGCCGCAAATGAGGGACTAACCATACAGAATCTCAACTCCTAGGGCAAGGGATTAAGCACACAGAATCATAAATCCTTGGGTCAGGGACTAACCACACAGAATCCCAAATGCCATGAGTGGGGGACTAACCACACAGAGTCCCTAATGCCACAAGTGAGGGACTATCACACAAAATCCCTAACCCTCGGGCAAACAGGCACACCGATAGGCATTCCTCCACACCATCATCTGTCCCAGTGGCCTCTTCCGGTAGGTGTCGAGGTCAGGTAGGTCGTGACTGCCCTCCTTCCCACGTACCTGGCCGTTGTCGTAGGTGTCAGGGTCAGGCGGGTCATGGGCTTCCCTTCCCACGTACACAACGGGTAAACTAGTGGAACCATGCACATAACATACGAGCTTCCACGAGTACACACAGAGAGATAATAACTAGCACTAGAGTCACACGAGATCTAGCCTAGCCTAGGCGAGTGCACCAGGCCCAATCGAGGGTTGGTGCGACCAGCAACGTGTGCTCACAACCAAGGAACCCGTTGTTTCGCACACAAGGTGACATATGGTTGAGATCCAACCCCTTAGTCGTATGTAAAAGTCAACTCGTAGGCTTGTACAGCCCAACCATGTGTCTTGAAGCAAAAAGGATCCATATCCTCACTCGGTTCCTAAGGGACACTAGCGCGGCACAACAACAACAAGATATGGATCAAGCAATCTCGAGCCCTAAAATGTGTGAGCTAGTTGCTTCTCTAGGTGGTAAACACAGTAACCAGGCCTAGCTATTCTAACGCCAAAACATAACATAATACGTACCAAACCCTTAGATGATAAATTAGAAGGACCGGGCATATAATCATGATAGCACGTACACAGTCAAACATGGATGGAGTCAACTACATAGAACATGCATAAACCCAAGGAAATTCAGTTAATCAACAAGTTAAACAGATAAGTAGTTCATCACATATATGAGCAGAGATACACATCGGGAAAATGATGATATGATGACAAGATACACATCAATAGAGATTTAACAGTTTACGAGCTACACACGATTTCATGCTACCACGAGTAGTAATAAGTTCAAACAGTGAATCACAACACCAAATCATACATGCGACAAGTCATTTAACATTCAATTCCTATAAATCCTATCATGCCACTATTCACATGCTTTAATCCAAAAACCTAGATCATAATGAAACTCTTTAACTTTCCGACGACTCAACCGAACCGCACAAGAACCCATGAGCTAAACGACATCTCAAAACGATAAAACTCAAGAGCACCTAAATATAAAACAATGTCGATCGTTTGTTAGGGACAAGCTAAACATGCCATAAAGGGGGCTACCATCATGGGAACGAGGGGATGCTACTGCCCGGAATGCCTAGTCGAAGCACAACGGCATTGGCACGGAACGGAGCGAGTCATACTTCGTTAGAAAGGTCTCAAGCTCAGAATAACAGAATAAGTCTCAGATTTGCAAATGGGCTCCTCTAGCTCCCAAAAACTACGAAATAAGAAAGTAGATCTAAGGTGGTTTTGAGTCAACTCGCTGGAAAACTCCAATAAAGGCAGCTGAAACTTGAAAAATAGAGCTAAGAGAGAAAAGATTTACCAAAGACAAAATAGGTCGAAGAGATGGAGAGGAAACGAGCAAGAGCTTCTTGTGAGCCAAGGAAGGCGTGAAAAACGAGCAACCGCTGACGGATGCTGGCTGGAGAAACTCGCCGACAGAGCTACAGTCGGAATGCCACACCAGCGAGGACTTGATCGAGAATGCGACCGGAACCAGTTTCGAAAGTGGACGGAAGAAACTCGCTGAAGAAGGAATACCTCGCCGGAACAGCACGAACGCACGCACAAGGTGCGATTCGCGTGAAGGAGAAGGTGGTGAAGCAGGGGGATGCCACGTGGCAGGATCTGATGCTGAGGGATTGGAGATGGATGGTTGGGATTGAGGGGAAGGGAAAAATGGAGATGGGTGGCTGAGATTTTTAAAAAAAGAAGGGGTTGTTGTGTTTGTGCTGACGGCTGAATAAAGGGAGAGGGAGAACAAAAGAGAGGTTATTTCTTTTAGAAAAAAAAAACTTTCCCTTTTTAAATACATTTTAAAACCCCTTAAACCCTAACCAAAATTGATTTTCATATTTACCAAAAATGACCAACAAATATTTAAATATGTTTGTTTCTATGACAATTCTAATTAGGCTTATACTTCAAATTCTTCGACACTATACTACAAAAATGAAATTAATTTAAACAAATAGGGGATTGAGAATTTATTTAACCTTAAGCACTTAAATACCCACAATAATAAAATACATAAATACATTTAAAATTAGGGTGTTACACATCATTTTTTTTTATTCAGATGGTGACATGTTATTAACAAAAAAAAAACAAGACTATTAATTTCTACGGGAATTATTTGATGACTTTAATATATAATTAGTTAAAATTTATAGGTTATGTTTTTTTTAATCAGCTTTTTATATTTTTTCATCATTATATATATATAGAAAGAGCATGTTACATTTTTGTTTAGAATGTATAATAGATGCGTTTATTCAATTTCTAATATAAAATCAATTTCTTTGTAATAGTTTTACAGTGGCAAATCTTACAAAACTAGAGTTTGGTGCCCTTGATATCAATGAAAATAATTATTTTTCATGGGTGCTTGATGTTGAAATTTATTTGGAATCAATAAATCTTGGAGAAACGATAAAGGAAGAAAATGAAGCTTCAAATCAAGATAAGGCAAAAGTCATGATATTCCTTCGCCATCATCTTGACGAAGGATTAAATTTGAATACCTAACTGTAAAAGATTCCAACATTTTATGGAAAAATTTAAAAGAGAGATACGATTATAAAAAACAGTTATTCTTCCAAGAGCTCGATATGATTGGATGCACTTCAGGTTGGAAGAGTTTTAAATCAATTAGTGATTATAACTCCGCTATTTTCAAAATAAGTTAAAAATTAACATTATGTGGAGAGAAGGTTATAGATGAGGATATGTTAGAGAAAACCTTTTCTACTTTTCATGCCTCGAATATGCTCCTACAGCAGCAATATCGTGAAAGAGGTTTTAAAAAGTATTTTGAACTTATATCATGTCTTTTAGTGGCTGAACAAAATGACGAGTCTCTAATGAAAAATACTGAATCTCGACCAACTGAAGCAACACCATTCCCTGAAGTGAATGCTATAAATTATTATGATCATGGTCAAGGTCGTGGTCGTGGATGTGGTCAAGGTCGTGGAAGAGGAGGAAACAATTATTCATTTCGTGGTGGTCGACATAATTACTCCAATTTCAAGCGAACCATAAATGATGATGGTCAAAAAGGAAAAGCTCCACAAAATGCCTAAAGCTCTAAAAGTGTTGAGAACCAATGTTTTCGATGTGGTATGAAAGGGCATTGGTCTCGAACATGTTGTACAACTAAATACTTGGTTGATCTCTACCAAGCATCATTGAAGTAAGAAAAAACTGTCGAAGAAAACTTTGCATATCAAGAAGATGATTCTTATAACCCTTCAAGCATGACTCATTTGGATATTGCTAATTTTTTGAATCTAATGAAGATGAAGCTACATAAATAGGAAACATTTCAAATGACAATATCAATCATTAGACATTATTATGTTTATTTATGTTTTCTGAGTCAGTTTGTATTTTCCTTTCTTTTATGAATTTTGTTTTATTTCAAGTTTTGGTTATAAATCAATTTATTTTCATGTTATTAATAATATAATAATAAATTTTTTTCTTTTTGAAGAATCATGGACATTTCTCAAATTTTGGCTCATGAAGACCTTTGTTTGGCAGATAATACAACTACACATACAATACTTAAAAGTAGAAAATATTTTTCTAAATTGACAATTCTTGAAGCAAGTGTCAATACAATATTAGGTTCTGCAAACTTGATCGAAGGTTTTGGAAAAGAAAATCTTATTTTTCCAAGAGGAACAAAAGTTACAATTGATTATGTTTTGTTCTCTAGTAAATCAAAAAAAAATCTACTCATCTTTAAAGATATACTTTATAACGGATATCATATTGAGACATATAATAAAGATAATATTGAATATCTCTATATTATTTCTATCGTCTCAAATGAAAAATATATATCAGAAAAGTTTCCTACTTTTTCTTCTGGATTATACTACACACATATAAATGTTGTTGAAACATATGCAACAATGAATCCGAAGTTCAAGAGTCCAAATATATTCACAGTGTGGCATGATCGATTGGGTTATTCAGGATCAATAATGATGAGAAGAATAATTGAGAATTCAAGAGGACATGCATTAAAGAACCATAAAATAATTCAATTTAATGAGCTATCATGTCCAACTTGCTCTCAAGGAAAATTAATTGTTAGACCATCATTGTCCAAACTAAGAATTGAGTCACCTACATTTTTAGAACGAATTCATGGTGATATATGTGGACCTATTAATTAAGCAAGCGGACCATTTAAATATTTTATTGTTTTGATTGACACATCCAGTAGATGGTCACACACGTATGTTTATTATCAAGTCAAAATCTTGCATTTGCAAAACTACTTGCTCAAATATTGAAGTTAAGAGCACATTTTCCTGATTATACAATTAAAAGCATTCGTCTTGATAATGCTGGTGAATTTACTTCTCAAGCATTCAATAGTTATTGTACATCCATTGGAATAAATATTGAATATCCAGTAGCTCATGTTCATACTCAAAATGGTTTAGCAGAATCATTTATTAAACGATTGCAATTAATTACTAGATCATTACTTATGAGAGCACAACTTCCAATATCTCTATGGAGTCATGCTATTTTGCATGCAGCATCACTTATACGCATCAGGTCTGTAACCTATCATAAGTATTCCCCATTATAATTAGCTTATGGGCGGGAACCTACAATTTGCCATTTGTGAATTTTCGTATGTGCAGTATATATATCTACCAATTGCTCCACCACAACGTACTAAGATGGGTCCTAAAAAAAGGTTAGAAATATATGTTGGTTTTTATTCCCCATCTATTATTAGATATCTTGAACCCTTAACAGGGGATGTGTTTACAACAAGATTTGTTGATTATCATTTTAATGAGACAAATTTTCCAACTTTAGGGGGAGAAATTCTTAAATTGGAAAAAAGAAATTACATGGAATACTTATTCATTGTCTTATTTTGATCCCTGAACAAATCAATGTGAACTAGAAGTTCAAAAGATAATCCATTTACAAAATATAGCAAATCAAATACCAGATGCATTTACAAATGTTAAGAAAGTGACTCAGTCATACATACCAGCAGCGAATGCTCCATCCAAAATAGAAGTCTCAACACAACAAAAAATTTCAACTAATGAGTCTATGGCACTCCAAAAGCGTTGTAGGCCAGTAGGTTCTAAAGATAAGAATCCTCGAAAAAGAAAAATAGCCAATAGTCAAGACGACACAATCGAAAATGTTGACATTCTTAAAGAATCTTTAGACATGACTCATAATGAAAGTATCGACGATGCTCAAGTAAATGAGGATAATAATGAGATTTCAATATTTATGTTATGATAGGAAAAAGATGGAACCGAAATGACATAGTTATTGACAACATTTTTCACGAAATAATTTATGACAATGAAGATTCTGAACCTAGATCTGTAGTAGAATGCCAACACATAAAAGATTGGCTAAAGTAGAAAGAAGAAATCTAAGAAGAATTACACTAACTTTCAAAACGTGAAGTTTTTGGACCTGTAGTTCATACACTTGAAGGTGTAAAACCTGTTGGATACAAATGGGTATTTGTATGCAAAAGAATGAAAAAAATGAAGTCACAAGATACAAAGCGAGACTTATTGCACAAGGATTCTCGCAAAGGCCTGGTATTGACTATGGCGAGACATATTCTCCTGTGGTGGATGCAATAACATTGAGATATCTGATTAGTATGGTTGTATACGAAAAGCTTGATATGCATCTAATGGACGTAGTAATAGCATATTTATATGGATCTCTAGATAATGATATTTATATGAAAATACCTAAAGGATTACGAGTACCTGAATCATACAAATTGAACTCAAAAGAATTATATTCTATTAGGTTACATATATCTTTATACAGATTAAAGCAATCTGGACGAATGTGGTACAATCGCCTTAGTGAATTTACTAAAAGAAGGGTATAAAAATAACCTTATTTGTTCATGTGTATTTATAAGGAAATCACAGTAAGGGTTTGTTATTATAGATGTATATGTTAATGATTTGAACATTATTGGAACTCTTGAAGAGCTTTCAAAGGCAATTGAATACCTTAAAAGGGAATTTGAGATGAAAGATATAGGAAAAACAAAGTTTTGCCTTGGTATACAAATCGAGCATCTAATAGATGGAATATTTATTCATCAATTACATAGAAAGGATTTTGAAAAGATTTTACATGGACAAAGCACATCCACTGAACATTCCAATGGTGATTCGATCACCAGATATAAACAAAGATGTATTCCGACCTAGAGAGGATAATGAAGAATTACTTCATCCGGAAGTACCATATCTTAGTGCGATTGGTGCACTTATGTATCTTCCTAATAATACACGACCTAATATAACTTTTTCACTCAATTTATTAGCTAGATATAGTTCTTTCCCTACAAAAAGACATTGGAATAGAGTTAAGCTAGTACTCCGTTATCTTCGAGGAACGATTGATATGAGTTTATTTTATTCCAACAAATCAAATCTAGATATAGTTGGTTATGCAGTTGTAGGATATTTATCTGATCCTCACAAAGCTAAATCTCAAATTGGTTACCTATTCACATGTGGAGGAACAACTATATTATGGAGGTCCGTAAAGCAAACCATTACAGCCACTTCTTCAAATCAAGAAGAAGTTATTGCATTTCATGAGCCTAGTCAAGAATGTGTATGGTTGAGGTCAATGGCTCAACAAATTTGGGGAACTTGCGACTTACCTTGTACCAGAGACATACCCACAATAATATACGAAGACAACACATCATATAAAGCACAAATCAAAGGAGGATACATTAAAGGAGATAGAACTAAACATATCTCACCAAAGCTCTTCTACACACATGATCTTGAAGAAAATAGTGACATTACAGTTCAACAAATCTCTTCAAAAGAAAATTTGGCTGATTTATTTACAAAGACATTACCTACTGCAACATTTGAAAAATTGGTGTACAACATTGGAATGCGGTGGCTCAGAGATCTTTAGTAATATTTTCATGAGGGGGAGTAAAAGACATTGCACTTTTTTTCCCTTGACTAAGATTTTTCCCATTGGGTTTTCCTAACAAGGTTTTTAATGAGGTAGTCATGGATATCTAAGGGGGAGTGTTATAAATAAATATCCAATAAAGAGTCAATAGAGTCTCTACAATTTATTGTAATGCTATAAATAAGTGCTTTGAAAGACTTGTAAGATACACCAAAATATCAATAAGAATTATTCCCTTTTCTCCTCCACACCATTCTCTCTATATCTTTGTTCATTGCCTACATTCATAATATAGATGACTTTTTATGGAACTTACAAATAAAAAGTGTTTTTTTTTAAGTTGCACCTTTTTTAATCAACTCTTGGCTAGGTAACTAATATCATGTTTGAGAGTTGACTTTGAATGATTAAAGGCAATTTTGTATACTATAAAAGGTGATTTTAGCATTTCAAAATCGTTCTCAAATATATATAAAAAATATTATCAAGTATTTTTAATGAACTAATACACTATAAAATTTGATTATGTATACATTTGCAACTACCGACATTCTTTTAGCCTAGCTCTTTACTTCATCTACTAACTTTTTTATTTGGACACATTGACTTTTCATTGCACTATTCTTTTTTTTTTTAACTCCAAAAGTAGTTTTGAAATGTTTGTGAAAAGTTAGACTAAGTATTCTTTTTAAACAAAAGCAAAATTGAAGGGTTTAGCCTTTATATTCAATAAATCTCTTTTTTGTGTTTGATTACCAAGAAATGTAGACTGAAAAGTGATATATTTTTGCATAGAAATTGCGTTTGTACTCAATTTTCCTTTATACAAGATTGGGAAACTTCAAAATCTGTCTGAAAGTTGAGCTCACAACCCCAGCTTCATTAAAACAATTCAGAGACCTCTCATTATCAGACCTCGACACCTTTTTTCACCTAAACAGACGTTTGAGCCTCAATTAATAACCACTATGGAGATGTTTGGTTGGATGGTTTAGAGTTGGGTTTGAAATCCAAATTGGAGTCTGGTTGAGTGTAAATCAATAGAGAGAATTCGGGGTAGATGTAACGGCCCGACCCGAATGGGGTTCTAAATAGGCCATTACCTCAATGCATGCATACAAATCTACAGAAAATTTGCAAGATGGTGTTTGGATTCTAAGTAAAAACTAAAACATGAAAACATCCATTTAAAAATCAACATAAATTCTCGAAACTGTCCCCTGTTTCCAAGCACTGTTCCAAGACAAATACATTTCCAAAACATACTCGATCAGAGATTTATTTAAAACATACAAGCTTTGCAATAGTTACAACAATGCTAGAATCCGGAAATACATTCAGAAAACACCCTAGGGCTCCGTGCCCAACTACATGCATTCAGAGGACACTTAAATCATAAACATAAACATAAGACTCGAGAGTTGAACAACGGGTTTCCATGATCACGCTCCTCCTCCGGCCATCCTGTCTCGCACCATGGTTACCGTGGAAAACCACATAATAAGGGTGAGTAACGAATTACTCAAGTAAGAATCCCCAACCGGGTACAATACGATATACATGGTCATCTCGATGAGCGTATGCAAGCTATGAATATAAACACGAATAGAGCACATAGCTTATCCCACACTTGGGCCTCGGATGCCAACTCAGGGTCTTAGTCCAGAAATCAATCACCACATCCACACAATACACAAGTCGCCCGACACGAGAAACAAGTCCCGGCCTCGGCGCATCTATTGTCGGCCGAAAGGTACACTAGCTCAAGATCCCGAGGAGCTCTCCGGTCAACTTGTAATGAGCGTAAACATGCACCGCGTGCTCACGCAAACTATGGGGTGCTGGGGTCTAGAGGCAAGCCGCCCATGTCCGATCCACCACGCCTAACTAATTCTTTGGATCGGTGTGTCAGCGACATAGGGGTGTGAGACCTGGACACGTAAACTATGTCAGCCTGAACCACCGCACCTGGGGCTAAGGAACGGGTCGTAGTAGGCTTACACCAGGAAGCCGTCCTTTCCTTAACAGGTGGCAATCAAGGGCTACGCCCAAACACGCTGAGGACGTGCCGACTGCCGGGGACGAGGCAATGCCAAGTCATCATCCCGACCGTTGGGGCATTTAACAGTCTGCCACCCTCACCCAAGATTGCAGGGCCTATCGGTCGGGTTAGCTAATCCCTAACGGGGTCTAGGGACGGAGAACTGTCTCGACGTCCCTGCCATGGATGCAAGGTGCTTTATGCATCAGGCCCGGATGATGCTATCTACCTGCAACTCTAACCTGCCTTAACAATCAGCACACAATTCCATAAAATCCAATACGTGTTCAATAAGAATACAACGAGCCTAGCATGATACTACGAAGCAAGGAACAGATACGAGCATGCCAGAAAGGAACAACCTAGCATGGACTAACATGAGAAACAACATAGGAAATCATGCCAGTCGGGAATTCAGAATAGAGCACTTATCAGGAAACATGTCAATAAACACAAACAAGCATACAATCAGCAATCACATAATATATCGCAGGGTCCACACAACTCCGGTAAGAAATCCTTACCTGGCTGGAAGACCTCTAAACACAAGAAACCTAAGCTGCGATCGAACCCGAGCTAGCTAGCGAGAACCTACCAAAAACAACAATAATTACAATCAAAAGGCCCAAATATAATAAAACAAAACAAATAGGGTGAGCTGGGAGCAACTCACGAGGCGCGGTGACTCTGTGAACGAGCCGATTTGCTCGGGCTAGGCAGCCATGGGTGCGCTGAGGCTGCTGCAGCACGTGGCGCTGGGCGCTGGCACGGGCGCTGGGGAGCGCTGGGCCACGGCTGGGCGAGCAGGGCACTCGGCGCTGACGCTCACGCGGGCGAGCTCGACTGGAGCGAGGGCGACACTGCGCGACGCGGGCTGGGCGAGCTCGGGTTGGCACTGAGTGAGGCTGGGCGACGCTCGAGCTGACGACTAGACCTGGGCTGCTGCGACGGGCAGATCTGGAGCGCGACGGACGGAATTTCTTTGGGGTGAGGCGTTAAGGGTGCGACAGCGCGACGACGACGGCTCTGCCGCGTGCGACGAGGTGTGGCGTTAATTTGCGGCAATTTCTTTGGCGGCGGCGGATCTGGGCGCGCGAGGTGGGCTCGGCGACGCTTTCGAACTCGAAGGCTGGGCTCTTTGCCAGGTGCCGGGGCTCGGGGAGAGAGAGAGAGAGAGAGAGAGAAAAAGAGAAAAAAAGGGATTCTGGAAAAAAATAAAAGAAAAGAAAAGGGAATTTAGAAAGGAAAAAGGAAAATGGGAAAAAGGGAATAAATGGGATTTTTATCTTCATTTCCATCCTTATCCACCTTTTTCCAATTTTCTAAAAAATCCTTAAAATCCTTAAAATCCCATTTCCCGGCTTCCTCCTTCGAGACCCGACTGAAGCAACCTTTTCCAATAAATAAAACTCACTTAAACCCAACTCCCAAAGCAACACTAAGGGCCCGGGCTCGAATCCCAAAGGAAACACCCAAACAACCATAACTTTGCCCAAAACCCAAATCACAACCGAACCTCCAAACGAATAGGCCAAACAACTCGGGACTCGCAGCCACCAACCAACAAACCTCAACAAAGGCAGGAGCTGCCTCGAAGTCCTTAGAATCCACAAATCCTGCCCGGGGAGCAAAAAGACCAAAACACTCCTAAGGAACAAAACAGCTCTAACGGCCCAACCAAACAACCGAATCTTGACCCGAAGGCACCTCGAAAACTGAAATAGAAAACTGGGTTGTTACAATACTCCCTCCTTTTAAGACTTTCGTCCTCGAAAGTCCTAAGACGAAACAGCTCCAGGAAAACTCCATAGAAACCAAACCAACTGAACTTCTCGGCTAAAACAGCACCAACCTTCTCCGAAAACCAAACCCTCTTGGGTCCTCAAAAAACTCAAAGGCAGAATGCCATCCAGACTGCCAAACACTGAACACCGAAGGAAAACAAATGCGAAAAACTAGACGGCAAACCACGTCCTCAACTCGCACCAACTCTAAAACGGTGCTACTCACAGCAAACTCGAGGACTGGCCACAAGCTCTGAAACTCTACACCACGTACTGGCAAAACTCCTAAGGAAGCTCACAGCCTTAACGAGAAACAATCGAATCACCAACTGGCGACTGATCCAAAAGCCAAACTTCTCCAACTAGAACACGACCACAACACTTAAGCAACCATCTTAAGGAGAAATCGCGAACCAAAGGCAAGGGCACCATCTGGTACACGGATGGCTAACAACACTCACACCAGCTGAAACTTCAGCTACGACCACCTTTAAAAGACAAGGGCCAAACACAGACTCCACTCGGCGAAGCCAACAAACTAGAACTCCTCATCGGCCGAACGCAACATTTCGGAGCAAGCCTACCAAGAATCGCCAAAGAGAACACCGCCCGAGCAAGGAACAACCAACATTCCTCTCAAAATCTCAGGAAGCAAGGACTAAACCATCACGCAGCTATCTGCGACACAACACCCTGAGGAAAACAGCTCAACAGCTTACCAACCAACGCCACGGCACCTCTGTGCCAACTCACTCAAACGTGGCTCTGCTAATGCCAACTGCGAACGCACAACAACTAGGAACAAAGCCCGAGAAGGGCTTGCTCAGCAGAACTCAACCCAAACTTATAACGAGCAACGCTCGCCTCCAAGCTACCACTCAACTCTTAAAATCCAACTGGCTACTCAAAAGACTTCTCCTTTTAGCCTAGGCCTAACTCAACTTCCCACCAGAAGCTCCACTCCCAAAACCGCACAAGGAAAACGGATAACGACAACCTCAAAGCTTACGGATCCTGAGCCACACGAATCCGCAAGACTACCCCGCAAGCTAACACTCGAGGCTGGCATCCAATGAGTAACTCAACCACCACAGAGGCTAGGGGGAAAGGAAATCATCACTCCCCAAAGGACCAACAACTTGCCCGAACAACTCAACTCTGACCGGCTAGCCACCGCCCTTGCGGGGACAAACAACTCTTGCTGGCTAACAACAAAGCGAGGACCCTCACGGCTGGCTGGTGGCCGCGCTACTCGATCAACTACACAACTCGGGAGCTAAGGCGACTCCTGCCAAACGGGAAACGACTTCCCAGCAAGCAAACTCAGAAGGGCAGCGAACTTCACACACGCTCGCTGACTAGCTCAAACCCAAGGGCAACAACAACCAACTCTCTTGGAAGCAACACCCAAGGGAAAACTCAACCAATCGGATCACCAACCCAAAACTAACAGAACTTGCTCAATCTGCCAGGGAGGGTCAACTCCCAAAACTTTTCGACCAGAACAAAACCTCGTGGCAACGCCTCCAGCCTAGAAGCCCGAACTAGCTCTTGAAACAACAAGAGAACCAAATCTTGGTCAAACACTCACAAGAGGCAAAACAACCTTTACTGCAGCCTCTAGAACACCATCCAAGAATCCGCTTAACTGGACAAACAACTGCTTCCAAGAAGCCAACAAACTATTCCCTCTTGCTAGCACCACTACCATCAATTCCAAGACCAAGGGAGTAACCTGACAACTCCCCGAAGGAAACGACTCTTACAAGCAGACAACCAAAGGACATAGAGCTCCTCATACGCTCACTGTCATGCTCCACTAGAACAACAACATCTAATCTCACGGGGCAACAACAGGGGTCCATCTCAGACTGAACCTCCAAAAGCCAAACGGGGCAACTCAACATCCTGGAAGCAGGAAAACAACCAACAGGGCACAAACCACTCGCCCCACGAGCAAAACTAATCTCTAGCAACTCCAATCCACACCTTGGTCGACACCAAGCATCAACTTGCCACCACACCGGAACCAATCCGGACTTTACTCCAAACAAACACTAGCTTGCTAGTCTACCAAGACTGCTAGCAACTCCACCGAGGTTACAAACTACACGCCTCCAGCTTGCCAACCTGAAACTCTCTACCAGTGGCTGGACCGAGCTGCGGGAGGCTCTCCACAACCTAGGGTTCTCCGACAACCCTCAACACACACACTGCTGGCAAACGATCTAACAGACAACTGCGTGAACAAACAACTCCATTTTCCAGCATCCCAACCATGCTGGCCAACTCCAACTCCTTGGGAACCTAGAGGACCCGAGACGCTACAGAATGCGTCATCCTCCTACTCAAAGCATCGGCCACAACATAACTTCAACCCAAGGAAAGATCCAAACAACTCTCTTAGCCATGACGCTCAGAAACCACGTGGCTTAGCTACCACCGCTCTTGTTCAGTTTCCAACTGAACTCCAACCAACGATCAACAAGAAGATCCGCCAACCAAGCTTAGGTCCAACTTAACAAATCTTGCCTAAGCAACAACCTGATACCACGAGCACGGTATCCTTACCACCTCACTAAAGCCTTACAACATCCACCTGGATTTCAACTTCTCCAGAAACTGAGCACTAGATCTCCAAAGCAAATCCTACACGGATCTGAAACTTTCGCCACAGAATGAACCACACAAAACACACTTGTGTGCACAACTCTCAACCTTCCTTCAGAGATCCAAGACTAACAAGCGCTTTTCCAAAAAGCAACGCTAACTCCTGGCAGAGATACCAACAATCCAAGGAACACCAAAAGTTCCATCTCCACACGATACACGAAGCTGAGGCAACCTTGCTCTACGAAAGCATAACAATGCTAAACCGAACTTACTTTATACCAAGCCTCTACCAAGGGTGCTTACCCATAAGACATCTGAAACCTCTCACAAGGCATCCAACTCGCCTCATAGACACCCAACTCATGGTCCCTCAGCTGGACCAAACTCGCATCTACAACGCTCAACTCTCCTAAGATTTAGGCACTCGAAGGTAGTTGACCGCACTACCAACCACAAGGAATCTCTTGGCATTAACACTAGCGCGAGACTCACGCGCACCAACACTTACCAACTGCCAACCTGCTGACTTACTCAACCTCCAGTAACACTGGGAAAAGGCTCCGACTCCTCTCGAGCATCCTTTCGCTTGTAGTCCATCGACTACCACTGAACTAGCCCTTTGCACGACCTACACAGTGCAACTACCATAAACGGATCCAAGGCTAAAGGAGTGCGCTAAACTCCGGACGGCATAGAACCATCTGCTATGCCCATGCCAAACTCAAGCCTGAACCAGACTTAGTGCCAAAACGGCACACCAACCAATGCACCTCAATTGCCACTACTACCAAATCCACATCTTACTACAAACGGGGCCAACAAGGTCACAACCTCAAGTGACAAGAACTCTGGCTAGGCATACAAGGGCTCAACTCCAACAACCATGCCTAAGGCATCTCATCAAGCTGAAGGCTCACAGCCTACTCTTGCATCTCCACATGATGCTCAACAAACTCGGCCGGCTCTCTCAACATGCGTGCCAGACTAGCCCTACATCTAGGGGCTCACCAAAAGAAGAGTGCTCAACTCTACCAAACATCCGAGGAAAACACCAACGGATCCAATCCAGAAGGAACACCGCGCTCATTGCACCCCTAACCACGGGGTTAAAACCATCGGCCTCAAACAACAACGCTTTACAAGAGCACAAAGATGCCTCAACAATCTCCTCGAAGGCTGCCAACTCTGCAGCTACTCACTGGGAAATCAAACAATCTTCTAAGGCTCAAGATCAACACTTGAGCTACCCAGGCTAGTCCACACGGGGACCTACTCCACAAGCATCCACATAAGCACAGCCATAGCTAACTCCTCTCTTGGAGTGGTACTCCAAGGCAAAGCACCTCCACCCTCTCACTAGGGGAAAACCAACAACTGGGCCACAATTGGCCTACGGGAGTCTAAGCTCTGCCTCCCACGGGGACGACGTCCCAGGGCATCCGAATCTATCTGGATACCTCAACAAGCCACAACATACATCACACACTGCGGGAAGTTGGCATGATGGCGCTCTAAACCCAAACCAATAACGAGTCAGAACCTGCTCGTCTCCGCTACACAACACTACACAAGGCATACACTAGATGACAGGTATTGTAAATTCTTAACCCTTTTTCAACAACAAATAGTAAACTTAGGCGTACCTGATGACTGTCGGAGTTCTAGTGATCATGGGAAAAACGACCTACAACAAAAGGTCAATCTACAGAATCTATGACTCTGAGCTCTGATACCAACTGTAACGGCCCGACCCAAATGGGGTTCTAAATAGGCCATTACCTCAATGCATGCATACAAATCTACAAAAAATTTGCAAGATGGTGTTTGGATTCTAAGTAAAAACTAAAATGAAAACATCCATTTAAAAATCAACATAAATTCTGAAACACCGCCCTCCTGTTTCCAAGCACCTGTTCCAAGACAAATACATTTCCAAAACATACTCTGATCAGAGATTTATTTAAAACATACAAGCTTTGCAATAGTTACAACAATGCTAGAATCCGGAAATACATTCAGAAAACACCCTAGGGCTCCGTGCCCAACTACATGCATTCAGAGGACACTTAAATCATAAACATAAACATAAGACTCAAAGTTGAACAACGGGTTTCCATGATCAAAGCTCCTCCTCCAGCCATCCTGTCTCGCACCATGGTTACCTGTGGAAAACCACATAATAAGGGTGAGTAACGAATTACTCAATAAGAATCCCCAACCGGGGTACAATACGATATACATGGTCATCTCGATGAGCGTATGCAAGCTATGAATATAAACACAGAATAGAGCACATAGCTTATCCCACACTTGGGCCTCGGATGCTAACTCAGGGTCTTAATCCGGAAATCAATCACCACATCCACACAATACACAAGTCGCCCTATACGAGAAACAAGTCCCGACCTCAGCCTATCTACTGTCGACGAAAGGTACACTAGCTCAAGATCTCGAGGAGCTCTCCGGTCGGCTCTGTAATGAGCGTAAACATGCACCGCGTGCTACTGCAGACTATGGGGGGTGCCGGGTCTAGAGGCAAGCTGCCCATGTCCAGTCACCACGCCTAACTAATTCTTTGGATCGGTGTATCCGACATAGGGGTGTGAGACACGGACACGTAAACTATGTCGGCCTAAACCACACGCGCTGGGGCTAAGGGCGGGTCGTGGTAGGCTTACACCAGAAGCCGTCCTTACCTTAACAGTGGCAATCAAGGGCTACGGCCAAACACGCCGAGGGCGTGCCGATCGCGGGACGAGGCAATGCCAAGTCATCATCCCGACCGTTGGGGCATTTAACAGTTTGCCACCCTCACCCAAGATTGCAGGGCCTACCGGTCGGGTTAGCTAAACCCTAACGGGGTCCAGGGACGGAGAACTGTCTCGACATCCCTGCCATGGATGCAAGGTGCTTTATGCATCAGGCCCGGATGATGCTATCTACCTGCAACTCTAACCTGCCTTAACAATCAGCACACAATTCCATAAAATCTAATACGTGCTCAATAAGAATACAACGAGCCTAGCATGATACTACGAAGCAAGGAACAGATACGAGCATGCCAGAAAGAAACAACCTAGCATGGACTAACATGAGAAACAACATAGGAAATCATGCCATCGGGAATTCAAGAATAGAGCACTTATCAGAAACATGTCAATAAACACAAACAAGCCTACAATCAAGCAATCACATAATATATCGCAGGTCCACACAACTCGGTAAGAAATCCTTACTGGCGGAAGACCTCTAAACACAAGAAACCTAAGTGCGATCGAACCCGTGCTAGCTAGCGAGAACCTAACAAAAACAACAATAATTACAATCAAAAGGCCCAAATATAATAAAACAAACAGGGCTGAGCTCGGGAGCAACTCACGAGGCGCGGCTGACACGCGAACCAGCCGATTGCTTGAGCTAGGTAGCCGCTGGGCGCGCTGGGGCTCTGAGTGCACGCGTATTTGGGGGCGCGCTGGGCATGGGTGGCGAGCGGGCTGGGCGCTAACGCACACGCGGGCGAGCTCGGCTGGAGCTAGGGCGACACTGCGCAACGCGGGCTGGGCGAGCTCGGGCTGGAACTGAGCTGGGGCTGGGCGACGCTCGAGCTGACGACTCGACTCGGCTGGCTGCCGCGACGGCGAGATCGCGCGCGCGACGGACCATTTCTTTGGCCGAGGCGTTGGTCGCGACAGCGCAGACGACGGCCTCTGCGCAGGCTGGCGAGGTATTGACGGCGTTAATTTGCCGCGATTTCCGGCAAAGCGGATCTGGCGCGCGTGGGTGGCTCGGCCTTCGAATCGGTTGAAATTTGCGCTCGGCGGGGGCTCGGGGAGAGAGAGAGAGAGAGAGAGAGAGAGAGAAAAAAAAAAGAGAAAAAAAAGTGATTTAGGAAAAAAAATAAAAGAAAAGAAAAGGGAATTTAGAAAAGGAAAAAGGAAAATGGGAAAAAGGGAATAAATGGGATTTTTATCTTCATTTCCATCCTTATCCACCTTTTTCCAATTTTCTAAAAAATCCTTAAAATCCTTAAAATCCCATTTCCCGGCTTCCTCCTTCGAGACCCGACTGAAACAACCTTTTCCAATAAATAAAACTCACTTAAACCCAACTCCCAAAGCAACACTAAGGGCCCGGGCTCGAATCCCAAAGGAAACACCCAAACAACCATAACTTTGCCCAAAACCCAAATCACAACCGAACCTCCAAACGAATAGGCCAAACAACTCGGGAATCGCAGCTACCAACCAACAAACCTCAACAAAGGCAGGAGCTGCCTCGAAGTCCTGAGAATCCACAAATCCTGCCCGGGGAGCAAAAAGACCAAAACACCCCTAAGGAACAAAACAGCTCTAACGGCCCAACCAAACAACCGAATCTTGACCCGAAGGCACCTCGAAAACTGAAATAGAAAACTGGGCTGTTACAGTAGAGTTCCATTTTGGAGTAGGATTCCAATGAAGTAAATAAACATTTCTAATTTTGGATAAGATTCCAGTAAACCTAGGATTCCATTTGTAATAATGAAAAAAAACATCAAAGGTGTAACTGTTGACTAAAACATTTCGAGTTAGTCATAAATTGCCATGTCATTATCCCAAATTTAATGGTGAAATTAAATTAAATTTTTTAAACAATATTTCTCAATTAAATTAGACCAAAGTTAGTTTATTTTGAATTTGGGTAAAAATCAACCCGGGCCGAAGTTTACTTAGTAAACCAAACCATGAAACCCATGCCCAAAATGCCAAGTCCAAGGGCCTGCCCAAAAGTGTATCAGGGCCCCAACTCATGATACTTGAGAACTTTATAAATAGAGAAGTTCACTTCATTTCAAGGGGGTGAAAAAAAAAGAGATTTGGAACTCTAAAGAGAGAATTTGCAAAAGTTGAAGTTTCCCCAAAATTATGAAGATCTACTAGCTTTTTGAAATCCAAAATCACTTTCAAAGTCACATAGTTTCATAAAGAAGCAGCCAAATACGAAAAACGAACATCCAATTCTTTAAATAATTAGAGGATCAAGTTACACTCAGTTGCTCTTTACGCCTTTGTCTATAAACAACTGTCATTAAACAATGATCTTTTTCTTTTTTTTTAGAAGGCTAGGTGCTTCTTATGACTCCCTTTTAAGCCAAGCAAGATTATCACAAACAAATATTTTTATGGTATGTTTTTTAAAAGATATATTTTCATCTTTTTTTTCTCTTTTATTCCTTCTTCTCTATTTTTCTTTCCCTTCATTTCTTTACTTTTATAGATCTTTTTTTTTCTTTTTAAACTTTTATATTATATATTTAGTAAAAAAATTATTTAAAAATATATAAAAAAATTATCTTTAAAAATATTTTACACTTATATATTTTTTATATAAATAATTTTAAAAATAATTTCCTACATATTTTTATATTCGTCTCAATTATTATAAATGATAACTTATATTTCCTAACAAAACTATATCCATAAAATTTTAATTTAAAATATTTTAAAGGTTATTAAAATATTTTTTTAATCATCAAATAAATTTTAGTTTTAGTTTTTTTTTTTTTTAGTTTAATAAATTTTAGTAGTTGATTATAATTAAAATTTTAAGAACATGTTAGATAGTATATCAAAAGTTTAAATATTCATTAATTTAAGAGTGCGAAATCAATTTTTAAATATTTGAAAATAATTTTTTTTTTATAAATAAATAGTTTTTTATATATTTATAAAACACAAATTTCGACCCTAATGATCATGATTTGTGGTTTAAAAAAAATCATAGTTTGTTGTTTGTGGGACTAAAAAATTAACTTTTATAACCTAGTTTACAATTAATTTCTTGACATCAAAATATTGTGCATTAGGAGGTATTTCATAAAACAAATTCAAAATTAATGTATCTATACACATGAAAAAAAAATTCCCCCCCCCCAATTGTAAAACCCGAATCTACCTTGAGTATGTTTGATAATTTAACCAAATTTATATATATATATGTATATATATATATATCTCGATCCTTTCCATCCGATTTATTTGGTATTTCTTAACAAATTTTAATTTTATACATATTGAGGAGGGGAACAAATACCGATTCAACTGGTATCAAATTTTATCTTAGACTTATATACCAATGTCGTTTTAATTTTAACTATGTAATAAGTTATCTTAGACTAAACAGAGCTTTCTTATCATTCGTTTGATTAATCGTAAGACATTTGTACGATATAAAATTAATAACTTTTAGGAGGTAAAAAAAAAAAGAAAATTGATAAGATTAATTAAATCTAGAAAATAATTATTTAAAAAATAGTAAATATAATCATTGGATATTAATAATAATAGTGTATTAATGAGTATTTAAAATTTTGTGTATTAATTAGATTTGTTTTATTTGAATGTTAATTGTAGCTGTTTCCTCTTGCCTCGCCAAAGTATAAAATAGTTTGGCACACCAAGCTACTGAGAAGTGCAGACCCAGATTTTTCCCCTTCAGCATCTCAATCTCAACATGCAGAGTTGGTGATTTGGTATTTGAATAAAAAAACCATGTTTCCTGAAACAACACTAATCAAAATATTACTTAAATGGATAAGTTGAAGTAAACAATGTTTGACTGAGTTATTGACTTATTGTAATAAGGGCTATAAAACGATGTTTGGAGTGCAGGTTACTATAAGTTTAGTTACAATAAATGGTGTTTAGAGTCAATGTTATTATAATGTTCAAGAAATATTAATCTTAGGTAAGTGTATGAATTATGCAAAACGGTAGCAGAGGTTATGCAACAGCTTGAGTTTAGGTCAATTCACCAATTATTAGAACGGGTGAGCCAAATATAGATTGGATTATAATAATCCAACCCATAGCATAAACGCTCTGCATGGCCTAAGAGAATAGAATGTTTTTAAAAGCCAAATTCAAACCTGTTTTTAACAATTTAACAAAAATTAAGTGTAAAACAACTTAGGCCCTCTTTGAAAACTTCGAGCTCACATGGAACTTATTGAAATCTCAAAGAGAGACACAAAAGCTTGATTATAAAAGATGAAGGTTTCATTCACAATCAGTGGGAAGTTAAATCTCAAGAGAGGGATTTATGTAAACATACACTCAAAGTTAAGGTCTTATATTTGCATATAGTTTTTTGAAAGAAATGTACCAAAGTCTGCCTACACACAATAATTGGCTTGGCAAAGGGTGTGGACTTTCTTAAACATGAATATGGTGAATGAAAGAGTTAACTTCAGCCACCACAATAACTCCATTCTTCCATCCTATCTGAGTATTCTGGACTCTTTTCCAAAGCACACTTAGCATGGAGATCAAAGTCACAATCCTTGCACAAATACGACCATAGACATCCTTCCTTTTCACATCCATCGCATACGTACCCTTGTCGAGATGTGAGGTAAAGTTCATGTTCTGCATGAAGTGTATGTTTCACTTTCTGTGGCCAATTCTTTGCCATCGTCTCGATTTCCGACTTCAACTCTTCCATTCGACCAGCACTGAAAGGATATGCCTTAGCACCATAACTTGAGATAAGTTTTATACCATCGTTTGTCACAGTGCGCCTATCTGCTTCAATAGCGATAAGCACCGGGATACCTTCCACTTGGACCTTGAATTTAAGCCGCAGCGATGCTTTCCTTGGATCACCAAAGGGAACAGCCAACCACGGGATTCGAGAGAATATCTTTTGGAACAACGATTCGTCCCTATCGCAAGAGACGAAGATCACTTCCAAACCATCATCCTCCTTCTTAATATTGTGATATGCTTCAATGAGTTTTGGTAGAAATGCACGACATGGTGGACACCAATCTGATAAGAAATAGATCAGGATAGTCTTACCCACCAGACTTGAGACAGGAATCTGAAGAATCAAAAAGCCAATTTAGTTAGTTATGCACCATACCTATAACTAAGACTATTTTTTCTAGTAAGGAAACTATTGCAAGGTTCAATAAGATAAATATATAAATGCAGTTAAGAAGTTGCATTTTATCTAAATGAAAACAGACTTCAATATCGATTACACATCCAACAGATGCAAAACTCAAACCTTGGTTCCATCTTCCTTGATGACAAAATCATGGTCCCCCAAAACTAAGACTGACTCCAGGGTTTGAGCTTCCTCTTTTGCCTTTTCAAGCTTTGCAAGCTCAGCAAACTTCTCGTTTGAGAATGGATATGTCAGTAAACCATGTTCTTCAATGGAACTAACAACATTGGGCTGAAGTGTTTTTCCATCTTGTCCAATTATAACCAAGGTGGGTAGTGTTGAAATCTTGAAACGCCGAACCAATTTATCGCAGCGCTGATCTTGGAATGGTAACGCAAACCAAGGAATGTTTCTTAAACCTTCTTTAAATAACTCTTCATCTTGATCAAGAGATATCAGCACAACTTCAAATATCTCCTCCTTTGCTTTCAATTTCTCATAAACATCCACGAGCTTTGGTGTAAAAGCCATACATCGGTCATACAAAGACATCGAAAAATAAAGACCAACTACCTTCCCTTCAAGCTCAGCAACATTTACCTTGTAAGTAAAAAGTAAGCAAGATTAGAAATAAGTTGATTTTTGATAGAGTATTGTTGAGGGGAATTGTATGAACTCACTTTCTCTTCCTCGGATGATATTCAAAATCGCGCGAGTGAGAGACCATGATAGATCTCAAGGACTGATCCATTCTGGCTGCTTCCTCTTGCGTTGCCAATTGAATGATTTTCTGTGGAGTAAATGGATACCCTTCGGCTCCATATTCTCGTACGAGATCGACTCCACTATCGGTAGACATTTTCCCATCCTTATCAAGGATGATAAGGTGGGGAATTCCCCTCACTTTGAACAAGTCATCCAAGCGATCCCTTCTTTTCTATATCAGAAAATGGAATAGCAAGCCATGGCATCTTAAAGAAATTGTAACGGCCCAGAAATTTCATCCCGGTCTTCCCGGGAGGCCCATACGCATTTTGGTAATTTTGGTCGGGCCGGCAGGGCTGGTTATGTAATTGTTAATTGCCGGAAAAATTATGAGTCGATTTGAATGGGATCGGGAATTTTGGTGAAGACATTTGGGCTTGGGAAAAGGTAAAAATAAATAGGGAATTAAATAGCGCGTCGAGTGAGATTCGAGCCAAGGACGTGTCGCGTGCTAGGTGGAGGGCGCTGCCAGCCGAGCCACTGAGCATCTTTGTTATTCTAAACGCGCCACCTTTATGTTAAGCCTGTTCGATTCGAGATTTGGTTTAAAAGGCCAGCCCGCCCGAGAGTCTTCTTCTTCCTTCTCTTTTCTTCCTCGACCGACCCGAGCTCCCTCTCACGATTCTCCCTCGCCTACCCCAGTTCAACCGAGCTTCTTCTCCTTTTCAAGGTCGTTTTTCTTGTTCCGAGCAGCAGGTACGTGTTCTCTTCTCTTCTTCTTCTTCTTCTCCCCCAATTCTTTCCCGTTCTCCCCTGTTTCTGATTTCTTCCTTGCCGGCCGAATTGAAGCGAGTGGCTTGTAGGTTTCGTCTGCGCGCCGGCCAAGGGAAGTGGTCCAAAGATCAAATCGCGCGTCGAATCCTCTCCAATCGCCCGAATCGAGCTCGTTTTCTCCGGTGCTCTGTTCGCCCCTGCATTCGCCAGTCGCACGCTGCATAAGCTTCGCCTCGGCGCCCCGCCGCATCGCGCCGCCGAGCCCCCTCGCTCGCCGAGTCGTGCCGCGACGCCCGATGCCGCTCGCGTCACAAGACGCGTACGCGCGTCTTCGCCAGCGCCCAACCGAGCCGCGTCGACATCGCCTTGCTCGCGCGCATAGCGCGCCGCCAGACGCCGCAGCACCGCACGCCCGCCGCCGCGCGCGCGCCGCCGCGCGCAGCCAGCGCCCCACGCGCCTAGCCGACCCCGTTCTTTGCCCGTTCGTGCAATCGGCTCGTTAAATGCGTTAATCGCGCCTCGTGAGTTGCTCCGAGCCGAGCCTCGTTTATTTTATTATATTTAGGCCTATTGTGTGATTTTTGTTGTGATTGATAGGTTCTCGATAGCTAGTTCGGGTTCGTTCGCCACCTAGGTTTTCGTGTCAAATCGTCCCCGACCAAGGTAAGGATTTCTTACCGGAGTTGTGTGGACCTTGCGATATTATATGTGATTGCTGATTGATTGCTTGTTTGTGTTTATTGACATGTATAGCTAGGTACTCAATTCTGAATTCCCAATTAGCATGTTCTTCCTGATTAATTCTCATGTTAATCCATGCTAGGTTGTTCCTTTCTAACATGCTCGTATCTGTTCCTTGCTTCGTAGTATCATGCTAGGCTCGTTGTATTCTTATTGAGCACGTATTGGATTTTATGGATTTGTTTAATGATTGCTAGGGCAGGTTAGAGTTGCAGGTAGATAGCATCATCCGGGCCTGATGCATAAAGTACCTTGCATCCATGGCAGGGACGTCGAGCAAGTCATTCCGTCCCTGGACCCCGTGAGAGATTAGCTAACCCAAGCTGTAGGCCCTACAATCTTGGGTGAGGGTGGCAGACTGTTAAATGCCCCAACGGTCGGGATGATGACTTGGCATTGCTTCGTCCCCGGCAGCTGGCATGTCCTCAGCATGTTTGGCAGTAGCCCCTGATTGCCACATGTTATGGCAAGGACGGCTTCCTGGTGTAAGCCTACCACGACCGTTCCTTGGCCCCAAGTGCGGTGGTTCAGGCTGACATAGTTTACGTGTCCAGGTCTCACACCCCTATGTCGGTGTGACACCGATCCAAAGATTTAGTTAGGCGCAGGATGGACATGGGCGACTTGCCTCTAGACCCGGCACCCCATGGTTCTGCGATAGCACGCGGTGCATGTTTACGTTCATTACAAACCCCGACCGGAGAGCTCGCCGGGATCTTGAGCGATGTACCTTTCGTCGACGGTGAGACAGCCGAGGCCGGACTTGTTTCTCGTATAAGGCGACTTATATATTGGGTGTGTGGTGATATTATTCCGGACTAAGACCCTAAGTGGCATCCGAGGCCCAAGTGTGGGCTAAGCTATGTGCTCTATTGCGTGTTTATATTCATAGCTTGCATACGCTCATCGAGATGACCATGTATATCGTATTGTACCCCGGTTGGGGATTCTTACTGAGTAATTCGTTACTCACCCTTATTGTGGTTTTTCCACAGGTAACCAAGTTGCGAGACAGGATGGCTGAAGGAGGAGCTGTGATCATGGGGCCTGATCTTCCAACTCGATTTTTGTATTATGACTTTTTATGTTTTATTTTCCCTGAATGCATGTAGCAAGACTGAGCCCTTGGATGTTTTCTGAATATTTTGTGGATTCCAGCATTATTGTATCTAGACATGTTTTGAATGATTTTAAGAAATCTCTGATCGGAGTATACTTTGGAAATGTATTTATCTTGGAACAGGTGCTTGGAAACAGGGACAGGTTCCAGGGAAATTGTTTAGTTTTTAAAGGGGTTATTTTGAATGTTTTGTTTTAATTGGAATCTGAAATCATGTCTGTTTAAAATGTCCTTTACTTTGAATGCATGCATTGGGGTAAGGGCCCATTTAGTGCCCCATTCGGGTCGGTCCCTTTACAGAAATACTCATTGAAAGAGTTCTCATCATAATCAGCTGACACAAAATTATCTCGAAATCGGTTTTAGAAGAGAGTTCATTATAAGTTTCCACCACAAAAGGGGTCAATCTTTGACATGGGCGCACAGTCTTTGAGAAATACAGACCCAGATTTTTCCCTTTCAGCATGTCAATCTCAACCTGCAGAGTTCGTGTTTCAGTGTTTGAATCAAAACCATATTTTTTGAAACAACACCAATCAAATTAACCCAAAAGCTTAAACTAATGAGTCTCGAGTAAATTTAATTATATCAACCAACACTTTCCAAGCTTAAAATTTTGAGAAATGTCCTAAATTGGAATAGAAATTACTTGGTACTGAAAATGCGTGAAATCGTCAATCAACTTAAAAACTTTAATGGATCAAAAATATTGAGCATTCAAAGTCAAGGTGGAACATCACAACCTCCCCCCACATAGTACACAAATTAGATTCTGGATGAACCAAATAGAAGGGATTCCAAACCTATTTATTTTTCTCAGAAACAAATTAGGATACAATTGAAGGTGAAACCTTACAACTATTTAGATGATTGGTTAAAAATGTAGAAAATTAAAGACACCCAGAAAAATGAGTTGAAGAATTAACATGGTGGTACCTTGTCACCATTGTTATTGGCGAGGAAATCCCCATTCTTGGATCGGAACAGTGAGTGAAAACCATGAGCAACGACGCTACCCGCCATGATTTCTCCTCTACAGTTTGTAGGAACCTGCCTCGCTATTCAAAGTAGCTTAACAAAACCACAAATTCATATCTTTTAAATTTTTTGCTCTTTTTTTGAATTAGAAGCTTTAACAGAGAAAAATCAACTTACTGATCTGTCTTCAACTTCTTTTTCTTGAACTCCCTTTTCTTCTTCTTTAGAAATACCTCTCATTCGCAGCCATCTACTCAATAATAATGCAAGACTTCATCTTTACCCACTAAGGACGCCTCAAGGAGAAGAACCATTGTCTCGATTTCGTTGGTCAACGCTCCAAGAAAAAAATAGTCTTTTTAAAATTTTTATATATATATATATATAATCTATTTAAATAAGGCTAAAATTTATTTGGTGGAATTTTGTTTTGGGGAAACTTACCTTGTGTTTGGATGAGAAGTTGCACGAGTGTTTTTTAATATTTATTTTGAGTGGTTAAAAAAAAGATTAGAAATGAGTAGTTAAAAATGAGTTGCTTTCAAAAGTTACAAATAGATTATTAGAAATGAATCGTTAGTATTAAAAAATAATTTTGAGTAGAAATGAGTGGTTAGTATTATGAAATTATTTTGAGTAGATATAAATGAATTATTAGAACTGAGTGAGTTATAAATAAGCGGTTATTTTGAGTAGTAAAAAGTAGAAGTTATTTTGATTAGTTATAAAAACTTTTTTAGATATAATTTTTTAAGTAGTTAATAAATAATCATTTTAAATCCTTTTTAAATATGGTAAACAAACACCCAATGGGGCTGTTTGGATGAGATTTTAGAGGAGTGTTTCAACGAGTGATTATTAATAACTCATTTATATGTAGTTTTTCATACAGTATTTTGAAGAGTGATTGTTAATAGTTCGTTTGGATGTGATTTTTAGATTGAGGAGTTATAGAACAGGTAGGTTACTTTTTTAATGATGTGATATTTATAAATTTTTTTAATATTTAATAAGTTATAATTTCACTTTATTTATTTATTATTTGAAATTCTAAATTATTTTTTTATACTTTGAAATTTCTTTTAAAATATTTATTTTATTTATATTTTTAAATTTTTCAGTGAGAATACGTTTTATTTTCTGTAATAATATTATCTTATTTTCGTAAAAAATAATATCATCTTATTTATGTTTTGTTGATAATATCACTTTTTTTAATAAAATCATTTAATTTAATTTTAATGGTCTTTTTGTGTTAATTTTAAAAATTAATAATCGTAAATAGATGAAAAAATCAAATCAAAACAAAACAATTTATAAAACTATCGTTATTTTATAATTATGGAAAAAATTATAAAAATACAATATTATTAATGAGAATACTCTCTAATTAATTAGTTGAAAATTACTAATATTAAATAATTAAAAAAAGAAATATTTTTTTTTAACAAAAAAATTTCAATTAACTTCTTTAAAATTAAAGATATGAGGTAAAATAAAAAAATAAATATAATAATAAAACATATTTAAAGCAATTTCTAAAATTTAATATTAGGTGAATGAGTAGAAAATATAAGCATAATAATAATAATATATATATCTTAAAAAATATTAAAAGCACATAAAAAAAATGAAATTTTGAAAGAAAACAATATAATGAAATATTGGATAAAATTTTTAAAAAAATGAATACTGAAAAAAATATCAATTAATTAATTTCAAATATTAATTTTCTAATTGAATGACTCACTGTCACAATGATTTCATTGTTTGGTTCTAAACTAGTTTAACACCAGCGCCTCAGGTTCGATCCCGAGAGTCGGTATTTACTCCTCATCCCCCTATATGTATTAAGAAAATATATATAATTATTATAAAACAATAACAAAATATATTTTCTAAATCGTAATATTGGGAAAATGAGTAGAACATATAATAATAAAAAAATAAAAATATATCATAATAATTTTTATTTACAAAAACATGAATTTTTTTATAAAAATGTGAAAACGAAAGTATTTTTAAAAAATTAAAAAGGAATTACTAAACAAAAAAACCCCTAAAAAAGAAATAAGAATGGTAATATTTGAGAAAAATTAAAAATAAATTATTTAAACAAAAATTTTAAAAATAATTAAAAAAACTAAAATAAAAATAAATATATAGGTGGGCACGTGGCACATTGGAATTGGGCCACGTGGCCCACCTTTTCCTTTAGCCTAACACGCGTTTAGATTGAGGAAAAAAAAAGAAAAACTAGCGGCCGGTAGCTAGTGGCGAGCGGCTGGCAAAAACGCACACCAAACCGTCCTAATGAGCTCTCTTTTTAATACCTAATTTGTTTAAGAGAAATACTTTCCTTCACATGCATGTGGAGGCAAACCCTACTCATTACCTATGTGCCACTTTTATAACTACTCATTCCACTCATTTCTTTTTTTTTTCTTTTTTTTTTTTGTATTTTTTGGTTTCCATCCTTTCTTGTCATAATATTTAATACATTTTTAGTGTTAGTTTTATTTTTGATATATATATATATATAATTTTAAATAAAATGTTGTGTGTATTATTTAATATAAATATTGTTTTATCTTTATTTTGGATTTTTTTCAATGTTAAATTCTCATCTATATTTAATGTTTTCTTACCAAATCCATAAAATCATTAATTTTTAATTTTATAATATTTTTAGGTCAAATTAACTTTTTAATTGATTATTTTTAAATAGTAGAAAACTAGCTAAAAAAATTTCACATTTCAAATGTGAATGACCACATAACTATCTTTAAAAGTAATATTTTTAAATTTCTTTTGAAAATCGAGAAATTGAAACTTCGCTCCCCTATACCCGAGACACCACTGGCCCGTCACCGTTAATCTTTAAAATTAATATTTTTAAATTGAAATCATCATAGAATCAAAACATTATTATTATTATTTAATGAATTTCTATTATATTTAATAAATGATATGTGCCACTTTTATAACCTCTCATTTCTTTTTTTCTTTTTTCTCTTTTTTGTTTTCTATATGATCATTCTTTTCTTGTTATAATATTCTATACTTTTGAATGCCAAATTTGTTTTTGGAATGTATACATAATTCTTAATAGATGTTTTATTTATTATTAATTTTACCTTTTTAATGCTAATTTTATTTTTGAAATATTATTAAAGTGGCGCATAGGCCATGAGTAGGTCTTGTCTCTATATGCATGTGGAGACAAGTATTTCTCTTTATTTAAAGGGAAATTATAGTAACTAAACCACATTAAAAAAAGTATTTATAGATATAGACTCCGAAGTTTTTTTTTGCAAAATTAATTTTTTTTATTAAAATTCGTAATTATTAATTTTCCATTAATACTATTTTTCCATTTATCACATTTAATACTGATTTTTTGAATTAAAACACTCATTTAAAATATACTCCCCATCCTTTTAAAACATACCATATTTAATTGTCAACCATTTTAATGCAAAAGATCTTAATTCCTTTTCTCATTTATCTCCCATCTTTCTTCTTTTTTCTTTTTCGTTTCACTCATCTTCCTCAATTCTCCATTCCTCCATTTTTGTTTCTTCAATTCCTTCATTCTCTCTTTTCACATTCCGGCCACCAGGTAAAACGTAAATTTCGTTGGTCACAAAGCTCTGATCAGACGGTATAATCATACGAGTTCAGTCATCTTCTTTCAATAATATTCGTTTTTCACAATATTTGTATAACGTTTTTTTCCTTATTCATCACCATTAGTAGGTTACTATTCATTTTTTTCAGTATAGTCGTGATCTGATATGTCTCAGATTGTTCGGTATGGCATGTATTATTCTTATTTATGTCATTTTTGTACAATTAATTCATTTATATTCCAGTCTTTAGAATGTCAAAAATCATGTTATAAAATGCAATAAAATCATGTGAAGAACAATAGTTTCTTCATAGATTCCAATCCATACTGTGGTATAATTGACTGTAACACATCTATAACACTGTATAATTAAGTATACATCGTATGTTCACACGTCCTCAATTTCTATATAGCTGAAGGAATTGTATAATTGAGTATATACCGTATGTTCATATTATGTTTTAGATTAGTTATACTATACATCTTTTATTTATAGGTTCATCAATAATTTCATTTGAAATTACACACAGTGTTCTTTACAATATCAATATTTCTGTTTAGAAATGTATTAAAATCATATGTAGAATAGTACTATCTATGTACTAAAATGTCCAAGTCCTGGTATACTTGAGTATTATCTACTCTAGTTTTCCATGTACCGTTATATTACTATATAAACTATACAAAACTCTATATGTTTCATTATTTCATTATACATATTGTATAACTTACACGGTTCATTTATGGTTTATTATTCGTTCTATTCATGTCTAATACATTTTTTGTACTCATATTACTATTCGTTACATTTCCATTCCACAATAAGGTATTGTTTATACATGTATATTATACGACTTTTAATATAGAACAATATTGTTTGGAAATTGTTGTAAAACTATACAACTTTTTCTTATAGGTTCAACAAGCATCTCAATCCGTATTACATAATGGTCGGTAGGATGAAAATGAGATGTACCATAATCATGAAGTAGCTGAAGAGCGTCGCATAAATATTGAGGAACACATTCACTCAATGATGATTTTACATTACAATCTTTTTTTATGTCGAACGCTTTCAGTTTCAATTTTGTGACCCATGAGACCTTTTTATTTACTATTGATCTCATTTTGAATAGTAATTTTGTGTGAAGTTGTTCCAACATTTCGAGTCTCTATCAATTCACAAATATTACATATGTTATTTCCCAATGTTTTACTATACGGTATTGTACATTCAAAATAACTTGTTCGCTGTCGCAAACATATTAAATCACACTACAAGTATCCATATCAGCAAATTAAAAACTTTTAAAAAACACATAAATTTTTAAAATACAGTATGGTACATGATATCTTATGGTTGTACCGTATATACCAAGTTATTTCAATACTGTATGATTATCAAACATGTTATGATTTCAATCAACGAAATTGAACATTCAACAACTCTTACGGTTTATTTATAAATAAAACTATCAGAATCAAATAACATGTACATTACTAACTATACTGTATGTAAATCACAATAATACCTCTAACAATGTATTGTTGCCAGTTTCGTCATGCAATTAATGCACCATAAATAGGCGGTTTCTGGTTTGGAATGTGAGACAAATTTTATTTCTTAAAATTTTTCTTCTCAAATGAAAAACCAATAATTTGATTGTTATTTCAAAATTTATAAGGTATTTAAAAAGGAAGATGAAACGCCTCAAATAAATGTGATTTCGGAGGATATGTTTTTTCACAATTAATGCCCCTAAATTTGCGCTTTGTGGTTTTGAATGTGAGATGATTTTTCTTTTTTGAAATTTTCCTTCCAGAATTAAAAAACCACCAATAGGAGGGTATGATTGTAATTCATTATTTTCGAATTTTATAATGTATTAAAATAAAATCTACTTTTGCTAATATTTTTGTAGATACCTATATTTGTAAATACTTTTCAAATATAGTCTATTTATGAAAAAGCACTAATTTAAATAAAGCTAAACTTTTCTAATTTCCAAATTTATTAAATTGTGTAGTATTAAATAAATTGAATAATTATTATTTACTTATTTGGTTGTTCCTTAACGTTAGTTTTTTATTGTTTAAAATATTAATTTGATCCAAGTTTCTTCTATACTAGTCATTGTACGTTCAATGTTTTAGTTCATGTAAATTGATATCTATAACAAATTTGAAGTTAAATTTAATTGAAAATGAATGTGATAATAGATTGTTAATTATGATTAAAAACTTGGTCAATTTAAACTTAGAGATTTCACACAAAATAAAAAGGAAAAAAAAAATTATCCCTTGATTATGAGATTTGTGTCAACAATATTTCTAAACTTTGAAAAGTTTCAAGTATTAATAAACGTGTAAAAAATGTCTTTATCATTAAATTTGGATGGAAACCGTTAAAATGTTGTTTAACAAATACCCATAAACTTTGAAAAGGTTTAAAAAATACTCTTGAAATTTAAAAAAGTTTTAAAAGTACCTTTAAATCTTAAAAAAAAAAAAAAAAAAAAAAAAAAAACCCATGGTCTTAGACACCCCAATTTTCATCTTCACTCTATTGTGTGCCCCAATTTTCATATTCAGAGTTTGACATTAAATTCAAATCGCCAATTTTCATCTGTCAAACATGAGTCAAAATGAACTACAAATCGCCAAGGTTGAAGAAGCTCTTCAAAATTGGTCGATTCCAAAAATTGATTCAAAATTGGTTTACAAAAACCCTAATTCAATGTTCTTCCAAAAGAACTGCATCAAACTTTCTGAGCATGTAGTGCCTATCGATCAAGATAGCACAACGTTCAACCTATTCTCAAAGAACATGATTCTTCGTCATCGACAAGAATTCAAGTTCATTCATATTGGAATGGTTCAGGTAGCCATTAAACCTTTGTTTAGACTTGGTCTAGACATCTCAGTCCTTGTTTCCCTTCGAGACAAGAGACACAAAACATATACAAATTCTCTCATTGGAATGGTCCAGTCCAACCTAAAAAATGGACCGATCTTCTTCAATTGCTTTCTAAATCTAACTCTTTCATTACCAGACCCAAATATCTTGTCTGCCCTAATGTTAGACGTCAACAAAAATAATCTTGATATTCGATCCGAAACTTACTCAGCAGTAGTGATTTTCCGCATCTGCTATAAGTTGATGCACACAAACGTTGCTTCTAGAGCCCTTCGGAAGTCTGTGAGCGGATTAACCATGCTCATAGAAGCCAACATGGGAAGAGCAACTATCAATGTCCCCAAGACTCTTACTTGGGATCAATTAAATAGGAATTCTTCCTAGGATTTGAAGCAAGTCTGCCCTCCTATAATAAGGAAGCCGACTCCTACTCGAATCATTGAACACAACGACGAAAGCGTCGAGGTAAAATTTGACGATGCTCAAGAAACGTTCCAGCGTACAAAAGAATTCTTGAGATCCAAACCCAACACATCTGAAGTCCATAGGCCTCCTACATCAATCGAAAGATCGAAATCCCTCCAAGTTCAATCAGTTGATTATGACCACGCCTATGCTTCAGTTCATTATGCTGATAGATCTACTTCTCCGACTCAATCGGATATGGAAAGTCGATCAGTCGCGGAAAGCCAGATCAACGTCATCCTCTCCTTCTCTATCAATAAAGACCTCCTCAAGAAAGACTTTCTTTCTAAGGAAAACAAGGAGAAGAGGGAGAAATTCTTCAAGGAATACTCAGAAGAAGAGCGGAACACCATCCGTTCTCAGTGGTATTCATACATGGAGGACGTGCAACAAGACATTCCATTCTTTATTTGGATGGAACTGGGAGTCAATGTCCTCACTGAATCAAAGTGGAAAACCACGCAACGAGGAATCGTCCATGGCACTCATCCCCCACTTAAAGAAGTGGAAATTGAGACAACATATGGGGATAAAATTATAGCATCTCCATTCAAAACAATCTCAAGAGATGAAAAAGACCCACCTTCTCTAAAGGATATAAAGATTATCCAGCATCAAAATAACTACTCAAACAAATTATTGTCAACAATCGCCAAGCAAGTCGACAAAATTGAGGAGAAAATCCAAAAGGAGGCGAAACCTTGCTTCAAACCATCTTCTCTCTACCTCAAAGGTGCTCCACCCGTGGATCAATCGATACCTCTATTCAAAGAATGCTTGGAGAACTAAAGCAAAGTACCGCTTCTTCTTCAGCAAGTCAGGGAATCAATGTTATTTTCGAACCCTCAGATTACGATATCGAGATGTTCAAAAAAGAGTATTTGAATCGAGAAATCTCTCCCCCTACAAACGAGCCAAAAGAAGTCCACGGTATTAACGTAGACCACCGAGTGTATTACAAGAGACCTTCATTCCCAAATATAGAATTTGAGGAAAAAGGCATCATGACAGGCGCAACTTACGGCGGCAATGAGATTTATGAATGAAATTTAGATGGCCTTTCAGACTATTTTATTCTAAATCTCATCAGTTGTATGCTGATGGAGGTAAGCGCCTACAAATTGAAGGATAATTCCGATCATGAGACTGCTCAAATCCTAGTCTCTGGATTCAGTGGAGTCCTCAAGGATTGGTGGGACAAGTACATGTCCAAAGAAGATAAGAAGATTATCCTTACTCATAAAACAAATAGGATTATGTAATAACCCAAGGTTTTGTATTTGAAATAAGACTTATGGCACACTTGTAGTTAAGTTAAAGTTAAAGGGCATTTTGGTTAATTGTAAGGAGATATTTAAGCTTCTTTTGAGAACCCCAAATCCCTAAACCCATCATGCGTACTGTTCATCCGCCCCATCTGAGCAGCTGGTCGTTTCCGGTGAGTTGGGTTTCGTCGTCGGCATCTTCATGTGGGTTAGGGAGTTGCTCGTGAGTCTTCGCAGCAGCTCGAGCCCAACTTCCTCCCGAGCTCGTTGTCGCGGCTCGTGAGTCGCTGGTCGTATGCAGCGCAACCGTTCTTGCTTACATCGTCGCCGTTTGGGTTCGCCGGAGCCGTGGGAGTGTCTTACAGTCATGGGTCCGAGCACAAGGCGTCGTTGTTGGTTCTGCCTGCGCCGAGGAGCAGCTCGAGGAAACGTGTGGGTTCGTGGCCGTCGCGGGTTCGAGGCGTCTTGAGCGATGTGGGTTTTTCGGCTGTTTCGTCCGCGCGGGTCTTGGCTGGTGTGCGTCGCGAGTCACCGTGGAGCAGTCGCCGTGTCCGCCGTCGCTGGAGCTTGAGGGTGATAGTTCTTTCTCTCTTTTGCTTTCTTTTATTTTGAGTTAGGTTGAAAATGGTGGCTAAATGAGGAAGAAGATGGGTGTTTGGTAAATGGGTTTTGTTATTTAAGTTGGGTTAAGCCTATTCTAAGGTGGAATAGGGGCTGTTTGTTATGGGTTGGAGTTATTTAAATGATGAACAAGGATTGTTTGGCTACAAGGATTCTAGCTTGTTAAAGGAAGGTTTATGGATTGTTTGTTTAGGTTCAAACTCATCTATTTGATGGATTAAGGACTGTTTGGGTGTGAGTTTTAAAACCATTTTTAAGTTGGTATAAAGTTATTTAAGTTGAGAATAAGGATCGTTTGTTTGCAAGGTTGAGATTATTTGAGTTATGATTTAGTGATGTTTGGTTTCAAGTTTAAAGTTGTCTAAATCATGGATAATTGGTGTTTGTTTATTGGATTATGTTATTTAAAGCATTGGCTGAGCCTGTTTGGCTAGTAGTGTAATGTATGTTCGGTATCGAGTTATGGGTTTTTGGCTTAGGTAAAATGATGGTTTTTGACCCATTGACTTTTATTGACTTTTGTTGACTAGATTTGACCCGAGCTATTCTTCGTTCATCAAGTCGAGGTTGTGTAGCGTGTGAGTCACCAAGTGCCGCCGGGACACGTTTTTCGAGGTTCTTCCCTATTTGATAAATTCGATATTCTGGATCTGATTTTGATGGTCTAAGGTGCTAGTTTTGACCGGTTGTTCGTTTCAGGGCTCAGAATTTTATTTGGCTAGTTTGAGCTTCCAATGGATTCAAAGAGAGCTGTTAGTGGATTGGCCAAGGTAAGGGACCTGTTACCCCCTTCTCGAGGCCCGTGGCTATTACATGTGTTGGATTGACTGTATTCACTTACGTGTTTGATGTGGCATAATCTGTGTTGTTTGTGCTTGCATTGATTATATTGAGAGCATGTAACATCTGATTGATATCATGTTAAGGCAAGCATGTAGATTATGTTGATTATATGGCCATGCATGAACTACTGTATGTTGATTGATAGAGTCGGTCTCGCATGACAGTCCTTATGTCCCATTGGGGGCTTGCATGACGTTTGATGCACGACTTGGTGCTTCGTTTGGACGCAAACGAGACACGGAGACCGGATAGAGGATACTAGTAAGCGGATGTGCATGGTTTGTGGCCGGCACGTGTGGTCCCTCGCCGTCGGGTTCCCGTGGATGGTTGGCCCACCAGGCTCACGGCCCTGTCGGCATTTTACTAGTAGCCTAGGGTGCTCTCCAGGTATGTGGTTGGGTTTGTGGCCCTTTGGTGAGCGTGCTGGATCCACCCTCACCGTGAGTATGAGACCTGTGGGATTTGTGGTCCCTTAGCTACCAGGCTTCTCTACTCGCAGGATCCCTCGGCCTGGAGCAGGTATCCCAGATTGCCTTAGAGATTTGTGGTCTCTATTGGCCTTTAGGTCTTTGGTTTGTGGCCTCAGACCGCTCTGCGTGGCGTGGATCTTGGACATGGTTCCTAACCCTTTTCGCCCAGGAGCTCGGGTTTTGTGGACCCCTTGATTATGTTGCTATCTTGCATGTTCGTGATGCTTTTGACCTGATGCATGTCTTTACCCCGAGGTGGGGAATCCTTACTGAGTTGCAAAACTCACCCTTTCCACTGTGGAATCCCACAGGTACTACGAGATTGTATCGAGATGGGTGATCGGACGAGCTGAAGATGACCATGGGACCCGCTGCATTATTCTCATTTAGAGTCGTCTAAATTTCTTCTTTCTGCATGAACTATTTAAGGGCGTGATAAATGGAACCTGTTTTATCGAGTTTTTATGTTTTGACTTTAGGGTACCCTAAGACTGTTTTAATGAATTTATCTCTTATAACCTTGTTCTTCCGAGTTGTTTTAAAGGAGTTTTGTTTTAAATTTACATGCCCGAGATTGCGAATACTATTTTCATGCATTGTGAGTTAAGGACTTAGGTTTAGACCCTAGATTGGGTCGGGTCTTTCTGATTGGTATCAGAGCTCAGAGTCATAGATTCTGTAGACTAGCTTACATCGTAGGCTATTGTTTTGGTCCCCATGGTCTTCAGCTGTCGATCTCCATCAGGTAACTTGGTAGTGGATTAAGGATTTTAAAGTATGCTTAGTTATGATTAACACGGTTTGTTTATTGTATGTTATTTCTTATTATCATACTTGCATGCTAGCCCAAAGCTTTTGGAGGGGACTGAGATGTCCCTAAGTATGTTGTAAATGTGGAGATTCCTAGTAGAGTTACTAGAAATTTTGTTAAAGGTTCAAGGTGCTGTTGAGCAGCTTGAGTTTTTGAGCTCAAGAGGAGCACCGGTCTTGAGGTGCGGTTTTCTAGAGGTCAGCATGAGGTGTAACCCTAGAGTTGGATCAGAAAAAAAAAGATACCCAGTGTTGTGGCTGATGCGGCAAGCGCAAGAATTGAGTGAAAGATGAGATGCTGGTTGTTGCAGAAAACAATTTCAAGCATCTCTTCAGGGTGTGTTGGAGGTTGATCAGGTGTCTACACCGGTTGCTAATGCTCAGGATTTTAAAAAAAAAAAAAAAAAAAAAAAAAAAAAAACAAGAATTTTCAAAGATCTTATGAGAGTTTAAGAAGTGGGATCCGTACCACCTTGTTGGATTGTCTAAAACCCATTTAGTAGCTGAGGCGTGGTTGTCGCTGTTCGAGATGATCTTCAACCACCAAGTTTGCCCAGTGGGGGTAGGAGATTCAACGTGATGTTTCACTTGGGAGTTTGAGACAAAGGTCTGGAAATGGTCTATGCTGATTTTTCCTAGAGGGTTCGACCGTTTCAGAGTTCATTGACCTCAGAGAATTTGTTTGGCTTGCCAAAGGTTGATAAGCGAGAGGGTGTCGATTCAGTTCTCCTTCTTTGATGAGGGGAATGATGCGATGTCGATTTATGTAACTAATTGGACTTGCAAGTTTTTCCAAGGAGCTCACTCATGTTGTTTGGCAAGAGAGAAAGTTGAGACTACCAAATCATCTAGGTTTGGGAGTCAGCAGCAAGTTTAAAGATTCGATGGGTTTGAGGTCAAGCCAGTTGGAGGGCTGTGTTTGGCGAATCGTTAGATGCCGTCCCAGGTTGCCTCTAAGTATGTTTTATCCAATTCTTGGTTTGGAGGTGGTTGTCGAGAGAACCATGTTGTGATTGCTAGCGAGTGTAAGGAAGTGTTCTTTAGGCATCTCAGAAAGGTGAAATTTGTTAGCTCAAAAGAGGAAGTAAGAGAGAGTCTTTCGTCGATTTCGACCAAGAAGGTAAGGAAGCCATTAGCTAAGGAAGTGTGGGATTTATTACATCCAGTATTAGAAGTATGAAGTTTTGAGTGGGCTGTTAGTTCAGTTCCAGTGGTGATAAAGTTCGCCGATGTATATCTTGTGGATCTGACAAGATTGCCTCCGCCCTGAGTAGTGCTCTTTTAAGTTAAGCTTGTGCTAGGGAATGACCCCATCTCAAGGTTTTGTTTGTGATGCCCTCGGTAGGGTTAAAATAACTTGAAGGTTCAGTTGCAGGAATTAGTTGATAGTGGTTTCGTCCGTCCAAGTGTGTCATTGTGGGAGCACTTAGGCTGCTTCTTAAGGAGAAAGATGGACCTATGAGCTTTGTGTTGGCTATGTAAAGCTTGTTAAGGTATCAGTTGAGTTCAGATACTCATTCGATCAACATCAGTGCGTCATAGTGGTTATCCAGATTGTTTGGTTGTGGTTTCCATCAATTGAGGATCAAGGAAGAGACGTCTCTAAGACAACTTTTAGATCTTGCTTCGGTCACTGGTATTTCTTAGTGATGTCAATTGAACTGTCAATTGTCGTGCAGCGGTTATGGGCATGATGGATAGAGTATTAAGGATTTTTGAGCAAGTATGTGTTCGCATTATGATCGATATCTTGGTTTGCTAAGTTATAGTCAGATCACGAGGAGTTGACATGAGTTTTGTTAGCACTTCGGGAAAGTGGTTTGTTTGCTAAGTTTCTAAATGTGAGTTTTGGTTGGATTCAATGGCCTTCTTTAAGGCCATGTGATTTCTCGTTAAGGAATTTCAGTGGATCTTATTGTGACCAATGCAGTGAGCAGTTAGAACCAGGTTGACATCAGTTGTAGAGGACCAATGACACAGTTCGCCAGAGAGAGTCGGGCGTTGTGTGATCAGTTGAGTGCGAGACTGATTCAGTATTTTGAGAAGATGTTTGATTTCAGCACCATTTGGTCAGTACCTGAGAGGTTAGAGGGATTGTGGCTTGCAGTGATGCTTCTAAGAAGGTCTGTGTTGTGCCCTTGCTGAGATAGAGAATAGTACTAGCGTGTGGGCCCGACAGCTTAAGTCGTATGAGCAGATCTTTGATTCACGTCCTGAAGTTAGCATTTGTGGTATATGCTTGGAGATCCTACATGCGTTGCGTGTTTGGAGAGAAGTTGTAGTTTTCGTGGTTCCTAAGAGATTTAAAGTATTGTTTCATCCAGAATGAGCTGTTTTGAGGTAGCACTGGTTGTTTAAGCTTGTAAGACTATGATTGCGAGGTTCCTTACCACCATGGTAAAGATCTTGTGGTTGCTCTTGCACTAGGTAGAGAAGTTCATTTTTAGTGGAGTTTGTTGTTTCTCTGTTGTTAGGGCCTTGTCTCGACCGAGAACAGTGGTGTTGATTGAAAGACGTTAGTTTAGTTATCAGTGCGGTTGTTGTGAGGCCGAGATTTGTAGCCAGTCAGTTACAAGCGAGATTGCAGTCGGGAGAGCACACTCAGATATATGTTGCTTCTATTGTGAGTGGCAGCTCAGTTAGAAACTCAGTATGTCTGTTGATGTTGAAATTAGGCCCAGGTTCTTGTTAGATGTGTATAGTTCGTCGTTTTCTTGGCACCTCGAGGTTACCAAGAGTTAAGGAGGTCAAAGGATTCTGTGACTATGGATTATCGAGCAGCGAGATTGTTGGAGTTCCAGTTTGGGGTTGAATTTTTAGCAGGTGAGTTTACTTGGTTGTTGCAGCCCCTTAGTTCTCAGAGTGAAAGTGGAACGAGGTCTCTATGAGTTTCATTTCAAGACTTTCTAGGGCGAGAGGTTTCACCATGATATTGGCGATTGTGGATCGACTTACCGATGAGCGCAATTTATTCCGGGAAAATTTGGATTGTTCTGTTGAGAAGTGAGCATAGTTTTACTTGAGAAGGATTTTCAAGTAGCATGGGGTTCTGGCGAGATCGTTGTAGAAAGAGGCATTCATCCACTTCACACTTTTGGGAGAGCCTTGGGAAGGCGGTGAAACTACTGCAAGTTCGGTGCAACTTTTCATCCGTAGAAAGATGATCGGGCCGAGGAGTCGAGTAAGATCTTAGAGGATATGTTGAGTTCCGTTGAGTTTTTCTCTCTATGCGGATGAGACAAGTGGATGTATCCGAGGAGTTTGCTTGTACCATTATCGATCCATTGTTGGTTGGTACTGTTTGAGGCACTGTTTGAAAAGTGGTAGATCTCCTGTCCCTTGGGATGAAGTTGAAGAAAGAATGTTGTTAGGGTCTGAGTTGTTGTAGTGCCAAGTGATGCAGTTCATGAGATCCATGCTAGAATGATTATAGCTCGGGGCCGTTAGAAAAGTTGTGCAGACGTTTGTCGCAGAAATATAAAACTTGAGATTAGCAGGATTGTGTTTTAAAAGTGGCATCGTTGTGGGGAATGCAGAGTTTTGAGGTAATAGAGAGCTGAGCCTGAGTGGTTTGCTCGCTTGTAATTTCTTGAGTGAGTTAGTGCAGTATTGTGTCGTTCAGTTGTTTCCGTTGGTGTTGCATTAATGCGATGTTAACTATGCCTTTGTCATTGCATGTTTCATTGTTTCATCAGTATGGGCTAGGCTTGTTCCATGTTGATCATGAGCCTTTGGGGTTAAATGAGATCTTAGCTTTTGAAGAGAAACTTGTTGAGATTTTGAGACCGAGATTGTAAAGTATGAGGATTAGTGAGTGCTTTCGTTAAAGTATCGTTGAGGTGGTTATGCACTCTTGTTGTTTTGGGTTATTTGAGCCTTAGTCAACTTTCGAGGACGAAAGTTTTCTAAGGGGGGAATATTGTAATAACCCAAGGTTTTGTATTTGAAATAAGACTTATGGCACACTTGTAGTTAAGTTAAAGTTAAAGGGCATTTTGGTCAATTGTAAGGAGATATTTAAGCTTCTTTTGAGAACCCCAAATCCCTAAACCCATCATGCGTACTGTTCATCCGCCCCATCTGAGCAGCTGGTCATTTTCGGTGAGTTGGGTTTCGTCGTCGGCATCTTCATGTGGGTTAGGGAGTTGCTCGTGAGTCTTCGCAGCAGCTCGAGCCCAACTTCCTCCTGAGCTCGCTGTCGCGGCTCATGAGTCGCTGGTCGTATGCAGCGCAACCGTTCTTGCTTACATCGTCGCCGTTTGGGTTCGCCGGAGCCGTGGGAGTGTCTTACAGTCATGGGTCCGAGCACAAGGCGTCGTTGTTGGTTCTGCCTGCGCCGAGGAGCAGCTCGAGGAAACGTGTGGGTTCGTGGCCGTCGCGGGTTCGAGGCGTCTTGAGCGATGTGGGTTTTTAATCGCATTTCGTCCGCGCGGGTCTTGGCTGGTGTGCGTCGCGAGTCACCGTGGAGCGATCGCCGTGTGTCGCCGTCGCTGGAGCTTGAGGGTGATAGTTCTTTCTCTCTTTTGCTTTCTTTTATTTTGAGTTAGGTTGAAAATGGTGGCTAAATGAGGAAGAAGATGGGTGTTTGGTAAATGGGTTTTGTTATTTAAGTTGGGTTAAGCCTATTCTAAGGTGGAATAGGGAAATTTTGTTTGTTATGGGTTGGAGTTATTTAAATGATGAACAAGGATTGTTTGGCTACAAGGATTCTAGCTTGTTAAAGGAAGGTTTATGGATTGTTTGTTTAGGTTCAAACTCATCTATTTGATGGATTAAGGATTTGTTTGGGTGTGAGTTTTAAAACCATTTTTAAGTTGGTATAAAGTTATTTAAGTTGAGAATAAGGATCGTTTGTTTGCAAGGTTGAGATTATTTGAGTTATGATTTAGTGATGTTTGGTTTCAAGTTTAAAGTTGTCTAAATCATGGATAATTGGTGTTTGTTTATTGGATTATGTTATTTAAAGCATTAAATTTGAGAACTGTTTGGCTAGTAGTGTAATGTATGTTCGGTATCGAGTTATGGGTTTTTGGCTTAGGTAAAATGATGGTTTTTGACCCATTGACTTTTATTGACTTTTGTTGACTAGATTTGACCCGAGCTATTCTTCGTTCATCAAGTCGAGGTTGTGTAGCGTGTGAGTCACCAAGTGCGCGCGGGACACGTTTTTCGAGGTTCTTCCTATTTGATAAATTCGATATTCTGGATCTGATTTTGATGGTCTAAGGTGCTAGTTTTGACCGGTTGTTCGTTTCAGGGCTCAGAATTTTATTTGGCTAGTTTGAGCTTCCAATGGATTCAAAGAGAGCTGTTAGTGGATTGGCCAAGGTAAAGGGACCGTTACCCCCTTCTCGAGGCCCGTGGCTATTACATGTGTTGGATTGATTGTATTCACTTACGTGTTTGATGTGACATAATCTGTGTTGTTTGTGCTTGCATTGATTATATTGAGAGCATGCAACATCTGATTGATATCATGTTAAGGCAAGCATGTAGATTATGTTGATTATATGGCCATGCATGAACTACTGTATGTTGATTGATAGAGTCGGTCTCGCATGACAGTCCTTATGTCCCATTGGGGGCTTGCATGACGTTTGATGCACGGCTTGGTGCTTCGTTTGGACGCAAACGAGACACGGAGACCGGATAGAGGATACTAGTAAGCGGATGTGCATGGTTTGTGGCCGGCACGTTCTCGATGGGGATTTGTGGTCCTCGCCGTGCGGTTCCGTGGATGGTTGGCCCACAGGCTCACGGCCTGTCGGCATTTTACTAGTAGCCTAGGGTGCTCTCGGTATGTGGTTGGGTTTGTGGCCCTTTGGTGAGCGTCTTTGGATCCACCCTGTGTGAGTGAGTATGAGACTGTGGGATTTGTGGTCCCTTAGCTACTGAGCTTCTCTACTCGCAGGATCCCTCGGCCTGGAGCAAGTATCCCAGATTGCCTTAGAGATTTGTGGTCTCTATTGGCCTTTAGGTCTTTGGTTTGTGGCCTCAGACCGCTCTGCGTGGCGTGGATCTTGGACATGGTTCCTAACCCTTTTCGCCCAGGAGCTCGGGTTTTGTGGACCCCTTGATTATGTTGCTATCTTGCATGTTCGTGATGCTTTTGACCTGATGCATGTCTTTACCCCGAGGTGGGGAATCCTTACTGAGTTGCAAAACTCACCCTTTCCACTGTGGAATCCCACAGGTACTACGAGATTGTATCGAGATGGGTGATCGGACGAGCTGAAGATGACCATGGGACCCGCTGCATTATTCTGTTTAGAGTCGTCTAAATTTCTTCTTTCTGCATGAACTATTTCAGGGCGTGATAAATGGAACCTGTTTTATCGAGTTTTTATGTTTTGACTTTAGGGTACCCTAAGACTGTTTTAATGAATTTATCTCTTATAACCTTGTTCTTCCGAGTTGTTTTAAAGGAGTTTTGTTTTAAATTTACATGCCCGAGATTGCGAATTCTATTTTCATGCATTGTGAGTTAAGGACTTAGGTTTAGACCCTAGATTGGGTCGGGTCTTTACAGATTATTAAACAAGAATAAGGATCCTTTCCTGAAATGGCTGATGTACCTGACGTTGTTAATATGCTTGTGTACACAATAACAAAGTTTTTCATTGGAGATCCAATTGTATATCAAGAAAGATCTGCCTCTATTCTCCTAAAGATGAAATGCAAATCTCTTGGAGACTTTAGGTGGTACAAAGACATGTATCTGGCTAAGGTCATGATACGATCAGATTGCGCTTTGCCGCTCTAGAAACAAAAGTTCATTGAAGGACTTCCCAATCACTTTTCTCAAATAGTTGAAGAAGTTCTTCGGACTGAAGGAGGAGGAGTCATTGACTGAGACTCCCTAACCTATGGAGATATAAGCTTCATCATCATCCAAGAAGGTATCAAACTCTGCAGAGAACAAAAGCTCCGTCAAAAGATTGATGATCCGAGGATAAGAAGAACTGTCCTAGGATCCTTCTGTGATCAATACGGTTGCAAAGGGATTGAGCAACCCTCTACTTCAAGACGAAGAAATCATAAGAAGCATTTCAATTCTTCGCGTGTATCTCGGTATGATAACCGAAAATATCATGAGAAAAAGTCTTATGATAATCGCCGAAGAAGTTCTTATCAAAAACCCCGCTATCAAAACCGATATCAGGGTAAAAGAAAATATACTCCTTAGAAGGGAAAAGAATTTTGTTTCAAATGCAAGCGGCCAGGCCACTTTGCAAATAGGTGTCGAGTTCGCGGCAAAATCAATGAGCTTTACATTGATGAAGAGCTCAAGAATCATATTCTAAATCTTGTTATATCTGACTCCGAATATGAAGAATCAGATAATAGTGAGATATAGGTCAGATCCTCGATGACCATGAGGATTCAGACAACACTTCTTCAAGCAGCGATGGAACAATCAACCACATCGGCACAAGAGCGTGCGGTGGTTGTATCATTGTCCTTATAATGGATCAACGTGCTCTCCTAGACATTGTTGAGAGAGTTAGCGATCCAGAATTACAAAAGAAGATCATTACCGATCTTAAGGCCTCTCTTGATGCTGTCGCACCAGCTCAAAAGCAAGAAAAGGCCAAGACAAAGGAACCGTATAAGCCATACGACATAATGGACGTAATGGAACAGTTTTTGGTAACAAAAACCGTACAACAAAGAACCTTCAAATCAAGATTAAAAATCTCAAAGCTGAGGTCCAGCAGCTCAAGGTTGACATAGTCAACCATGTTTCAAAACTTTGGGTCAAGGTAGCCACCCTTAGAAGCGCACCAAGCACAGAAGATGCTGATCAAGAGGACGAAGTCCCTGAAGAGCATCAATCCTTCATTGGCCAAATCACCGAGGTACCTTACCAAAAATGGTATACTATGGTTACCCTAAAGGTAGGAGACTTAAAAACAATTTGGTCGCCCTTCTTGATTCAGGCGCGGATCAAAACTGTATTAAAAAAGGTAGAATACCTTCAAAATACTTTGAGAAAACTCAAGTTGAGCTTAAAAGCGCCAATAGTGAACAACTCGAAATCGATTACAAATTATCAAACGCGCATATCTGCAAAGACGGTATTTGCTTCGTGAATACTTTCATGCTAGTCAAGGATCTTAATATGGAAATCATATTAGGAACACCATTCTTGACTCAATTATACCCATTTCAAATTAGTGAAAAGGGTCTAGAATCAAACATCCTTGATTCTAAAATCATATTTGAATTCACTCAACCCGTGAAGACTCACGTAGTTGATGCAATTCAAATCAAGGAAAACCAAATCAATTTTCTTAAAAAAGAAATATCATATAAGAAAATTGAAGAATAACTGATTAATCCAAGAATAAAGATTAGGATTAATCAATTCCAAATGAAGCTTGAACAGGATGTCTGTTCAGACTTCCCAAATGCATTATGGGAAAGGAAACGCCATGTCGTTTCTCTCACCTATACAAAAGACTTTAAGGAAGAAGCAATTCCAACAAAGTCCAGACCTATTCAAATGAATGCTAATCTTCTTGCTATCTGCAAGAAGGAAATTGATGATTTGATGTAGAAGAAGCTGATCAGGCCTTCCAAGAGCCCATGGTCTTGTGTAGCTTTCTATGTCAACAACCAAGCCAAGAAGGAACGTGGTGTCCCCAGGCTGGTAATCAACTACAAACCGTTAAACAAAGTTTTAGAATGGATTCGGTATTTGATTCCAAATAAAATAGATTTAATCAAGCGCATTTCGAATGCCAAGGAATTTTCAAAGTTCGATCATAAATCTGCATTTTGGCAAATCCAAATTGCAGAAAAGGATTGTTACAAAACTGCCTTCAATGTCCCCTTTGGACAATACGAATGGACGTTATGCCATTTGGCTTAAAAAACGCTCCTTCATAATTTCAAAAAATCATGAATGACATTTTCAATGGTTTTCAAGACTTTTCAATTGTTTACATTGACGATGTTTTGATTTTCTCTCAAAATATTGATCAACATTTCAAACATCTCCAAACGTTTTACAATGTTATCAAGAGAAATGGCCTTGTTGTTTCGGCCAAGAAAATCAAACTATTCCAAACCCAAATCCAATTTCTTGGATTTGATATCAATTTGGGCCTCATTAAGCCCATCCATAGGTCCATAGAATTTGCTTCTAAATTCCCGGACATAATTACGGACAAAACCCAATTACAAAGGTTTTTGGGTTGCCTAAATTATGTGGCCGAATTCCTACAGGATATCAGGCCCATTTGCAAACCTCGTTTTGAGAGACTAAAAAAGAATCCAAAGCCTTGGACCTACAAGCATACTGCTGTCGTCCGAAAAATAAAGGCTTTAGTCAAATCAATACCCTGTTTGAGTTTGCTAAATGACAAAGAAAACCTCATAGTGGAGACTGACGCATCCGACATCGGATACGGAGGAATCCTAAAACAGTGTATGGATAAGAAGGAATCCATAGTGCAATTCCACTCTGGCGTATGGAATGACGCACAAAGAAATTACTCAACAGTGAAAAAGGAAATCCTTGCAATTGTACTGTGTATACAGAAATTTCAAGGAGAATTAATAAAAACTGATTCCAGAGCATCTAAATTCATTTTAGAAAAAGATGTAAAAAATTTGGTTTCAAAACAAAATTTTGCCAGATGGCAAGCAATTTTATCTTGTTTCAACTTTGAGGTTTTGCCTATAAAAGGGACGGAAAACGCCCTGGCTAATTACCTCTCAAGAGAGTTCCTCTCTGAATCTTCTCTCTCTCCCTCCAAATGAGCGAAAGAAGAAGCACTAGAGGCAAAAGTGCCTCCTCCTCAAAGCTGCCTTCTGCTGCAAAGCAGCATTCAGTTGCCTCTTAAAAGCAATCTTTTATAGACTACGGACTCGAATTGAAAATTGAATCTGAAAAACTAAAAGATAAGAAGTGGGAGGCAAGACAGGACTCTTGCACTCGAAACCACTTTTGAAAAAGCAATAAAGTAGGTTAAATTATTACAAACTGACAAATATTAAAAAGCAAACAGTACTTACATTATTACAAAAGGACAAATAGTAAAGGAATCTAAATTATCACAAAAGCAAACAGGGGGAGAGATTTCTCGATTCAAATATTCTTTTCTGAACCTGTCGATATCGTAATTTGAGGGTTCGAATATAACATTGATTGCCTGACTTGCTGAAGGAGAAGCGGTACTTTACTTTAGTTCTCCAAGCATTTTTTGAATATTTTTTAGAGCGCCTTTGTCTTTGTCGAGTTTTATACCTTTATTCAGGGGTTGGAGGCTTGAATAGAGCTATCGATTGATCCACGGGTGGAGCACCTTTGAGGTAGAGAGGAGATGGTTTGAAGCAAGGTTTCGCCTCCTTTTGGATTTTCTCCTCAATTTTTTCGACTTGTTTGGCGATTGTTGACAATAATTTGTTTGAGTAGTTATTTTGATGCTGGATATTCTTTATATCCTTTAGAGAAGGTGGATCTTTTTCGTCTCTTGAGATTGTTTTGAATGGAGATGCTATAATTTTATCCCCATATGTTGTCTCGATTTTCACTTCTTCAAGTGGGGGATGAGTGCCATGGACGATTCCTCGTCGCGTGGTTTTCCACTTTGATTCAGTGAAGACATTGACTCCCAGTTCCATCCAAATAAAGAATGGAATGTCTTGTTGTGCGTCCTCCATGTATAAATACCACTGAGAACGGATGGTGTTCCGCTCTTCTTCTGAGTATTCCTTGAAGAATTTCTCTCTCTTCTCCTTATTTTCCTTAGAAAGAAAGTCTTTCTTGAGGAGGTCTTTATTGATAGAGAAGGAGAGGATGACGTTGATCTGGCTTTCCGTGACTGATCGGCTTTCATATCCGATTGAGTCAGAGAAGTAGATCTGTCAGCATAATGAACTGAAGCATAGGGTGGTCATAATCAACCGATTGAACTCGGAGGGATTCCGATCTTCCGATTGATGTGAGAGGCCTATGGACTTTAGATGTGCTGGGTCTAGATCTCAAGAATTCTTTTGTTCGCGGGAACGTTTCTTGAGCATCCTCAAATTTTACCTCGACGCTTCCTCTTTGGATGCATATCTGAAGCAGGAAAAATATTAATAGTAAAGGATCTCAAGAATTCTTTCTCATTACCAATTCGACAGATCATAATTCACAGAAGATCTTTACCCACACCACTACAATCAGGTGATCGTTCATCATTCCTTTGCAATTCAGCCTATCAAGATTCAGGACAAGATTTCATCCATAAAAAACTGCAACAACCGCATCATTCGACAAACTGCTACTATGTTTCTTTTTTTCCAAGTGGAATCCACATCTCACACGTGTTTGTTCATCAAAATCGGTTTGTTACTTCCACAATTTTTCTTCTTCGTCCAATTTGATGATTCTCCAAGTCAATTAGTTTTGGGAAATGGTAAAAATGCTTCACTTTTAGGCAAATATGACAGTTTTTCACATGGTTTTCTTTTGTGCAGTTATTGTTCTAGCATCAGTTGGAGTTGTTAATGACTCTACATGAAGGGGGAATTGAGATTTTTTAGCTAAAAGATGTGACATTTGAGTGAAATTTACTAATTGTGGTGGAGCAAAACGAATTAAAAATTTAGATCCAAACTTCCACAGTTAAGGCACGGTTTGAAGATGTAAAGAGTCGAACTGTCGTTGTCTGAAGATGTAGTTAGCTGGATTGCCACAGTTTGAAGATGTAAAAAGCTGGATTTCCACAGTGTTAGATAGTTGGATTTCCATAGTTTAAAGATGTAGACAATTGGATCACCTCAATTTGAAGATGTAGAGAGTTGGATTACCACAGTCTGAAGATGTAGAGAGTTAGACGCCAGAATTTGAAGATTGAGAGTAGAAATCAGACATTTGTTCGTGAACGATATTATGTAACTTACCCAAATTCTAGTGGGATCAGTTTCACTCTGGATAGAAATCATACACTTCGGTGGTATGAAGGAGGACAAAACTCAGACACGCCGATGGATGTAGTCGAACGTGCTTCTTCGGGGGGAGATGACTCGCGTGGAAGAGGACGGAACGCAGACACGCTAGTGGATGTAGTCGAACGTGCTTCTTCGAAGGGGAGATGGATAGATTTTTAGCTTTGTTCCTCTGTGGTTTCTCAAAAACATCAAACAGTCTCAAAACTAAGTATGAAACTTTACACCTGCAAAATAATGACATTCGGCCTCCATGTGAGGTAAGCATTCATTTTGGTCTTTATTTCTGATTATATCAATTAAAATTTTCAACCACCAAGCAATGTCACCACCCTTGCACCATATGTATGCATATGTAAATGGATGTAAGAGATTTCGAGAGTTATTTTAAATTTCCCATTTCAAATCTTAAACGTATTTTTTAATTATATATTTTGATTTTGAATGTTATAATTTTAATCTTTTTTTATTAAGATTTTAAGGGGATTAGTTAGGTGCTATCTAAATATCAAACAAATAAAAAAAAAACATAAAAAGGGTACAAATGTCATTTATAATATAATAATTTAATTATTAAATTCCATAATATTAAATTTAGACATAGATTTAAATGGGAATAATGGATAGACATTTGATATTTCTTTTTTCCAAAAGTAGACATTTCCCTATTTGACCCTAATATTAATTCACTAAATTGTCATTTACAACAATACCCTTCTTATTAAGACTTTTAATTATTTTCGTATTTGGAAAACTTCCCAACTTCATACCCATTATTACGAAAATTGGAGGCATTTATTGAAAAAATTGAGGACATTTATTACGAAAATTTGGGATATTTATTGCGAAAATCAGAGGTATTCATTTAAAAAATTTGGGGCATTTATTAAAAACATTGTGGCCATTTATTCCGAAAAACCTGTAAAAAAGGAAACTAGGCATAATATTATTTTTTGCATACATATATGTTGAGCAAATAATTTTGTTTGGTGGGTTATAACACCTATCATAACTATAGAGTATTGAAATGACATATTTTATATCGTCCATTCAAAAAAAAAAAAACCATCGTCTAGCCTATTTCTTTATGAAGGTTAATTTTTTTAGTCGGTTTTGTGGATACATAAAGATGTTACAATTTAAAATACTAAATGAACAAGTAACTCAACAACCAAAACAACATAGTCCTTAAGTTATAAATTTTATAAGGTACATTACTAAGATATAAGAAGATTGTACCATCATATGCAGGACGAAAGTTTAAAAAAGGAAATTCATCTCACATTTTAAACAAGTAACCGCCAATTTATGGTATATTAATTGCAGGACGAAAGTAGCGACAATACATTGTTAGAGGTATAGTTGCGATTTACATACAATATAGTTAGTAATGTACATGTTATTTGATTCTAGTAGTTTTATTCATAAATAGACCATATGAGCTGTTGAACGTTCAATTTTGTTGATTGAAATCAAAACACGTTTGATAACCACACAATATTGAGATACTTGGTATATACGGTACAACCATAATATATCATGTATCATACTGTATTTTAAAACTTTATGCTTTTTGAAAAGTGTTTAATTTGTTGATATAGATACTTGTAATGCGATTTAATATGTTTGCGACAACTAACAAGTATTTGTGAATTGATAGAAACTCGTATTGTTTGAACAACTTCACACAAAATTATTATTCAAAGTGAGATCAATAGTAAATAAAAAAGGTCTTATAGGTTACAAAATTGAAATTGAAAGTGTTCGTGTAACAGCCCAGTTTTCTATCCCAGTTTTCGAGGTGCCTTCGGGTCAAGTTTCGGTTGTCGGTTGGGTCGTTAGAGCGGTTTTGTCCCTTGGGGGTATTTTGGTCCTTTGGCTCTTCGGGCAGGATTTGTGGTTTTCAGGGCTTCGAGGTAGCTCCTGCCTTTGTCGTGGCTTGTTTGGGTTGGACTGCGAGTCCCGAGATGTTTGGGCTTTTAGTTTGGGAGTTCGGTTGTCATTTGGGTTTTGGGCAAAATGATGGTTATTTGGGTGTTTCCTTCGGGATTCGAGAGGGCCTTGGTATTGGTTTGGGAGGTTGATTTCAGTGAGTTTTGTTGTTTGGAAAGGTTGCTTCAGTCGGGTTTCGAAGGAGGAAGCCGGGAAATGGGATTTTGAGGTTTTAAGTGGATAAGGATGGAAAATGGAATTAAAATCCCATTTTCCCTTTTATTTTCCAATTTTCCTTTTTATTTTCTTTTTCTTTTATTTTTCCCCAAATCCAATTTTTCTTTTCTCTCTCTCTCTCTCTTTTTCTCTTTTCTCTCTCTCTCTCTCGGCATTGGCCAAAAGCGTGGTGTGCTATCATCGGCCAGCCCGAGCTCGTCGTCGCCCTCGTCGTGCCGCCGGTCGGCCTTCGCTCGCCATCGCACGTCCCCAGCAGCTAGATCGCTCGAGCTCGCGCGCCAGATCCGCCCGTCTTCGCCCAGCCCCGTCGCTTGCTCCAGCCGAGCCCGTCGCACCAGATCCGCCCGTCTCCGCCCAGCACGCCGTCGTCGTCGCCGCGGCCGGATCAGCGAGCGAGACGCCAGCTCGCGCGCGCAGCAGCCGATCGCCGTGCCCGGCCGCTTCGGCGCCGCGCGCGACCTTCGCGTGCCCCTCGCCGTGTCCGTGCCGCACGCTCAGCGCCCGTGAGCCCGGCAGTGCGTGCTCAAAGACGCGTCCGCGTGTATGATCGCACCCAGCGCTGCGCGCCCAGCGTCCGGCTTGCGCCAATTTCTTTGCTGCTGCTAGCGGCGAGCGGCCGGCTCGTTCGTGTGTCCGTCGCGCCTCGTGAGTTGCTCCAGTGAGCCCCATTTGTTTTATTATATTTGGGCCTTCGATTGTAATTATTGTTGTTTTTGTTAGGTTCTCGCTAGCTAGCTCGGGTTCGATCGCGGCTTAGGTTTCTTGTGTTTAGAGGTCTTAGGCGGTAAGGATTTCTTACAGGAGTTGTGTGGACCGCAATATATTATGCGATTGCTGATTGTACGATTGTTTGTGTTTATTGACATGTTTGGTGATAAGTGCTCTAATCTGAATTCCCGATTAGCATGACTTTCCTGGTTAATTCTCATGTTAATCCATGCTAGGTTGTTCATTTACGGCATGCTCGTATCATTCCTTGCTTCGTAGTATCATGCTAGGCTCGTTGTATTCTTTTTGAGCACGTATTGGATTTTATGGAATTGTTTGCTGTTTGCTAGGGCATGTTAGAAGTGCAGGTAGATAGCATCATCCGGGCCTGATGCATAAAGTACCTTGCATCCATGGCGGGGACGTCGAGCAAGTCATTCCGTCCCTGGACCCCGTGAGGATTAGCTAACCAAGCGGTAGGCCCCGCAATCTTGGGTGAGGGAGGCGGTTGTTAATGCCCCAGCGGTCGGGATGATGACTTGGCATTGCCTCGCCCCCGGCGGCGGCATGTCCTCGGCATGTTTGGCGGTAGCCACGATTGCCACTGTTAAGGCAAGGGCGGCTTCTGGTGTAAGCCTACCACGACCGTTTCTTGCCCCAGTGCGGTGGTTCAGTGACATAGTTTACGTGTCAGTCTCACACCCTATGTCGGTGACACCGATCCAAAGATTTAGTTAGGCGTGGTGGATTGGATATGGGCGGCTTGCCTTGGACCACAGCAACCCCCATAGTCTGCGAGTAGCACGCGGTGCATGCTTACGCTCATTCTGGCGCCGATTGAGAGCTCCTCGGGATTGTGAGCCGGTGTACCTTTCGTCGACGTGATGAAGCAGTGAGGCGGGACTTGTTTCTCGTATAGGGCGACTTGTGTGATGTGTTGTGTGGTGTTTGATTCCGGACTAAGACCACGAGTTGGCATCCGAGGCCCAAGTGTGGGCTAAGCTATGTGCTCTATCTGTGTTTATATTCATAGCTTGCATATCTTTACGCTAGATGACCATGTATATCGTATTGTACCCGGTTGGGGATTCTTACTTGAGTAATTCGTTACTCACCCTTACTTATCTTTCAGGAAACCATGGCGCGAGGCGGGATGGTGGAGGAGGAGGCTGTGATCATGGAAACCCGTTGTTCAACTCGAGATTTATGTTTATGGTTTAAATGTCCTCTGAATGCATGTAGTTGGGCACGGAGCCCTAGGGTGTTTTTCTGAATGTATTCCGGATTCTAGCATTGTTGTAAAGTTTGTATGTTTTAAATAAATCTACGATCGAGTATGTTTGGAAATGTATTTGTCTTGGAGCAGTGCTTGGAAACAGGGATGAGTTTCAAGAATTTTGTATTGACTTTTAAATGAACTCTTGCGGTTTTGGTTTTACTTAGAATCCGAAACAACCCTATTGCAAATTCTAGTGTTGATTTCTATGCATGCATTGAGGTAATGGCCTATTTAGAACCCCATTCGGGTCGGGTCGTTACAGTTCGACATAAAAAAAGACCGCAATTGGGTGAATGCGTTATTTAATATTTATGCGACGCACTTCAGCTACTTCATGATTATGGTACATCTCATTTTCATCATACTGACCACTATGTGCAATACAGATTGGGATGCTTGTTGAACCTATAAGGAAAAGTTGTATAGTATTACAAAAATGTCCAAACAATACTGTTCTATATTATAAGTCATATAATATACATGTATAAATAATACCATATTGCGGAATGAAAATGTAATGAATAGTAATATGAGTAAGAAAAGTGTATTAAACATGAATATAATGAATAATAAACCATAAATGTACCGTGTAAGCTATACAGTATGTAAAATGAAATAATGAAACATATAGAGTTTTGTATAGTTTATACAGTAATATAACAGTACATGGAAAACTACATTAGATAATACTCAAGTATACCAAGACTTGGACATTTTAGTACGTAGATAATATTATTCTACATATGATTTTAATAAATTTCTAAACATGAATATTGACATTATGAAAAACATTGTGTGCAATTTAAAATAGAATGATTGATGAACCTATAAGGAGAAAATGTACAGTATAACTAACCTAAAAACATAGTATCAACATACGGTATATACTCAATTATACAATTTCTTCGGCTATATAGAAATTGAGGATGTGTGAACATATGGTATATACTCAATTATATAGTTTTGTAGATGCGTATATAGGCAATTATACCACAATATGGACTAGAAAGTACGAAGTTACTACTATTCTACATATGATTTTACTACATTTCTAAACATGGTTTTTGACATTCTAAACATTGAAATATAAATGAATTAAATGTACAAAAATGAACTAATAAGAATAAAACATATCATATCGAACCATCTGAGACATATTGTGTAAAGACCCGACCCAAAAAGGGGCTCTAAATAGGCCTTTACCCCAATGCATGCATTCAAAGCAAAGGACAATATGCAAATAAGTTTTCGGATTCCCAATTAAAACAAACAATCAAGATGCAATCAGAAATCAAAATAGTTTGCTGAAACCTGTCCCTGTCTCCAAGCACCTGTTTCAAGGCAAATACATTTCCAAACGCATACTCTGATCAGAGATTTATTAAAACATTTGAAACATCCTAAAATACAACAAAGCTGGAATCCACAAAAAACGTTCAGAAAACATCCTAGGGCTCCCTGCCCGGCTACATGCATTCAGGGGAAAATAAAAGAAAAGAGTCATAGAAATAAAAGGTCAGAGACGACAACAGGTTCCCATGATCACACTCCTCCTCCTTGACCATCCTGTCTCGCACCTTGGTTACTGTGGAAAACCACAAAATAAGGGTGAGTAACGAATTACTCAGTAAGAATCCCCAACCGGGGTAAAATATGATATACATGGTCATCTAGATGATTGTATGCAAGCTATGAATATAAACACAGAATAGAGCACATAGCTTAAATCCACATATAATCTTCGGATGCCAACTCAGGGTCTTAGTCAGGAATAATCCACACCACACAATACGCCTATACGAGAAACAAGTCTCGGCCTCGGCTTCATCTCTGTCGATACGAAAGATGTACTAGCTCAAGATTACGAGGAGCTCTCGGTCGTGTTGTAATGGCGTAGCGTACACCGCGCGCATGCTGCGAGACCATGGAAGGTGCCGGGTCTAGTGGCAAGCCGCCCACGTCCAGTCACCATGCCTAACTAAATCTCTGCATCGGTGTCAGCGACATATAGGGTGTGAGACACGGACACGTGAACTATGTCGGCTGAACCACCGCACTTTGAGGCTAAGGAATCGGTCGTGGTAGGCTTACACCAGAAGCCGTCCTTGCCTAACGGTGGCAATCGGGCTACTCTGCCGAAAACGCCGAGGGCGTGCGGCTGCGAGGGACGAGGCAATGCCAAGTCATCATCCCGACCGTTGGGGCATTTAACAGTCTGCCACCCTCACCCAAGATTGCAGGGCCTACCGGTCGGGTTAGCTAAACCCTAACGGGGTCTAGGGACGGAGTACTACCTCGTACGTCCCTGCCATGGATGCAAGATACTTTATGCATTCGGGCCCGGATGATGCTACCTACCTACACTCTAACCTATCATATCAATAACATACAATCCAATACGTGCTCAACAGATACAACGAACCTAGCATGATACTACGAAGCAAGAACAGATAACGAGCATGCCAGAATAGAACAACCTAGCATGGACTAACATGAGAAACAACATAAGGAATCATGCCAGTCGGGAATTCAGAACAGAACACCTATCGCTAAACATGATGATAAACACAAACAAGCATACAAACAACATCACATAAAATATCGCAGGGCCCACACAACTCCGGTAAGAAATCCTTACCTGGCCGGGAGGCAACTACACACAAAAACCTAAGATGCGATCGAACCCGAGCTAGCTACCGAGAACCTAACAAAAATAATGATAATCACAATCCAAATGCCTAAATATAAAAAAATAAACAAGGTTCGGCTCGGGAGCAACTCACGCGGCTCGGCTGACACGCAGACGGGCAGGCAGCACGGCGGGGCTGCTGCTGGGCGCTGACGGGCGGTAGAGCTGGGCGCTGGCACGACGCTGGGAGCACGGATGGGCTTGCTGGCACGGCAGCTGGCGCGGAGCGCTATGCGGTGAGCGAGAGCGAGGACACGGGCGGCGGCGGCAAAGCCAAAGACCTGCTGGCGATGGCGCGGCGCCGACGCTGGGATGGCGGCTTGCAGGCGCGCGCGCGTGGCTCGGTGGGCGATGGCGTCGCGGCGCGTGCGGACGGGCTGGCGCGCGGATGGGCTGGGCGCATGGCGAGGCGGCAACGCGATGCAGCGGCGGTGACGGCGGCGGCACGCACGCGATGCAGTGCGTCGCGGCGGCCTCTGCTGGGCACACAGGCTGCGTCTTCTTCTTTGGGCACTTGGGCGTCTGTGCGGCCTCTTTGTTGGGCGCTGAAATTCTGCTGGTGCGATCTGGTTGAAATTTGCTCGGCCGAATTTGCTCGGGTGGAGTTGCTGGCTGGCCGGAATGACACTCGGAGGACTCTCGGGAGAAGACTCAAGCAAGATGGCTAGAGAGAAGAAAGTTGGGCGGCCATGGGGGGTTTGGAGAATAAAACACAAAAAACCTAAATTTCCTTTCATTTAATCAAATGCACCAAAACCCGAAGAACTCAAGGCTAACTAGGATATACTGCGGAGAGAGGAACAAAAACACCTGGTGGCTCAACTAGCCACACCACCCACCTGACTTCCCAGACCACTTGGGTTCGAAACCCACCAAACACATCTTTACTCCACCATTTTTCTTTTGCATCTCACCATGCCCAAACACAACCACAAAGCCTAAAAAACTTACAAAAATCCAACCAATAATTTTAGCAACTAGAAAAGACATAAACGGCCCTGACGGCCCGACCAAATTAACAAAATACCCCTAGGGCCTTTCTGGAAGACCGGGATGAAAACCTGGGCCGTTACAATATTCCCTCATTTTTATGACTTTCGTCCTCGAAAGTCTTTAAGACTGAAACAACACAGGATACTGCAACCTCATCCCGTCTTCCCCACTCACGGCGCTTACTGCGAACTCGGCTCCTCCAGCGATGCATTGCGAGCGGATCTCACGGCCACGCAAGCGTCTTCGCCTCAAAGACCGGAATACTCACATGCTTCCCCTCGAAGCTCAAACACTCACTCATTTTGCAAAGGCTCAACGTCCATAATGAGCGATGGGTCCGACACACCGCCCCAACATCGATACATAAAAACACTGCACACGGTTGACAATGACTGGGAAAAGTTAACCAATAAGCAACTCTGCCAATCCTCTCGAGCATCTCCAAACGGACCAACAAACTGGGACTCAACTTCCCTCGCTTACAAAACCTCAACACGCCCAGCATCGATGTAACCTTAAAACATGAGCTATCCAACCTCAAACTCTAAAGCTCGACGCCGAACATCGGCGTAACTTTTTTGCCTGCTCTGAGCTATCAACCTACTAGCTCGATACTCCTGCACATCACCTCTGGTCAAATGCAGCAACTCTGAACCCCAACACAAAACTGATGGCCACCAACCTTTTCCCAGAACACTGAAAACCTACAACATTTACCAAACCACGCTTCAACGAAACCAAAAGAACTAGCAACCGGGAACTGCTACCCGAGGCAACCTCATAAAATCCCTCATAAAATCCAACACTAGTTTCTGCTGCCTAACTACGGAAACACCAACTCACAACAAGCTCCAACGGATCTGGCTCACTCCTCCCAGAAGACCATCGGTCAGAGGGTGAAAACTGTAACGGCCCGGAAATTTCATCCCGGTCTTCCCAGAAGGCTCAAAGGCATTTTGGTAATTTTGGGTCTGGCCGATAGGGCCGGTTTTGTATTTGTTAATTGCCAGAAAAATTATGAGTCGATTTGAATGGGATTGGGAATTTTGGTGAAGGCATTTGGGCTTGGAAGAATGTGGAAATAAATAAGGAATTAAATAGCGCGTCGAGTGAGATTCGAGCCAATGACGTGTCGCGTGCTAGGCAGGGGGCGCTGCCAGCCGAGCCACTGGGGCGTTTGTTATCTTCATCGCACGATCTAATACATATGCTTGTTTTCGAAGGCGGTTGGTATAAAAGCAGAGCTCGCCCGAGGCTTTCTTCTCCATTTCTCTTCTCCTCCTTCGCGAATCTCTCCGACCGACCGAGCCCTCCTCTGCGATTTCTCCCCCTCCAGCTACAATTTCGACCGAGTTCCTTCCTCAAATCCGAAGCCAAACCCCGATCAGCTGGTAAGTTTCTCTTTCTCTTTTTCTTCTTCGCGTTTCCGTCGACTCCTTCCCCTGTTTTTCGAATCCCATTTTCCGGTCGTGTTGAAGTGATTTGTTGGGTGGGTTTTGTTCAGCTGGAGTAGAGGAGTTCGTCCAACCATAAATCGCTCGTCGAATCCTCCCCTATCGGCCGAATTCGAGCTTTCTTTCCATCGCGAGTCGCGCGTGCTCTGTCATTGCGTGATCGCCAAGCCACGCCGCGCATCGCTTGCGCGCGCGCGCGCGCCCGCGCCGCCTAACTCCGTGTCACGCCGCGCGCCATCCGGTATGCTGTGCGCGCGCGCGCGCGCTCCGCGCGCTGCGTCCGTGCCCAACGCCTGTTCGTCTCGCGCGCAGCTCGCGCCCAGCGCGCGTCCGTCGCGCAGCGCCCCGCGCAGCCAACACCCAAAGACGCCCATTCCTGCGCCCGGTAGCGCCCAAGCCCAACCCGATTCTTTGCCGTTCGTTCGTGCAATCGGCCCTTTTTGTTCGTTCGTCGCGCCTCGTGAGTTGCTCCGAGTGAGCCTCATTTATTTTATTATATTTAGGCCTATTGTGTGATTTTTGTGATTGATAGGTTCTCGGTAGCTAGTTCGGGTTCGTTCGCCATTTAGGTTTTCGTGTCAAATCGTCCCCCACCAAGGTAAGGATTTCTTCTTTGGAGTTGTGTGGACCTGCGATATTATATGTGATTCTTGATTGATTGCTTGTTTGTGTTTATTGACATGTATAGCTAGGTACTCAATTTCGAATTCCCGATTAGCATGTTGTTCTGATTAATTCTCATGTTAATCCATGCTAGGTTGTTCCTTTCTAGCATGCTCGTATCATTCCTTGCTTCGTAGTATCATGCTAGGCTCGTTGTATTCTTATTGAGCACGTATTGGATTTTATGGAATTTTTTTTGTTTGCTAGGGCGAGTTAGAATTGCGGGTAGATAGCATCATCGGGCCCGATGCATAAAGTACCTTGCATCCATGGCGGGGACGTCGAGCAAGTCATTCCGTCCTGGACCCGTGAGGATTAGCTAACCCAAGCGGTAGGCCCCGCAATCTTGGGTGAGGGTGGCGATCGTTAAATGCCCCAACCGTCGGGATGATGACTTGGCATTGCCTCGTCCCCGACGATCGGCACGTCCTCGGCGTGTTCGGCCGTAGCCCTTGATTGCCACTGTTAAGGCAAGGGCGGCTTCACGGTGTAAGCCTACCACGACCGTTCCTTGGCCCCGTGTGCCGTGGTTCAGGTGACATAGTTTACGTGTCAGTCTCTCACACCCTATGTCGGTGACACCGATCCAAAGATTTAGTTAGGCGTGGTGGATGGACATGGGCGCTTGCTTTGAACCGGTAACCCCCATGGTCTTGGTGAGCACGCGGTGCATGCTTACGCTCATTACAGCGCCGACCAAGAAGCTCCTCGGGATCTTGAGCAGTGTACCTTTCGTCGACGATGAGAGCAGCCGAGGCCGGGAATTGTTTCTCGTATAGGCGACTTATATATTGGGGTGTGTGGTGATATTATTCGGACTAAGACCCTAAGTGGCATCCGAGGCCCAAGTGTGGGCTAAGCTATGTGCTTTATTCTCGTGTTTATATTCATAGCTTGCATACGCTCATCGAGATGACCATGTATATCGTATTGTACCCCGGTTGGGGATTCTTCTTGAGCAATTCGTTGCTCACCCTTATTATCGTGGTTTTTTCCACGGGTAACCAAGTTGCGTAGAGGATGGTGAAGGAGGAGCTGTGATCATGGGGCCCAGTCTTCCAACTCTGATTTTTGTATTATGACTCTTTATGTTTTGTTTCCCCTGAATGCATGTAGCCGGGCACGGAGCCCTAGGATGTTTTGTAAATGTTTTGTGGATTCCAGCATTTTGTATCTGAATAGGTTTTGAATGGTTTTTTGTAAATCTCTGATCAGAGTAAACTTTGGAAATGTATTTATCTTGGAGCAGTGCTTGGAAACAGGACAGTTCAGGAAATTGTCTAGTTTTTAAAGGGGTTATTTTGAATGTTTTGTTTTAATTGGAATCCGAAATCATGTCTGTTTAAATGTCCTTTACTTTGAATGCATGCATTGGGGTAAGGGCCCATTTAGTGCCCCATTCGGGTCGGTCCCTTACAAAAACACTACATAAACTGCACACGGCGCATAAACCTCTTAACAACGCTCTCCAGAACCACAGTTCATCCACGCACTGCCTAGAACAAACCTTTGTTGCCACACCCTGGTGACAACAACTCCAGCCTGAAACTGACATGACTCTACTCCATAAAAATGGCCTCTGCAAACGAAACGAGGTGCGAGCTCTAGCTACTGAAACCAATCCTCCAAGAATTTGAACTCACACAACAACCTCAACTAGCTGACAGCTCCCACACGGAAACTTACGATCCAACAACTTGAGTGCTACGAACTCGGAAGCTCAAACAACTACAAACTGCATAGCTATGCCAATCCACTCAACTCTAGCTCGACTCAAATCACTAGCTGGGCAAGACAGCCCGCAAACAACCAGGCCCTAGAGGGCTCCCTCCACTAAGCTTACCTTCATGCAAACAACGAAACCAAGTTCGTCCCCTTAAGAGACACATCTCACAAGTCCAAATGATAACACATACATGCTTATACCCTCTAGATTAAGCTCATGCTCCTACCCACTGAACTTCATAAACGGAACTCCACTACCTGGTCAACACCAACTACCAAGAACAAGAATACCAACAGTGGTTGGCAGAGCACAAGCTACACTAACCAGCAAGGATCTCTCAATAGGTCAAGACCCTAATCCAGCCACAATGGTGCAACCTCATCCACAACTGAAACAAAGGGGTCTTCAACTACAAAGGTGCAACAGCTTCCAAGTCAACACACAAAACCTTAACCGACTAGGCCAAACACTCATAGGAGGAGAACAACCCTTACTACAACTTCCAGAACACCACTCAAGAGTCTGCTTAACTGGACAAACAACTGCTTCCAAGCAACCAACAACTTTTCCTTCTTGCTAGCACCACTACCACCAACTCCAAGACCAAGGAATAAGCTGACAACTCATAAGAGAGGAAAGTCGATCCTCACAAGCGGGCATCCGAAGGACAGAGCTCCCACACACGCTCATTGCCATGCTCAGCTAAAGCCACAACATCTAACTCTCGCGGAGGCAACAACAGGGGGGGGGTCCACCACTGACAGAACCGCCAACCACAAACTAGCCAAGACACACCTCCACACCAAAGGAGGGCAACTCTCTACATCCTGGAAGTAGGAAACAACCGACAAGGACGAACCACTCGATCCACTAGCAAAACTAACTTCTAGCAACTCAAAAACCACACCTTGGTCAACATCAAGCACCAACTTGCCACCACACCGAAACCAATCCGGACTCTACTTGAAACAAACTCTGGCTTGTTAGCCTACCAAAATCGCCAAGAATCGACACGAAGCCTACAACCTACTCGACTCGGCGCCAGCAATGAAACTCACTACACGGGCTTGCTTGACTGAGCTCTGGTGAGGCTCTCCACAACTAGGGTTCTTCAGCAACCCTCGACACACACTGTCGTCTAACGGTCTAACAACCAACTGCCTGAACCAACAACTTCTTTTTCCAGCATCACAACCATGCTGGCCTGCTCCGAACCTCGAAACCAAAAGACCAGAAACGCTTCAGAATGTGTCATCCTCCTACTCAAAGCATCAGCCACATTGTAGCTTCCCCCCAGGGTAAGGATTCCGAGCAACACCCTTAGCATCTACGGTCAGGAACTACGCGGCTTCACTACAACCACCATTTGTTCAGTACCATCTGAACTCCAACCATGAACACAAGAGGTTCCACCAACCAAGCTTAGGTTCAACTTAACAAACTTGCCTAAGCAACAACCCAACTACGAGCATGGTATCCTTACAACCTCAACTAAAGCCTTACAACATCCACCTGGAGTCCAACTACCCAAGAACTGAGCACCAGTTCTCCAATGCAAGCCCTACATGGTTCTGAAACTCTCGCCACCAGAACGAACTACACAAAACACACTTGTGTGCACAACTCTCAACCTTCCTTCAGAGATCCAAGACTAACAGGTGCTTTCCAAAAGGCAACACTAACTTCTGGCAGAGATACAATCAACCAAAGGAACACCAAAAGTTCCATCTCCACACGATACTCGAAATTGCAGCAACCTTGCTCTACTAAAGCATAACAATGCCAAACCGAACTTACTTTATACCAAGCCCCTACCAAGTGCTTACACATAAGGCATCCAACTCCTCTCATAAGGCATCCTACTCATCTCATAGGCATCCAACTCGCCTCATAGGCATCCAGCTCATCTCATAGGCATCCAACTCGCCTCATAGGCATCCAACTCATCTCAAAAGCATCCAACTCACGGCCCCTCAGCTGGGCCAACTCGCATCTACGATGCTCAACACTCCTCAGATTTAGGCACTCCAAGGTAGTTGACCGCACTACCAACCACAAAGATCTCTTGGCCTTAGCACTAGCGTGAGACTCACACGCACTAACACTTACCAACCGACAACCTGGTGACTTACTCAACCCCCAGTAACACTGGGAAGAGGCTCCGGCTCCTCTAGAACATCCTTTCGCTTGTAGTCCTTCGACTACCACTAAACTAACCCTCTTGCACGACCTAAACAGGTGCAACTGCCATAAACGGATCCAAGGCTAAAGAAGTGCGCTGAACTCCGGACGGGATAGAATCGTCTACTATACCCATGCCAAACTCAGGCCTGAACCAGACTTAGTGCCAAAGCGGCACACCAACCAATGCACCTCAAGTGCCACTACTACCAAATCCACCTCTTACCACAAATGGGGCCAACAAGGTCACAACCTCAAGTGACAAAAACTAAGGCTAGGCATACAAGGGCTCAAAACTCAGACAACCCTGACTATGACATCTCATCTAACTGAAGTCTCACGGCCTACTCTTGCATCTCCACCTGATGCTCACCAAAACTCTGGCCGGCTCTCTCAACATGCAGCAGCTAGCCCTACTCTAGGGCTCACCAAAAGAAGAGTGCTCAACTCTATTAAACAACTGGGAAACCACCAACGGATCAAGTCCGATGGGTACACTGCTCGCTGCACCCTTGACCACAGAGTTCCGACTTACTGGCTACAAAACAACAACAAATACAAGAGCACAAAGATGTCTCTACCTCCTCCACGAAGGCCACTAACTCTGCAGCTACTCTCTGGGCGATCAAACAATCTGCTAAGGTTCAAGATCCACACCTGAACCACCCAGGCTAGCCCCCACTGGGACCTGCTCCACAAGCATCAACATGAGCAAAAGCCAAAGCTAACTCCTCTCTTGGAGTGGTACTCTAGGGCAAATCACCTCCACCCTCTCACTAGGGGAAAACCAACAACTAGGCCACACGTGGCCTACGGGAGTCTAACCTCTACCTCCCTCTGGAACGATGTCCCAGCGGTATCCGAATCTATCTGGATATCTCAACAAACCATAACATCTGACTCACATGCGGGAAGTTGGCATGATGGCGCTCTAAACCCAAACCAACAACGAGTCAGAACCTGCTCGTCTCCGCTCCACAACACTACACAAGGCATACACTAGATGAAAAGTATTGTAAATTCTTAACCCTTTTCTAAAAACAGTAAACTTAGGCGTACCTGATGACTGTCGGAGTGCTAGTGATCATGCGGGAAAACGACCTACAACAAAAGGTCAGTCTACAGAATCTATGACTCTGAGCTCTGATACCAACTGTAAAGACCCGACCCAAAAAGGGGCTCTAAATAGGCCTTTACCCCAATGCATGCATTCAAAGCAAAGGACAATATGCAAATAAGTTTTCGGATTCCGAATTAAAACAAACAATCAAGATGCAATCAGAAATTAAAATAGTTTGCTGAAACCTGTCCCTGTCTCCAAGCACCTGTTTCAAGGCAAATACATTTCCAAACGCAAACTCTGATCAAAGATTTATTAAAACATTTGAAACATCCTCAAATACAACAAAGCTGGAATCCACAAAAAACGTTCAGAAAACATCCTAGGGCTCCGTGCTCGGCTACATGCATTCAGGGGAAAATAAAAGACAAGAGTCATAGAAATAAAAGGTCAGAGACGACAGCAGATTCCCATGATCACAGCTCCTCCTTCAGCCATCCTGTCTCGCACCTTGGTTACCTGTGGAAAACCACAAAATAAGGGTGAGTAACGCATTACTCAGTAAGAATCCCCAACCGGGGTACAATACGATATACATGGTCATCTAGATGATTGTATGCAAGCTATGAATATAAACACAGAATAGAGCACATAGCTTAAATCCACATATAATCTTCGGATGCCAACTCAGGGTCTTAGTCCGGAATAATCCACACCACACAATACGCCCTATACGAGAAACAAGTCTCGGCCTCAGCCTGTCTACAGTCGATACGAAAGATGTACTAGCTCAAGATCCCGAGGAGCTCTCCGGTCGGCGCTGTAATGAGCGTAAGCGTACACCGCATGCTACTGCAGACCATCGGAGGTGCCGGGTCTAGTGGCAAGCTGCCCACGTCAAGTCACCATGCCTAACTAAATCTTTGGATCGGTGTCACTGACATAGGGGTGTGAGACCTGGACACGTGAACTATGTCAGCCTGAACCACCGCACCTGAGGCTAAGGAATCGGTCGTGGTAGGCTTTCACCAGGAAGCCGTCCTTGCCCTAACAGGTGGCAATCAGGGGCTACTACCGAACACGCTGAGGACGTGCCGGCTGCCGGGGACGAGGCAATGCCAAGTCATCATCCTGACCGTTGGGGCATTTAACAGTCTGCCACCCTCACCCAAGATTGCAGGGCCTACCGGTCGGGTTAGCTAAACCCTAACGGGGTCCGGGGCGAGTACTACTCGCACGTCCCCCGCCATGGATGCAAGATACTTTATGCATTCGGGCCCGGATGATGCTACCTACCTACAATCTAACCTATCATATCAATAACATACAATCCAATACAATCCAATACGTGCTCAACAGATACAACGAACCTAGCATGATACTATGAAGCAAGAACAGATAACGAGCATGCCAGAACAGAACAACCTAGCATGGCTAACATGAGAAACAACATAAGGAATCATGCCAGTCGGGAATTCAGAACAGAACACCTATCGCTAAACATGCTGATAAACACAAACAAGCATACAAACAGCATCACATAATATATCGCAGGGCCCACACAACTCCGGTAAGAAATCCTTACCTGGGCGGGAGGCAACTACACACAAAAACCTAAGCTGCGATCGAACCCGAGCTAGCTACCGAGAACCTAATAAAAACAATGATAATCACAATCCAAATGCCTAAATATAATAAAATAAACAAGGCTCGGCTCGGGAGCAACTCACGCGGCTCGGCTGACACGCGGACGGGCAAGCAGCACGGCGGGACTACTGCTGGGCGCTGACGGGCGCAGATGGGCGGCAGAGCTGGGCGCTGGCACGGCGCTGGGGGCACGGATGGGCGTTGCTGCAGTGCTGGCTGGCTGGCGCGCGACGTGAGCAGCGGACAGTGGTGACACGGCAAGCGGCGAAGCGGCACAAAGACGCTGGCGCTGGGCGCGACTGGGCTGACCCTGGGACTGTGGACGCGAAGCGAGCTCGGCTAGGCGATGTCGTCTGGCGCAAGGACGGGCTGGGCGCGCGTGGGCGAGCAACGCGATGCGGCGGCTGGACGACGATGGGCACGCGGTCTGGTGCGTGCGACGGCCTCTGCTGGCGCTGGGCGCGGCCGCGACGGCAGGCGCGAGGCTGCGTCTTCTTTGGGCGCTGGGAGTTCGGGAAGCTTCTTCTTTGGGCGCGCAGATTTCGCTGCGCGATCTGGTCTGGGCCGCTGACCGGGCTGCTCGGCTGGGTTGCTTGGCTGGCCGGAATGACACTCGGAGGACTCTCGGGAGAAGACTCACGCAAGATGGCTAGAGAGAAGAGGGTTGGGCGGCCATGGGGTGTTTGGAGAATAAAACCCAAAAAACCTAAATTTCCTTTCATTTAATCAAATGCAGCAAAACCCGAAGAACTCAAGGCTAACTAGGATATGCTGCGGAGAGAGGAACAAAAACACCTGGTGGCTCAATTGGCCACACCACCCACCTGACTTCCCAGACCACCTAGGTTCGAAACCCACCAAAGACATCTTTACTCCACCATTTTTCTTTTGCATCTGACCATGCCCAAACACAACTACAAAGCCTAAAAAACTTACAAAAATCCAACCAATAATTTTAGCAACTAGAAAAGACATAAACGACCCGACCAAATTACCAAAATACCCCTAGGGCCTTCCTGGAAGACCGGGATGAAAACCTGGGCCGTTACATATTGAATCACGATTATACTTGAATGAACAGTAAACTAATAATGGTGATGAATAAGGAACAAAAATGTAATACAAATACTGTGAAAAATGGAGATTATTGAGAGAAGATGACTAAAGTCGTATGATTATATCGTATGATCGAAGCTTTTTGGTTAACGACAATTTCCGTGCTGGCCGGAATGTGAAAAGAGAGAATGATGGAACTGAAGAAACGAAAATGGAAGAATGGAGGAATGGAGAATGGAGGAAGAAAAGTAAAAAAAAAAAAGAATAGGAAGAAAACTGAGAAATAAATGAGAAAATGAATTAAAATCTCTTTGTATTAAATGACTTGACAATTGAATATGATATGTTCTAAAGGATGGGAAGTATGGAAAATGAGGGATTTAATTCGAAAATTGAGTATTAAATTTGAGGAAGGGCAAAATTGTATTAATGAAAAATTAATAATTACGAATTTTTATAGAAAAATTAATTTTGCAAAAAAAAAATCTTAGGCGCATGTATTTGCAAATACTTTCGGAATGTGGCCTAGTTACTACATTTCCCTCTAATCAAATTGTTATTATGACATTTAAAATGTTAATGATATGTTTAATCTTATTAATCTCTGGTTTTATATAAAAAGTCAAACTAATTTTAAATTCTTAGGAATTATAAATTTTCTCTTACAATTTTATGTTTAGGGTATATGAATCAAAACTTTAATATATTCAAGAAAAAATTATTGTTAAAGATTTTCTTTGGACATTTTTAAGCTCAAGGGTATTTTTTAAACTATTTTTAAAGTTCATGGTATATTTGAAACAAAGCTTTAACAATTTCAATCGAAAGTTAACGATAATGATATTTTTTACACATTTATTGAAGTTTAGGGATATTTTTCAAAGTTTTCAAACTTCAGGGATATGTTTGACACAAATCCCACATTTTAGGGATATGTATGATAATTTTCTATTTATATGTTTCGAAGAGCGTGATATTTAGATAAGTAATTGATGATGGGTTATTTTAAATAGTTTAAAAATTAAGGATTATTTTGAGTGATTTTGAAAATGAATTTGTAGTAATATTTTGTTTGAATGTTGTTTTTAAATGAGTTGTATACTCACTTGGATATGGTTTCTGTGTGTTATCCTCACTCGTGGTCCTCCCTAACAGGGTCGGGTGACTTATTGGTGGGTCCCTGGCAAGGGCCAGGCTACACCGAGACATTAGAGTATGTCTCCGCGAGCATAGCGTTATGGGTCTCTGGCAAAGGTCAGGCTACCCGAGGCATGCCTCCGCTGGTGCACTTTGGCGGGTCTCTGACAGAGGTCAGACAACCCCCTAGATAATTGTGATTTTCCCTTAGGACACGGTATGAGATGTGTCCGACCCGAGGTTTGGGGAACTTGTGTGTTCTCCTCACTGGGGTCTTTGCTCTGACCTTAGTCAGATGATTGCTCGGCATTTAGCCGTAACTTGCACGCTGTTATTTGACATTGTTCGCTCGTGACCGGCCTGAGGGTCGGCCACACATGAGCAAGGCATTTAGCTTCAGTTGTCGTATCTTCTAACTTGTTTTCTATTTACATGCTTTACCCCATGGTCGGACTCCTTACTGGGTATATTTCGATATACTCACCCCTTACATTTTCAGGTACTGGTCCATTCCGAGGTGGCTAGGCTTGGAGTTGGATCGATCATGGACACGGTGTTGACATTTCTTTTCTGCATCGTTTACTTGTGTTAAACCATATGTTTTTCCTTTTTAAACTCTTTTGAACCGTATTTGTTTTGAACTATCGGGATCCCGAACTTTGTATGTTTTCGAACTATTAGCACCGTTTTCATGTTTTATGAGATTTTGTTGGAAAAATGCATGTGATTAACAAATTGGTTTTGAGGATTTTAATATGCATGCACCCGTAACACCCCAATAGAGTATTTTAGGAAGTTGGGTCGTTACAAGTAATTTATTATTTTTATTAATATTTGTCATTTTTTATCTTGTGATTATTTTGTTTTGGAATTTTTATTATCTAATTTATTTAAATAATGCTAAAATTTTCTAATTTGAAAATTTATCTAATTAGTATTAATAAATTGAATAATTAAAACAACATAAAACGACATTATTTGACTTCTATAAATAAATATATAACTAAAACCAACAAAGATAGATTACATAATTTGACTGTATATTTTATCATGATATATAGATTGTACAGACTTGAAAAAATATTAAAGAATACTTGAAAATGAAAAGTCTAAATATAATAAAATAAATATATGCATATATAATTATGTTATAGGTAAAAAAAAAGATTAAACTAAATAATCAATTTTGGTCGGTCGGATTGTGTTGGCTTAATTTTAGGTCAACCTTTGACCCAACCCGACCAATGAACATTTCATGATTTTGAACCCAACACAACTAAAAATTGTATTTAATCCAACCCAAGCCATCAAATTGGGTTGGGTTTGTTTTTATTTGGGTTTTGGGTTGTTTGAACACCCTTAATTAAAATGTTATTTAGTGTTGAAATCTTGCCGTAGATCCATACAAGTAGTCTCATAATTTTTTGACAACTTAAAAAAAATTGTAGAAAAAGAAAACTAACCACAAGTATTTAAATTTATAAAAATCTCATTACTCACTAAATTGAAACTACCTTAACGTTATACAAAGTTGGGTAAAGCTAAATTTAAGTTACTAAAATTTTACACAAGGCTAGATAAAGCAAAAGATATGCTAGTAAAATTAGTGTGTAAGGTAAAAAATATTGGGTAAGACTAATTTAAAGTTATCCAAACGTTGTAAAAAGTTGGGTTAAGGATATATTTAATCTACCCAATAGTTGCACATAAGGCTATATTAAAGTTTTTCAAACATGTCACAAGATTTGGTAAAAGGTTAAATTGAAGCTAACCTAATGTTACACAAAGTTTCCTACTTTTTTGAAAGTAGGAAAACCATGATAGTCTTGAAATAATGCCAATTTTCTAAACATAGACTCCCAATTTTTTCTCAATCTCAAGGCATCTATATTATTGGCTAGCCCTTCTTCCAATTGATTAAAGCATAGCTAGGAAAATACAAATACACAAATTTTACGTGAAAATTTTACAATTTTCCTTTTAACTTATTAAAATTTAAAAATAATGTAATAAAAATTACTTCATTCTTGGCGAGATCCATTTGGATAATTTCAATGGGTTTCTTCTCATACTCTTGCCACCCAAAGAAGTAGGCAAAATCTTATCTATGAGAATCTGGGTAACTTTGCTAGACAACATTGACATGTTATGAAGTGGAAAATACGAGAGAAAAAATTATGAGTATTGATCGGTGTACAAAGAGAGGGAAATAGGCCATTTATATTGATATTGAAATGTTGTCGTGTGATCGTATGTAGGCATATATCCATAATAAGTAGTCTCGTTTTCTAACAATAGAAAACATATGTAGAAAATGAAAACGAACAACGTATATTTAAATTTATAAAAATCTTACTACTCTCTAAATTGAAGTTACCCTAACTTACATAAAGTTGGGTAAGGCTAAATTTAAGCTATCCAAATTTTACACAAGGTTAGATAAAACTAAAGATACCCTATTAAAATTAGTATGAAAGGTAAAAATTATTGGGTAAGGCTCATTTGAACCTACCTAAACGTTGAACAAAGTTGGGTAAGGATAAATTGAATCTACCCAATAGTTGCATTGTTAGCAATTTAATCTCAAAACACAAATATGTCTGATAAAAAATCAATAAACAAGATAAAACATAATTGAGTAAATGGAGAAGGAGAATACCAGATATATATTGGTTCGGAAAATTTCCTACTCCACTATTGAACCAAGAGCCAAATTCCATTACTCATATAAACAGATCGGAGGAGAAGGGAGAACATTACCCAAACCCTAAACCTCACCAGATGCTCTACATCTCTAATGTCTCTCTCAAAGAAAAACTCACCTATAAGGATGCTTAAATAGGGTGTTCCAAATTGGGTTACAAAAACCCTAACTCACAAGGCCCAAATGGGCATACAAAATTACCCAAGGTAATAAACATTTATCCTATGGTAAAAAGGTTAAATACACAAAATTCCCTAATACAAATATGTGAGTCACAAACCAACAATCACCCTCTTGACGAGCATATGGAGCTATGACAAAACACCCTCTGGTTCAACACTTCAAATGGTCACGAACAAATAAGCCAACTCCAAGTTTGAGTAAATCAAGGAGATACTCAAAACTATCTACAGCTAGCCCAAACTTCATAATATCAACTGATATGAGAACGGTGTTGATCTTGAATAAAAGTTTTTTTATCTCATGTACTACATCACAAAAACAAATGAACCTCCCAAATACATGTTTGGTTCGACCAAAATTAGGATATTTAGATAATACTAAAACACCTTGATTAACAAAATGTAGAACACTGCAGGACAAACTAAAAATTTCAAAAACAACCCCTTAACCAAAACTGATTCCTTACCTGATTCAGCAAAAATAAAATGTCCAACCTCAGTAGAATAGAGAACAAAAACAGACATCAAATTCAATTTCCAACTGATCACACTACCATAGATCATGAGAACATAACCTGTTAAATTTCTCCTATTCAAATTGGTTGCCAACCCGAACCATCCGAATCAACAAATTTAATGAATAAACCTTCTGATATAGTCCTCATATCCTTCATATCAAATTCACAAATCAACTGACATGCCAAATTTCTAATCTCTGAACAATTGATTAAAGCAAACAAAATATCAATAAAATACAAGAGAACCTGAAACAAATCATCATAAGCCAAATTTTGCAAATGCCAAACTAAACGATAATAACCCTCTTAATCAGAACCAAGTGACTGTACCAAATCCTCATCCAAAAAATTCATACAAGAAAACTGTAGTAGGAATCAAATAAACAATTGGTGAAAACACCTCAACATAACAAATGATCTTTTCTTGTGTGAAATCTTTGGCCACAAGCCTAACCTTGTAACAAGGATAACTCAAAATTTTAAGCCACTTGCAAATGACAAACAAATCTTCAATCCAAATTTCAGAATTATATCAAAATTCAGATAAGGCATAACCCAATGAGTCTATTTTCTCAAAATTCTAGATGGTAGTTTTATAACCAATCTCTGCCTATCTCTAATAATTTGGTAAGACTAAAGCTGTGAGGGCAACCGATAGACACATAATTTACTTGAAACCAAATTATCAAACGTCAAGAGCCAATTTATAAAATCACCACAAACTTGGATCCTAACTGGAACCCCCAAATTAAAATGGATGTGCGACCAAACTATATCAAACTTATGTTTTTAATACGAAAAACTAAGTATAGAGAAATTATCAAATGGATGTGTGACCAACCTCTATCAAACTTATGTTTTTCAACTGTAAAACTAAGTATAGAGAAATTATCCAATGGATGTGTTACTAAACTCCATCAAACTTATGTTTTTCAACTATAAAACTAAGTATAGAGAAATTATTCAATGGATGTGTGACCAAACTCTATCAAACTTATGTTTTTCAACTGTAAAACTAAGTATAGAGAAAATTATCCATAATGCAATGCTCACAAAATGAAATTTCCAAAGATTCACAAAATGGAATTCGTAAAAGGTTCAGATTTAATTTCACCAACAATAACACTGCCTAAAAGCACATATAAACCATTCACCAATTTCCAGTCAACTTAATAGAATTATTCTTATTGACCAATAATAATTCATTACTAGACTCGAAGGTACAACCTGCCTTATCCAAAATACCTAAGGATATCAAATTCCTTCTTAATCCTAGGACATTTCTAAACGATGATAGAATATGGGTGGTTCCATCATCCAATTTCAACTTTACTGAACATGTCCCTTTGACTTCATAACGTTTATCGATTACCCATAATTACCTTAACACCCTCACATTTCACCAAATGATCAACAAAAAACAGTCCAAAGGGAAACATAACAAATTGATCTCTCTAAACTTATGAGGCAACAAATTAAGGAGAATTACATCAAAATTTGCAAATCTAATTTTTCATCAAAGTTAACCAAATCCGCACAAATTTTAATAAATTTCTCAATATTTTCTTCCAAATCTTTTGACGGATCCATGCAGAAATCAAATAACCTCTCCTTAAGGTAAAATATTATTTACCATGTAAAGACCCAACCCAAGCTAAGGTCTCAATCTAGGTCTTTACCTAACTTTAACTTAGCTCAACCGAAATACAGTTTACAGTCCACTTTTAAAACAAAAGAAACAGCCTCTAATAAACCTCTTTTATATTTAAAAAAAACAAGCATCAGGGTACCCTTAAATAAAAACATTGTCAAATGTAACCTTTATTTGCCAAAGACCACCAGCATCATTATTTGAAGGGAAAAAAAAACAACAATAAAATGCTTATTGCAAAACCTCCTAAATTCCTAACTCGCCCATGGTCTTCCTGCAGCTCCGATCAGCCATCCCGATGCATCACATGAAAACCTGTGGAAAAACCACAGAAAAAGAAAAGGGTGAGTTACTAACTTAGTAAGGATCCCACTAAGGTTCACCTGTTCAAGTACAGGTGTTCGGGCTCAAACCCCTATGTAAACTTGGGTACTATACCCCACAAAGTGTTTAATGATGGGAACATAGTCCCAATTAATAATTATGTGCGTTGGGCATAAACCCCTGCGTGTATGGGCACGAAACCCTTGCGTAATGAGCACTAAACCCCTGTGAATTGGGCACGAAACCCTTGCGTAATGGGCACTAAACCCTTGTGAATTGGGCACTAAACCCCTGTGTGTTGGGCACGAAACCCCTGAGTAATGGGCACGAAACCCCTCAAGCAGAGCATACATTCTAGAGTGGGTACAAATCACCTAACATAGCATTAAACCTCAATAACTTGACATCTGTTAACATGCATTCATACTTGTTATGCAATAACTTCCCTTACCTTAGCTAAGCTCTCCAATTATAAGCTTTCTTAAGCTTTTGCTAACTTCCAGAGCCTATAACACACAAACGGTTAAGAATCAGCACCTCAAACCACAAAAAATGGACTCAAAACATCGAAATTAACAAAAGGGGAAGTCAACAGTCAACAGTCAACGGTCAAAGTCATCGGTCAACAGCTCGACTCAGTTTGGTTCCGCTAGGGTTGGTCGGCTCGGTTGGGAAGGGGAACGAAACACTCCTTATAAAGGGTGTGGACACCTTTCCCTAGCAAGACGCGTTTTCCCCGTGGGGGGAGAAACAAATTTGTGAGGTCAGTGAGTCAAAGCAGACAATATCTTGGCTAGCGATGGGTCGGGCTGTTACATACCATATGCAACACATATCAGCAGAATGCAATATCACAGTATTAAATACAATTTTAGATATATCAGTTTTCTCATCATCAATCATAGTGGTAGGAAACTTACTTGGATCAAATAGATACCTTTTGTTGAATAAGGAGGGTGCTCCCATTTTTCCCTTCTAAAAACTAAAATCACCAATTCCATCAAAATTTGCCAATTCAAAATGTGATGTCATCTTACTCCCAAAAATTGTTGCAACACAAACCAACTAACCAAACAAGAGGTAACCAATCATTCCATCAAATAACCAAATTTTCGATCCTTAAAAAAACCAAAAACAAATAGCAGCTTCAAATTCACGATAGGTCCACAAATGTTGTAAGGGACCGACACGAATGGGGCACTAAATGGGCCCTTACCCCAATGCATGCATTCAAAGTAAAGGACATTAAACAGACATGATTTCGGATTCCAATTAAAACAAAAACATTCAAAATAACCCCTTTAAAAACTAGACAATTTCCCTGGAACCTGTCCCTGTTTCCAAGCACCTGTTTCAAGATAAATACATTTCCAAAGTTTACTCTGATAAGAGATTTACTAAAAACCATTCAAAACCTGTTCAGATACAAAATGCTGGAATCCACAAAACATTTACAAAACATCCTAGGGCTTCGTGTCCGGCTACATGCATTCAGGGGAAACAAAAAATAAAGAGTCATAATACAAAAATCAGAGTTGGAAGACTGGGCCCCATGATCACAGCTCCTCCTTCAGCCATCCTGTCTCGCAACTTGGTTACCTGTGGAAAAACCACAGTAAGGGTGAGTAACGAATTACTCAGTAAGAATCCCCAACCGGGGTACAATACGATATACATGGTCATCTCGATGAGCGTATGCAAGCTATGAATATAAACACAGAATAGAGCACATAGCTTAGCCCACACTTGGGCCTCGGGTGCCAACTTAAGGTCTTAGTCTGGAATAATATCACCACACAGTCCAATATATTAGTCGCCCTATACGAGAAACAAGTCCCGGCCTCACTGCTCTCCGACGAAAGGTACACCGCTCACAATCCCGAGGAGCTCTCGATCGCGTTGTAATGAGCGTAAGCATGCACCGCGCGTGCTCTGCAGCACCATGGGGTGCCGTCCAGAGGCAAGTTTGCCCATGTCCGATCACCACGCCTAACTAATTCTTTGGATCGGTGTCACTTACATAGGGGTGTGAGACCTGGACACGTAAACTATGTCAGCCTGAACCACCGCACCTGAGGCTAAGGAAACGGGTCGTGGTAGGCTTACACCAGGAAGCCGCCCTTACCTTAACAGGTGGCAATCAGGGGCTACGGCCGAACAGGCTGAGGACGTGCCGACTCCCGGGGACTTGGCAATGCCAAGTCATCATCTCGACGGTTGGGGCATTTAACAGTCTGCCACCCTCACCCAAGATTGCAGGGCCTACCGCTTGGTTTAGCTAATCCCTCACGGGGTCCAGGGACGGAATGACTTGTTTGACGTCCCTGCCATGGATGCAAGGTACTTTATGCATCAGGCCCGGATGATGCTATCTACCTGCAACTCTAACCTGCTCTAGCAATCAGCAAACAAATCCATAAAATCCAATACGTGCTCAATAAGAATACAACGAGCCTAGCATGATACTACGAAGCAAGGAACAGATACGAGCATGCTAGAAAGAAACAACCTAGCATGGATTAACATGAGAATTAAATCAGGAGAATCATGCTAATCGGGAATTCAGAATAGAATACCTAGCTACACATGTCAATAAACACAAACAAGCAGTCAATCAGCAATCGCATAATATATTGCAGGGTCCACACAACTCCGGTAAGAAATCCTTACCTTGGTCGTGGACAATTTGACACGAAAACCTAATCGGCGAACGAACCCGAACTAGCTACCGAGAACCTATTAATCACAACAAAAATCACACAATAGGCCTAAATATAATAAAATAAACGAGGCTCAGCTCGGGAGCAACTCATGAGGCGCGACGAACGCACGAACGGGGCAGCAACGGGGCTGGCTGAGCGCGATGGGGGGCAGAAGTGGGCGCGTTGGCGCGCGGATGGGCGCGCGGACGGGCGTTGGGGCGCTAGTTGCGCGCGGACGAACAGGGCGTTGGCTACGCGGCTCGGCTGGGCGCTGGCGAGGACGCGCGTGCGCGGACGCGAGCGGCACTGGGCGACGCGGCACGACTCGGCGAGCAGGGGCTCGGGCAACGCGATGCGGCTGGGCGCTGAGGCAAGCTTCTGCGCGCGCGAGCTCGGCAACAGGAGCTCTGTTTCTGCGCGCGAACAGGGTCGAAGGGGAAACTCGAATTCGAGCGATCCGAGGGGATTCGACGATCGATTCTTTGATGGCGAACTCCCCTACACTAGCTGCACAAAAACCATACCTCAAATTACCTCGACTTGGCCGAAAATGGCGAAGCCCGAAACAGGGAAGCAATTCGACCGAAAAGAGAAGGAGAAGAAGAAGAGAAGAAGAAGAAGAAGAGAGCTCACCGGAGGGACGAACGGCGAGGGAGAGAACGCTGGTCGGCGAGGCAGGAGGAATCGCGAAGGAGAGCTCGGTCGGTCGGAGAGAATTCGCGAAGAAGAAGAAGAAATGGGGAAGCTTCGGGCGAGCTCTGCCTTTATACCAACACTCAGCACAAACCGGCTTATATACAAGATCGCGCGTTTAGAAGCACAAGATCGCTCAGTGGCTCGATTGGCAGCGCCCCTTTTCTAGCCTGCAGCGCGTCCTTGGTTCGAATCTCACTCGACTCGCTATTTAATTCCCTATTTATTTTCACCTTTTTCCAAGCCCAAATGTCTTCACCAAAATTCCCGATCCCATTCAAATCGACTCATAATTTTTCCGGCAATTTTCAATTACATAACCGGCCTTGTCGGCCCGACCCAAAATTACCAAAATGCCCCTGGGCCTCCCGAGAAGACCGGGATGAAATTTCCGGGCCGTTACAATATTCCCCCCTTATAAGACTTTCGTCCTCGAAAGTCACTTAAGATTGGAACAGCTCGGGATACTGCAATCTCATCTCATCCTCCCGCTCCCAAGTGGCTTCCTCTGAACTCTGACTCCTCCACTGAACTTTTACCAACCGGATTTCACAATTACGCAGTGTCTTTGTCTCAAAAGCAAGAATCCCCACTGGCTTCTCCTCGAAGCTCAAATCCTCATTCAGCTGCAACGGCTCAAAATCAACAATGTGCGACGGGTCCGGCACGTACTGCCTCAACATCGAAACATGAAAAACACTGTGCACTGCTGACAATGACGGAGGCAAGGCTAATCGATAAGCAGCCTTGCCGATCCTCTCCAGAATCTTAAACGGGCCAACAAAACGGGGACTCAGCTTTCCACGCTTGCCTAACCTCAAAACACCTCGCATCGGTGCGACCTTTAGGAATACATGTTGACCAATCTCAAACTCCAAATCCCGACGCCGAACATCGGGAACTCTCTCGTCTGCGCTCCGAAGTGTCAACATACGAGCTCTAATCTTCTCGCACGGCATCATTGGTCAATCGCGAGCAACTCGGGACCCAAAACACGCCTATCACCAACCTCTTCCCGAGAACACGGGAGATCGCCACGCTTACCATACAAAGCCTCGAATGGAGCCATCTCAGATCGCCGATCGATAATCGTTGTTATATGCAAACTCCATCGATACTGAGATCTGGTCCCAAGCGCCCGGAAATCCAACACACAAGCCCTCGAATCACGGCCGACACAATCCTCACAGCACACCGTGATAACGAACAATCTGTTCTAAAAAACAAAGCGCGCCTTTGCTCCACGGTATAAGTGTCTCTACAGGGAATGAAGTGTGCGCTCTTAGTCAATCGATGGACTATCACCCAAATATGAGAGAACTTCCTCGGAGTCCTCGGCAAACCAGAAATAAAGTCCATGGAGATCTCTTCCCATTTCCACTGAGGTACACTCGGTAGTCGCCGCAACAAAACCGTCTGGTCTCTACAGGTGCCTTCACTTGGCGACAAGTGAGACATCGACCGACCAACTCCGCAACATCTCTCTTCATACCCATCCACCGAATGTCCGCTTAAGATCTCGATACATCTTGGTACCACAGGGTGCCAAGCAAACGGAGAACTGTGGGCCTCGAGAGCAACTCGTTCGCAATCCTCGCAACATCCGGAACACACAACCGGTCTCTCGTGACGTCACCCCACCATGCGTGAAAATACGAAATCAAAATCTCCATCAAGACTAACTCGCCACCCAATTTCTTAAGTGCGGGGTCACTCAATTCGGTGACTATCAATAATCCATTGTCTAATCCATGGTCGGATCATCAACCCGGCTATTCGCGCAAGAACCTCACCCAACAACATCAGTAATCTCGGCCGCTCAAAATCTCTCGAAATCGGGTGGGAACTCAACAACACCGCGGAGTGCGACGTCTTCCTACTCAAAGCATCGGCTACAACATTGGCTTTACCGGATGGTAAAAATCTCGCAGATCATAATCCTTCACCAACTCTAACCATCTCCTCTGCCTCATATTGAATTCCTTACGAGTAAACAGATACTTGAGGCTCTGGTGATCGGAAAACATCCGAATCCGCTCACCATACAGTGTAATGCCTACAAATCTTGGTGCAAACACCACTGCACGCCAACTCCATATCATGAGTCGGATAGTTCTCGCTCATATGGCTTGGTGACGGGAAGCATAAGCAATGACCTTCCCGTCTTTGCATCAACACACAACCCAACCCGAACTTGGAAGCATCGGCTGTAAACCACGAAACCACCTGTCCCCCTGCGGGACCGCCAACACTAGTCTTTGAAGTCAAAGCTGCGCTTGAGCACGGCAAAGCTCTCATCACACTTATCGTTTCCAAATAAACTCGACACCCTTCCTCGTCGGGACGAGTGAGGGGCGAGGCTATGGCGGAAAGATCCTTAACAAACCGACGGTAGTAACCTGCCAAACCCAGAAAGAAACAGCTCCTACGAGCAAACCACCGAAGAACAGAGAGCTCCACTTACACTCACTGTCTTGCTCCACTACAACAATAAGATCAAAATCTCACGGGGTAGCAACAGGGGTTCACCACGAATTGAACCTCCAAATACCAACGGGGCAACTCTCAACTTTCTTGGAAACAGGAAGACAACCAACAGGGCACGAACCATTCGCCCCACGAGCAAAACTGACTTCTAGCAATTCCAATCCACACCTTGGTCAACACCAAGCATCAACTTGTCACCATACTGGAACCAATCCGGACTCTACTCCAAACAAATACTAACTTGCTAGGCTACCAAGATTGCCAGTAATTTCCCCCGAGGCTACAAACTACACGGCTCCAGCTTGCCAACTGCAACTCACTACCTGGGCCTGACTGAGCTCTAGAGAGGCTCTTCACAACCCAGGGTTCTCCGACAACCCTCGAAACCCACTGCCAACTAACGGACTAACAACCAACTGCCTGAACAAACAACAACTCCATTTTCTAGCAACACAACCATGCTGGCCAACTCCAACTCCTTGGAAACCAAGAGGACCCGAAACGCTACCAAATGCGTCATCCTCCTACTCAGACATCAACCACAACATAACTTCTACCCAATGAGGGATCCGAACAACTCTTTCAGTCATGACGATCAACAAGAAGATCCGCCAACAAAGCTTAGGTCCACTTAACAAATCTTACCTAAGCAACAACCTGATACCACGAGCATGGTACCCTTACCACCTCGCTAAAGCCTTACCACATCCACCTGAAGTCCAACTTTTCCAAGAACTGAGCATCAGATCCCCAAAGAAAACCTTACATGGATCTGAAACTCTCGCCACAGAACGAACCACACAAAACACACTTGTGTGCACAACTCCCAACCTTCATCTAGCGATCCAAGACTAACAAAGGCTTTTCCCAAAAGCCACACTAGCTCCTGGCAGAGATACAACCAATCAACGGAACACCCAAAGTTCCATCTCCACACGACGCTCGAAGCTGTGGCAACCTTGCTCTACCAAAGCATAACCATGCCAAACCAAATTTACATTACACCAAGCCTCTACCAAGGGTGCTTACCCATAAGGCATCCAACTCCTCTCACAAGGCATCCTATTCACCTCATAGGCATCCAACTCATGGTCCCTCAGCTGGAACCCAAACTTGCTTCTACGATGCTCAGCTCTCTTGAGATTTAGGCACTCGAAGGTAGTTGACCGCACTACCAACCACAAAGATCTCTTGGCCTTAACACTAGCGTGAGATGCACGCGCACTAACACTTACCAACCAACAACCAGCTTGACTTACTCAACCTCCAGTAACACTGGGAAAAGGCTCCTTTCGAACATCCCTTCGCTTGAAATCTTTCGATTACCACTGAACTAGCCCTTTTGCACGACCTCCACAGGTGCAACTACCATAAACGGATCCAAGGCTAAAGGAGTACGCTAAACTCCGGACGGCATAGAACCATCTGCTATGCCCATGCCAAACTCAGGCCTGAACAAGATTTAGTGCCAAAGTGGCACACCAACCAATGCACCTCAAGTGCCACTACTACCAAATCCACATCTTACTACCAACGGGGCCAACAAGGTCACAACCTTAAGTGACACGAACTCTGGCTCGGCATACAAGGGCTCAACTCCAACAACCATGCCTAAGGCATCTCATCAAGCTGAAGGCTCACAGCCTACTCTTGCATCTCCACATGATGCTCAACAAACTCTGGCCGGCTCTCTCAACATGCAGCAATTAACCCTACTATAGGGCTTACCAAAAGAAGAGTGTTCACTTCTATCAAACCACTGAGGAAATCACCAACGGATCCAGTCCGTAGAGAACACTGCTTGCTGCACCCTTAACTACTGTGGTTCCGACTTCATCGGGCCGCAAGCAACAACACTTCACAGAAGCACTAAGATGCCTCATCAACCTCCTCGAAGGCTACCAACTTTGCAACCACTCTCTGGGCAACCAAATAATCTATCAAGGCTCAATATCAACACTTGAGCTACCCAGGCTAGTCCACACGGGAACCTGCTCCACAAACATCCACATCAGCACAACCACAACTAACTTCTCTCTTGGAGTGGCATTCCAAGGCAAAGCACCTCCACCCTCTCACTAGGGGAAAACCATCAACTGGGCCACAGTTGGCCTATGGGAGTCCAATCTCTACCTCCCTCTGGAACGATGTCCCAGGGCATCCGAACCTACCTGGATACCACAACAAGCCACAACATACATCACACACAAGCCACAGTTGGCATCATGGCGCTCTATACCCAAACCAATAACGAGTCAGAACCTGCTCGTCTCCGCTCCACAACACTACACAAGGCATACACTCGATGACAGGTATTGCAAATTCTTAACCCTTTTTCAACAACAAATAGTAAACTTAGGCGTACCTGATGACTGTCGAAGTGCTAGTGATCATGGGAAAACGACATACAACAAAAGGTCAATCTACAGAATTTATGACTCTGAGCTCTGATACCAACTGTAAGGGACCGACCCGAATGGGGCACTAAATGGGCCCTTACCCCAATGCGTGCATTCAAAGTAAAGGACATTAAACAGACATGATTTCGGATTCCAATTAAAACAAAAACATTCAAAATAACCCCTTTAAAAACTAGACAATTTCCCTGGAACCTGTCCCTGTTTCCAAGCACCTGTTCCAAGATAAATACATTTCCAAAGTTTACTCTGATTAGAGATTTACTAAAAACCATTCAAAACCTATTCAGATACAAAATCTGGAATCCACAAAACATTTACAAAACATCCTAGGGCTCAGTGCTTGGCTACATGCATTCAGGGAAACAAAACATAAAGAGTCATAATACAAAAATCGAGTTGGAAGACTCCCCATGATCACAGCTCCTCCTTCACCATCCTGTCTTAACTTGGTTACTGTGGAAAAACCACGATGAAGGGTGAGTAACGAATTACTCAAGAAGAATCCCCAACCGGGTACAATACGATATACATGGTCATCTCGATGAGCGTATGCAAGCTATGAATATAAACACAGAATAGAGCACATAGCTTAGCCCACACTTGGGCCTCGGATGCCAATTTAAGGTCTTAGTCGGAATAATATCACCACACAATCCAATATATAAGTCGCCCTATACGAGAAACAAGTCCCGGCCTCGCTGTCATCTGTCAATGAAAGGTACACGGCTCACAATCCCGAGGAGCTCTCGATCGGCCAGTAATGAGCGTAAGCATGCACCGCGTGCTCACTGCAGACCATGGGGGTGCCGGTCTAGAGGCAAAGTCGCCCATGTCCGATCCACCACGCCTAACTAATTCTTTGGATAGGTGTCAGCGACATAGGGTGTGAGACCGACACGTAAACTATGTCGGTCCCGAACCACCACACCGAGGCTAAGGAAGCGGGTCATGGTAGGTTTACACCAGAAGCCGCCTTACCTTAACAGTGGCAATGTCGGGGCTACTCGCCGAACACGCCGAGGGCGTGTGCGGCCGCCGGGACGAGGCAATGCAAAGTCATTATCCCGGACGGTTGGGGCATTTAACGATCTCGCCACCCTCACCCAAGATTGCAGGGCCTACCGCTTGGGTTAGCTAATCCCTCACGGGGTCCAGGGACGGAATGACTTGTTCGACGTCCCTGCCATGGATGCAAGGTACTTTATGCATCAGGCCCGGATGATGCTATCTACCTGCAACTCTAACCTGCCCTAGCAATCAGCAAACAAATCCATAAAATCCAATACGTGCTCAATAAGAATACAACGAGCCTAGCATGATACTACGAAGCAAGGAACAGATACGAGCATGCTAGAAAGGAACAACCTAGCATGGATTAAGATGAGAATTAAATCAGGAGAATCATGCTAATCGGGAATTCAAAATAGAATACCTAACTACACATGTCATTAAACACAAACAAGCAGTCAATCAGCAATAGCATAATATATCGCAATGTCCACACAACTCCGGTAAGAAATCCTTACCTTGGTCGGGGACGATTTGACACGAAAACCTAAGGGGCGAACGAACCCGAACTAGCTACCGAGAACCTATTAATCACAATAAAAATCACACAATAGGCCTAAATATAATAAAATAAACGAGGCTCAGCTCGGGAGCAACTCACGAGGCGGGACGAACGCACGAACGAGCCGATTGCACGAACGGGGCAGCAACAAGGCTGGCTGGGCCGTGGGCGCGCGGACGGGCGTTAGGGCGCGAGCTGCGCGCGGACGAACAGGGCGTTGGCGACGCGGCTCGGCTGGGCGCTGGCGAGGACGCTCGTGCGCGGACGCGAGCGGCACTGGGCGACGCGGCACGACTCGGCGAGCAGGGTCTCGGGCGACGCGATGCGGCTGGGTGCTGAGGCAAGCTTTTGCTCGCGCGAGCTCGGCGATAGGAGCTCTGTTTCTGCGCGCGAACAGGGGCGAAGGGGAAACTCGAATTCGAGCGATCCGAGGGGATTCGACGAGCGATTCTTTGATGGCGAACTCCCCTACACTAGCTGGACAAAACCCATACCTCAAATTACCTCGACTTGGCCGGAAATGGCGAAGCCCGAAACAGGGAAGCAATTCGACGGAAAAGAGAAGGAGAAGAAGAAGAGAGTTCACCGGAGGGACGAACGGCGAGGAAGAGAACGCTGGTCGGCGAGGCAGGAGGAATCGCGAAGGAGAGCTCGGTCGGTCGGAGTGAATTCGCGAAGAAGAAGAAGAAATGGGGAAGCTTCGGGCGAGCTCTGCCTTTATACCAACACTCAGCACAAACCGGCTTATATACAAGATCGCGCGTTTAGAAGCACAAGAGCGCTCAGTGGCTCGATTGGCAGCGCCCCTTGCCTAGCCTGCAACGAGTCCTTGGCTCGGATCTCACTCAACGGGCTATTTAATTCCCTATTTATTTTCACCTTTTTCCAAGCCCAAATGTCTTCACCAAAATTCCCGATCCCATTCAAATCGACTCATAATTTTTCCGGCAATTTTCAATTACATAACCGGCCCGACCCAAAATTACCAAAATGCCCCTGGGCCTCCCGGGAAGACCAGGATGAAATTTCCGGGCCGTTACAAATGTCCAACTTCTAAATTTCACAAAATTAATTGAGAAATTACTAAATAGTAATTTCAAACTCACTTAAATTGTAAATACCACAAATCCAGAAAGCACTCAAGTGCAAAGCCACCTGGAGTACACTAAAACAATAGTGATTTTTAAAAAAAACTTTGAATTTCAAAAAAACCAAAATCACTATCAATTTTTCTTTGAAAAGGTCCAATATCATCTACAACCTTGAATGAAGAATAATACCACCGTTTGAATGAGGCCAAGGCCTCACGCAAGAACAACAACAAAAAAAAACCCATGCTGAACAAAAAATACCGCCTACAACACTTTAAAAAAACACCTTAAATGCATAACAAAATTATAGTCGATTACTACTCCTTTTACGACCACTCAACCCTGCTACTTCAAAAAATAAAAAAAATTGGCCAAAGGCAAAAACACTAAAATATTTTTATTTTTCACAAAAAGAAAAAAAAATACTCGATGCCAAATACGAATGGAATATAATTGGGGCAAAAATTGAAAACCAAATTTATCTAAGAACTCTCCTAACAACAGCTCTGATACCAATTGTTAGCAATTTAATCTCAAAACACAAATATGCCTGATAAAAAATCAATAAACAAGATAAAACATAATTGAGTACATTGCCTAAACCCTACTCCACTGTTGAACCAAGAGCCAAATTTCATTACTCACAGAAACAAATTGGAGGAGAAGGGAGAACATTGCCTAAACCCTAAACCTCACCAAATGCTCTACATCTCTAATGTCTCTCTCAAAGAAAAACTCACCCATAACGATGCTTAAATAGGGTATTACAAATTGGGTCACAAAAAAAATCCTAACTCACAAGGCCCAAATGGGAATAAAAAATTACCTAAAGTAATAAATATTTAACCTATGGTAAAAAGGTTAAATACACAAATTCCCTAATACAAATATGTGAGTCACAAACCAACATGCATATGGTTCGGTAATCCTTTATTATAGCCTTCCAAATATCCAACAAGATTGAGTAAGTTTAAATTAAAATTACCCTAAAGTTACACACAAAATTTCCTCTCACTACTCACTAAACTAGAGATTCCATAACATTACACAAAGTTGGGTAAGGAAAATTTTAAACTACCAAAACTTTACGTAAAGTTAGATAAAGTTAAACATATGCTATTAAAATTAGTGTGTAACGTTAAAAATGTTGGGTAAGGCTAAATTGAAGCTATCAAAACGTTAAACAAAGTTGGGTAAGGATAAATTTAATCTACCCAATAGTTACACATAATTCGGTTTGGCTATCTTAAACTCTTCCAAACATCACACAAGATTGAGTAAGGTTAAATTGAAGTTACCCTAACGTTAAACAAAGTTTTATACTTTTTAAACATAGGCAAACCATAAGTCTTGAAATAACGCCAATTTTCAAAATATAGATTCTTCATTTCTTCTCAATCTCAAGGCATCTGGACTATTGGCCAGCCATTCTTCCTTTGATTGAAGCATAGCTGGAAAATACAAATAAATAAATGTTACAATAAAAAAATTTACACTTTCTTTTACCTTATTAAAATTTTAAAAAATAATGTGATAAAACTACTTCCCTTTCGACGAGACCATTTGGATAATTTCAATGGAGTTTCTTGTTGAATTGTAAGAATTCTTTTTATACTCTTGCGACACAAGGAAGTAGGCAAAATCTTGGGCATGAGAATCCTGAGTTTTTTGCTAGATAACATTGACATCAAATAAGTGGAAAATATAAGAGAAGCACTTTTGAGTATGAACGATCTTACTCACATCGAACTTTACTTTGTTACATGTAATTTCTTTCATCCACTCAACAAGCTCCTATTATATTACAAAAAATTTAAAATAAATGAAAATAAAACTTGAATATTTAAAACACATCACCTAATGGAGGGAACTGATTAAATAAAGAAAACTAAATTAAGGAAGGAGAGTAACACATAGCAAGATTGAATGCAATTTTGCTTAGAAGTCGAATAAATTTCGGAAAAAGAGGTGGAAGCAAGTACGAAACTATTTTTAATTTACCTATCTTAGACTTAGGCTCAAGTTGACGAGTTAACTTGCACAAAAAAAAGAAAAAAAAAAAGGATATAGTTTTGGCTTCTCACTGATGAATAGACCATCATGGAGTGGCCTAGTGGTCATAGAGGGTCTTGGGGTGCATAAGATGATAGGTTCAATTCATGGTTGGCCACCTACCTAGAAATTAATTTCCAATGTGTTTCCTTGATATCTAAATGTTATCAGGTTAGACGGTATGTCCTGTGACTTTAGCAAGCTAGCCCGGATAGTTACAAATATAGAAGAAAATAATCGAACTCGATTTGGCCGTACTCAAGGCAACAAATTCATGTCATGTTGTTTCAATTTGATGAGTAGAGTAATTCTCTAATTCTTACGATACACATATAGTCTTTTCAACTCTTCCAAAAAAAAAAAAGGCAAGCAATAAGGATTCTAAATGGAGTACAAAAATATCACTTCCGAAAAGCATCAACAGTGAACCCAACTTATTAAATTTTTAAAAAAAATTGTAGCATGATTAATATAATAGCAATGTAACTTTATATAAACAAATGACTCATGTCTGTATTAGAACTTTTCCATAAGAATCAATCTCAACGAATCAAAAAAGAAAAATAAAGCGAACAAAAAAGTTTCCTACTTTTTAAATTGAGGCAACCCATTATAGTCTTGAAATGACGCCAATTTTCTAAATAAAAACTCCCCCAATCCAAGGCAAGAAATGAGGATTCTAAATGGATTACAAAAATATCCATGCTCAAAAGCATGGGGTAAATGACTTGATCAAAAATGAACCCAACTTATTAAATTTTTTTAAAAAAATTGTAGCATGATTAAAAGTGATAATATAATAGCAATGTAACTTTATCTAAATAAATGACTAATGTCTGCATTATAATTTCCCCATTAAAATCAATCTTAACAAATCAAAAATGAAAAATAAATAAGTGGCTAGAACAAAAAAGTTTTGTATTTTTTAAATTGAGACAACTCATTATAGTCTTGAAATGATGCCAATTTTCTAAACAAAGGCTCCCCATTTCTTCTCAATCCCAAGGCATGTGGATTATTGGCCAACAATTCTTCCAACTGATTGATGCAAAGTTGGGAAAGTACAAATACACAAATGTTACATGCAGAAAGTTTAAACTTATCCTTTCAACTTATTATACTTAAATTTGAAAATTTTAAATATATATATATATATATTATATATATATATATATAAAGTCTTTTAAAAAGTGATAAAAATTACTTTGTTTTCGGCGAGACCCATTTGGATAATTCCATTAAGATTTTGAATTGGATCGTAACTATTCTTCTCGTACTTTTGTCACCCTAAGAAGTAGACAGAATCCTGGCCATGAGAATCTTAGGTAACTTTGCTAAACAACAATGACATGAAATGAAATGGAAATTATGAGAGAAAGGTTTTGAGTATCGATCGGTGTAGGGAGAGAGAGGAAGATAGACTATTGATATTAATATTGAAATATTGTTTTGTGTTGTTATGTAGACATAAATACATTGCAAGTAGTCTCATAGTTTTCTAACAACCGAAAAGAAAATAAAAAAGAAAAGAAAAGAAAACTAACGAGGAATATTTAAATTTATAAAAATCTCACTACTTACTAAATTGGAGCAACCCTAACGTTACACAAAGTTGGGTAAAGCTAATTTTAAGCTACCCAAACTTTACGCAAGGTTAGATAAAGTTAGACATACGCTATTAAAATTAGTGTAAGGTAAAAAAATGTTGAGTGAGGCTAAATTGAAGCTACTGAAATGTTAAATAAAGTTGGGTAAGAATAAATTGAATCTACCCAATAGTTGCACATAGTTCGGTAACGCTATCTTAAAGCCTTTCAAACATTGCACAAGATTGTGTAAGGTTAAATTGAAGCTACCTTAATGTTACACAAAGTTTTCTACTTTTGTAAAAGTAAGCAAACCATGATAGCTTGAAATAACGCTAATTTTCAAAAATAGACTCTCCAATTCTTCTCAATGCCAAGACATCTAGATTATTGGCTATCCATTCTTCCAATTGATTGAAGCATAGTTGGAAAAATACAAATACACAAAAGTTACATTAAAAAAGTTTAAATTTTTTCTTTTAACTTATTAAAATATAAAAAATAATGTGATAAAACTACTTCCTTTTGGGTGAGACCCATTTGGATAATTCCAATGGAGTTCTTTGTTGAATTGTAAGAATTTTTCTTATACTCTTGCCACAGAGGAAGTAGGCAAAATCCTTGCCATGAGAATCCTGATTTTTTTTAGACAACATTGATATCAAATAAGTGGAAAATATAAAAGAAAAACTTTTGAGTAACGATCTTACTCACATCGAACTTTAATTTGTTACATCTAATTTCTTTGACCACTCAACAAGCTCTTATTATATTACAAACAATTTAAAATATATGTAAATAAAACTTGAATATTTAAAACACATCAACAATGGAGGGAATTGATTAAATAAAGAAAACTAATTAATGAACGAGAGTAACACATTTAGCTAGATTGAATGCAATTGTACTTAGAAGCAGGATAAATTTAGGAAAAAAAGGAGAAAGCAAGTAAGAAACTATTTCTAATTACCTACGTTAGACTTAGGCTCAAGTTGACGAGTTAAAGTATCACAAAAATTTCCAAACAATACTGTTCTATATTATAAGTTGTATAAAATACATGTATAAACAATATCGTATTGCGAAATGGAAATGTAATGAATAGTAATACGAGTACGAAAAATGTATTAGACATGAATAAAATGAATAATAAATCATAAATGTACCATATAAGTTATATAGTATGTAGAATGAAATAATGAAACATATAGAGTTTTGTATAGTTTATACAGTAATATAAGAGTATATGGAAAACTACAATAGATAATATTCAAGTATACCAGGACCTGAAAACATAGTATGAACATACGGTATATACTCAATTATACTAGTTCTTCAGCTATATAGAAATGTAGGACGTGCGAACATATAGTATAATTATACAATTTTGTAGATGTGTATACAGTCAATTATACCACAATATGGACTGGAAAGTACGTAGATACTACTGTCCTACATATGATTTTGCTGCATTTCTAAACATGATTTTTCACATACTAAAAACTGGAATATAAATGAATTAAATGTACATAAATGAGAATAGGAATAAAACATACCATAGGGAACCATGTGAGACATATCGAATCACGATTATACTTGAATGAACAGTAACCTGATAATGATGATGAATAAGAAACAAAAATGTAATACAAATATTTGTGAAAAACGAAGAATATTGAGAGAAGATAACTCAATTCGTATGATTATATGAAATATTTGATTTTTTTATATGAAATACCTCCTAATCCACAATATTTTGATGTCAAGAAATTAATTGTAAAGTAGGTTGCCAAAGTTAATATTTTAGTTCCACAAACAACAAACTATGATTTGTTTTTATTTTTTATTTTTTTAAACCCAAACCATGATAATTAGGATTGAAATTTGAATTTTATAAATATATAAAAAAATATTTATTTATAAAATAAATAATTTTCAAATGTTAAAAAATTGATTTCACACTTATAAATTAGTGAATATTTAAACTTTCAATATACTATCTAACATGTTCTTGAACTTTCAATTATAATTAAATACTAAAATTTATTAAACTAAAAAAAAACTAAAACTAAAACTAAATTTAATTGTTGATTAAAAAATTATTTTGAATTAAAGTTTTATGGATATAGTTTTGTAAGGAAATATAATTTATCAATTATAATAATTGAGACGAATATAAAAATATGTAGGAAATTATTTTTAAAATTATTAATATAAAAAATATATAAGTGTAAAATTTTTTTAAAGATAAATTTTTATATCTTTTTGAATAATTTTTACTAAATATATAATATAAAGATTTTAAAAAAAGATATATAAAAGTAAAGAAATGAAGGGAAAGAAAAATAAGGAATAAAAGAGATAAAAAAAGATAAAAAAATATATTTTTTAAAAATACAGATGATATATATTTCAGAAAAAAATGGAAAAGGAGAAGAGAAAGAAGTAACAATAATATATATTAAAAGAGAGACGACCAGAAGCAAAAAGTAATTGAAATTGAATTAAAAAAAGCTGTCAAATATAGATCTACAAAAGTCTTATGGAGATTCAATCTAATGACTACAAACTTTGGGTTGGCCAAATCCAGTAGGACAATTAAGAATTTAATGATTGAGTTGTAATTTATTTTTTATATAGTAATAGTTTTAAATATTTTGTAGTTCTTCTTATAGTCTGACCGTGGCCATGATCTCTGATTTCTTTCTTGGTTGGATTCACATTAATACCCTTCGTTTTGTTTTTCTGATGCCACCAATTTAACTAAATCCCTATTTCCCCCTATTTGTTTTAGAAAGGATCATTTACCATCACTTTCAGGACTTATTATGCTTTAATTTTTTTCTTTTTGAATTAAAAACCTATAAAGAAACAGACGCAAAAGTGAAGAAGACATCATTAGTTTTATTATTTATTTTTTTATGTCACTCATCAATCTTTTTAATTATGGTTAGATTTTCTTTTTTAAAATCTAAGGACTATTTTTTAAAAAACTTTTTAGAAAGTTAAAAGACCCAAAATTGGACATTTGAAACTTGAAGGACTAAAATGGAACAAAAATGATAGTTGAGGACCACGAGTGAGAGAGCCAGATAGGATCCCTAAACCTCAGGCCGGGACACGTCCCATACCGTGTCCGCAGAGACATACACAAATGTCTTTGGGTAGCCTAACCATCTGTCAGGGAACCACCAGTCACTTCAAGTGAAGGAAATCTCAGATCAAGACAATCACACACCATTCGTGTCTGTAAGAGCATACTCGAATGCCAATAATGTTACCAGACCCTATAAGGGAAAAATACAAGTGAAGGAAACTGCAGGGTCCCTAAACCTCGGGCTAGTGGTGTCATCTGCTAACCCTAGCATGCTGGGATCGACCTGCTTGTAGGCAACATCACCAAAATGTATGTAGGCTCACCGACAAGCATTCCTCCACCCCATCATCTGTCCCAATAGCCTCTTCTAGTAGGTTTCAAGGTCAACCAAGTCCTGACCGGCTCCCCTTCGCAAGTACTAGGCGAGTAAACTAGTGGAACCATGCACAAAACATTAAGATTCCACCTATAACAAAGAGATATAACTAGCACTAGAGTCACACGAGATCTAGCCTAGCCTAGGCGAGTGCAACCGGCCACCCGAGGGTTGGTGCAACCGACAACGTGCACTCAACAACCAAAGAACTCGTTGTTCCACACACAATGTGACACGTGGATGAGATCCGATCCCTTGCTTGGATGTAAGAGTTAACCCGTAGGTTAGTGCAGTCCAACCACGTGTTTCAAAGTAAAGAGGATTTATATCCTCGCTCGATTCCTAAGGGGCACTAGCGAATCACATCAACAACACGATCTTAATGTAAAGACCCGACCCGAAAAACGATTCTAAACCTAGGTCTTTACTGAGCATGCAAGTGAAAAGCATAAGTGACACAAACCGGAGGTCGAGTTTAAAACTTTTCAAAACATATGGAGTGGAAAACATTAAAACCAAGTCAGATAATCATTAAGTAAAACCATCCAATTTAAAACAGTGACTGATCAGTACTTTTTCCTTAAAACATAAAAGATAGTTCGAAGCAATAGTAAATAAGTTTTCCCTACGGACTCATGTCCAACTACATGCTGAATTCAAATAATGCAAATAAAGACACGACAGAGTGTCAGCAGCATCCATGATCTCTCAGCTCCCTCCGCTAGCCGCCTGAGTTTGTCCCCAAGTTACGGTGGAAAACTACGCGATGAGGTGAGTATAAACATACTCAGTAAGAATCCCCGATCGGGGTACGATACGATGCAATCAATCATCTAGCAACCTAGTACACATGCAAACAGATATCAATACGGATCTTAGCTCAACGAGCTTACAAGGAAAATCCGGAGTCCTCGGAAGTCTCCTACTTCCGGCCTAATGATTGGTTTTCATAACCAATCCCGGGACATCTCCGAGGGTCTTTCTTCCTCGGCCAATTGATCAGCTAAAAAACCGATCCCAAAAGATGTCCGACACCCTCGAGGGTCTTTCTCCCTCAACCACATGATTAGCTCAAAAACCAATCCCAATGGGTGTCCTCAAGGGTCTCTCACCCTCGCTAACAAATCTGGACTATCGGGAGAGTACCCGAAGTCTGGCTCTAAGCTGGAAGGAACTGGTGTACTCACGAACATTAGCCCGGTGGAGCTCTCCGAACCGGCGACTAACGCGTGTGCGCGCACACCGCATGCTGCTGCAACCGGCGTAAATGTGAGGGGCCTAAGTACAAACTACGCTGGCCAAGTACGCATGCCAAAAGACTCGGAAGCGGTGTCACTGAACACAGTAGTGCGAGGCCCTCGACACTCATCTGTGCAGCCTGTCCACCGACCTGAAACTAAGAACCGGCCAAGACAGGCTTGCACAGTTGGTAGGGTTCCGCTCTAGCAGGCTACAAACTAGGCTTATGCCGATGTGGTAGCTAATCCACATTGGCTGTCGGGGGAAGCAATGTACGTTATGCTTCGCTCTACTCCCGACCGGTGGGGAAAATGTACGCTATGTCCACTCTCAGCCTCTAGATGATGACAAACCCTACAAGTCTAACTATGAGTATGAAATAACTGATTCCTGGCTAAACATACATATCAAATCTAACATGGCACTAACATGTACAAACAGGCAAACATGCTAGCAGGAATTCAAACACAAGTTGTCCTATCCACTAACATGCTCATAAAAGTAAACAGGCATACAAGTCACAATCAAGATAACATCGCAGGGTCCACACAACCATGGTAAGAAATCCTTACCTGGAATAAGTGAAAAATAACTACCACGAATCAATAAATGACCCTCGAGCTTTTAAGCGAACCCGAGCAACCTAGGCATTAAATGAAAACATCCTAAATAAATAAACAGCAGCCAACAACTTAGGGCCCAAAGAAGAAAAGGCTCGGGAATTACCAACCGCGAAGACACAAGGTCTCGGCAGCAAGGGGGCAGCAAGGGCGCTGCTGGTGCGGCAGAGGCGTTGGGCGCTGGGTGAGGCATGCAGACGGGCTGGAACGGGCGCGCGAGCGTCGCGTCTGGGTTGCGGGGACAGTACGCGGCGCAGGCGACGGAACTGGGCGACAGTGAGCGGTGTCGAGCGGTGCGGGGCTGGGTGGTAGCGTGCGGTGCAGGACGGCGCTGGGTTGGGTGACCTGGTGCTGAGTGGTGCGACGCTGGGGCTGAGCGACCTGGTGCGGTGCGATGCGGCGCGGCGCGGCTAGGGCTTGGTGCGGCTAGGGTTTGGTGGGATCGACAAGGAGTGAGAGAGAGAGAGAGAGAGAGAGATGCGTGAGGCAAAACAAGGGGGAATGGGATTTTCTTTATTTTTCCTTCCTTTTCCTATTTTAAATAGGTCTTGGTGACCTAAAATCCCTTCCCAAGGCTTCCTCCTTCGAGTCCCGGTTGAAGCAATCTTTCTATTAATTAAAACTCATTTTCTACAAACTCCCAAATCATCATTTAGGGCAAGGGTTCAAATCCCAATGGAAACACTTAAATTAATATTAATTTTGCCAATAACCAAACCACTTCCAAACTTCCAAACGACTAGCCCATACATCTTGGGTCTTGCAACCAATAACAATCAAGCCTCGAAAAAGGCAGGATTGACCTTGGAATCCTGAAAATCCCCAAACCCTGTCCGGGGAGCAAAAAGACCAAAATACCCCTAAGGGTTAAAATAGCTTTAACGGCCCAACCGAACAACCGAAAATTAAACCGAAAGCACCTGGGAAACCGGAATAGAAAACTGGGCCGTTACATTTAATCACACAACACATGTTCTAACAAGGGTGAGCTAGCTGCTCCTCTAAGTGGTTAACGCGATAACCAAGCCTATTTGTTCTAACGTCGAACATAAGCAATCCAAATTAGGTATCATGATAACCGATCACTACGAACGAACCCCTAGGCGACAAAATAGTTCATACCTCTTTCTCTTTGTCTCGCTCTCCTAGTCACAGATCTGGTCTGGGAATCGCTAACAGAGCTCTCTAACTCCGTGAAACTACGAATGAAGAAATAGGTTTAAAACCTTCCTCACTGGAAAACTCCATGAAAACCAACAAAACTTATTTGTTTCAACTTAATAAGATATTTAAATACTTACACCCATTAAATAAATCCAAATAAATGGTTTGTTTGACTTGATTTAATTTAAGTCTCAATTCCATTGATTTAAGTGCAACCGATTACTCTACCAAGAAAATTTCAAAATAAATTTAAAAGAACTAAGGTGTTACAAGTTATTTTGAATAGATATAAATGAGTTATTAGAAATGAGTGGTTAGCATTGAAAAGTTATTTTGAATAGATATAAATGAATTATTAGAATTGAGCAATTATTTATATGTAATAAAAATTACTTCCTTTTTGGTGAGATCCAATTGGATAGTTTCAATGAGTTTTCATGTTGCATGAAAAAGGATTCTTCTCATACTCTTACCACCAAAGAAGTAGGTAGAATCTTGGCCATGAGAATCCTGGGTAACTTTGCAAGACAACATTGACATGTTATGAAGTGGAAAATATGAGAGAAAAAGTTTTGAGTATTGATCGGTGTACGAAGAGAGGGAGATAGGGCATTTATATTGATATTGAAATGTTGTTGTGTGATTGTATGTAGACATATATCCATAATAAGTAGTCTCATAGTTTTCTAACTATAGTTAAATATGTAGAAAATGAAAACTAACAACATATTTTTAAATTTATAAAAATCTAATACTCACTAAATTGAAGTTCCCTAACTTACACAAAGTTGGGTAAGGCTAAATTTAAGCTATCCAAATTTTACGCAAGGTTAGATAAAGCTAAAGATACGCTACTAAATTTAGTGTGAAAGGTAAAAAATATTGGGTAAGGCTCATTTCAACCTATCCAAACGTTGAACAAAGTTGGGTAAGGATAAATTGAATCTACCCAATAGTTGCATATGGTTCAGTAAGAATTTGTTAAAGCCTTCCAAATATCCAACAAGATTGAGTAATTTCAAATTAAAGTTACCCTAACGCTACACAAAGTTTCCTCATTAAATTGGAGCTACCATAACGTCACACAAAGTTGGGTAAGGCCAATTATTAAGCTACCCAAACTTTATGCAAGGTTAGATCAAGTTAGAGATATGCTATTAAAATTAGTGTGCAAGGTAAAAAAATGTTGAGTGAGGCTAAATTGAAGCTACCGAAATGTTAAAAAAGTTGGGCAAGAATAAATTGAATCTACCCAATAGTTGCACACAATTCGGTAATGCTATCTTAAAGCCTTTCAAACATCGCACAAGGGAACGTCTGATACTATTTAGATGTAATGCACATTGAGAAGAATGTGTGTTCGAAAATTATCGGAACCTTACTTGATATTCTTGCAAAAAGAATGGACTAAAAACTCGTAAAGACTTGGATAAATTAAGACCTAAGTTGGCTCCAAATAAGGGAGAAAAAAGACTTTCATGCCTTCAACATGTTATACACTATCGAGAACGGAGAAGAGTAGTTTGTATAAAAGCTTATCTGAACTTAAAGTGCCTGAAGGTTATTCATCTAACATAAGCTAGTTAGTGTCCCTTAGAGATTTGAAACTTTACGGCCCTAAATTGCATGACCATCATGTTTTGATGCAACAACTGCTTCCTATAGCAATTTGTGGTAGTTTGCCTAAGCACGTTAGATACGTGATCATTCGTCTTGGTTTCTTCTTTAAAGCTATATGTAGTAAGTCGATCGATTCCTCTAAGTTGAATGGATTGCAGGATAATGTAGTGGTCACTTTATGTCTATTAGAGAACTATTTTCCACCAGCCTTTTACACAATAATGGTACACCTTGTTGTGCATCTTGTAAGAGAAATTAGATTTTGTGGACCAGTTTATCTGAGGTGGATGTATCCTTTTGAAAGGCACATGAAAGTTTTGAAAGGTTATGTCTGTAATAGAAATTGACCGAAGGTAATGCATTGGAAAAAATTACATATTAGAAGAGTCAATAGAGTTTTTTTTTTTCAATTTTAATCAGGAGTTGAATCTGTATGGTTGCAATCATCTAACAAACTTAAAGATTAAAAAATTGATCGACCCTTATCTACTCCCAAATACAAAATACCAACTAAGTCTATGATTGATCAAGCTCATTTGTATGTACTTCATAATGTCAATGATGTGCTTCAATATGTTGATTAACATATGCAAATGATGACTAAATTGAATCCTACTAAGTCTAGAAATAAAAAGTGGCTTCAAGATGAACAAAATTGCATATTCAACAGTTGGTTGTGGGATCGGGTTGGGCTCGCTTTAGGGGTTCAAAACAATTCTATATCATCTACATTAAGGTAGATATCACATGGATCTCATTCAAAAGTTACCACTTACAATAGTTATATGGTGAATGGTATTCGATATCACACAAAGAAACGTGATGATCTTAGAAGTTTCGAGTGCGAAAGACAAAAATCTGATTCTGTCAGACATTGGGGGTGCAACAAAAAACCAAAAAACCAAACCGAACCATGGATTGGTTCGGTTTTTTAGCACAAAATTGGACACATTGGTTTGGATTTTGAAAAAACAAAAAAATATCAGTTCGATTCGGTTTTCATTTTAAAAAACTAATAAAAAAACGAACCGAACCGAAATGTATATAAGATTTCTAAAATGCATTTTCTGATATATATTATACAAAGCATATCATTGACATGTTGTATCAGTGGTGTGTTGGTGAAGGTTATTTGCATTGCCTTAATCATCCCAAGTTTGAATAGGGATTTCAAGATAATTGTAAGAGTATTTTTTGTCTTAAACTCTTCCTAATAATAAATGGTCAGGCATCCCACACTTTCTCTTTCTTTTAAATGGTGCAGACCTTCGATGTTTTCATTTACTTTATTATTATTCTTTGTTAAAAAATCTTTAACTTCACATACTGGAATTTGAACTTCTTAAAAATAAATCTACACTTTTAAAAAAAGGGATGAGTTTAATTGTATGTAATTTTATAATAAAATTGGTTTTTTTATTTATTAATATATTGGACAACGGTTCGGATCAGATCCAATTATTCAAAAACCGAACCAAATAAAAACCGATCCAATGGTTTATGCTATAGTGGACATCAGTTCAGATCCAATTATTCAAAAACTGAGGATATTGGTTCGGTTTTCGGTTTGACACAAAACTGAGAAAAACCGAACCGAAATCATCCCTATTAGACATGACTTTTTATGGCATACTTCAGGAAATCTGGGAGCTTGATTATCATAGTTTTACTATCGTCCTAGTCAAATATGATTAGGTGGATAATAATGGTGAAATTAAAGTAGACGACATTGGATTTACAATTGTTGGCCTTAATCGAGATGAACATAAATTCGACTTGTTTATCCTAGCCACACAAGCCAACACAGGTGTTCTACGTAAAATATCCACTTGATCCTCATTGGACGGTGGTTTTAACTCCTTCTCAAAGAATAGCTGAAGAACAATTTTTACACGAGATTTTGCTGCAAAATATGATAGCAAGACACGTGTAAAATTAACTTTAAATTTTATTGATTTAAGCATGTGTTACAATCTCTAATGTTTATCCTCTGATTCTTTCTTTAAGAATGAACTTTGAAGATGTTTTTCTGAGGGCTTTCGAGCTTTTTCTCAGACGGAGGTGATTGAATCTTCAACTTGCAATAGATTTGGTGATTGATCCATTGGAGCCTTTGTCGTTGAGTGTTCTTGAATGCTAAAGCTTGATCTCTGAATTCTTTGACTCGTTGACAGATCTTGAAAACTTCTGGATTTGAAAGGTAGGATATTCTAAATTCTCTCTGAACTTCTGAGTCTTCAGGTTGAATGCTTGTCTTTCTCTTTTTTCCTGTCCCCCTTTGCAAATGAGGGGAGCTTGTTGGAATTAATTTTTATTAATTTAAATTCTAATTAATTTGAGTGGCCCATGATTTAATAACTACCCCACTACCCATTATTTTATAACCACTTATTCATTTTTCTTTTTATCATTGTTTTTTAATGGAAAAACAACGTAAATAAATTCTTTTGACAGTGAAAAACAGAGAGTTAGAGAGAACTTTTCTGGATTTTCTACTCTAGTTTTTGGTCCTCTATACCCACTTTTCCATTAATAAATCACACCATTTGAGTTAAGAAGAGTGAGGGTTTAGAAGATCCAAGAACTCCACTATCGATATGTTCGTTGGAAGTGTTCGTTGCATGTTCCTGGTCAACATTGACATTCATTTTTTTCGGTTACCAAAAACAATGGCGGGAGGTATACACTTTATTTTTAATTACGTTTCCGCTACAGGTGTTTAAATTTATTAATCACATTTTAATTTTTGTGTTAGAAAATTTCTAACAGAGCTCTCTATTTATAGAGATTTCTTGGCCTTGTGGACTTGGGCCTCATGAGTTTATTGGGCCTTTGGGCTTCGCTATATTGGGCCTAACCTTTAGGCTTGGGCTTAAGTGGCATTTGGGCTTGGTTTAATTTGAACCCGAATTCCAAATAAACCACCTTTTGGTCCAATTAACCTTGGGACAATTATCAATTTTAATTGGCCCAAAAGTTAATTAATTTTTGTCATTTAAACATGACGTGGCAATCTTTTATTAGTTGAAATTCCTCAGTCAACAAATGCCCCATTTTCGAGGTTTAGGCACAAACTTTGTGTAGATGAATCTCGAAAAAGATAGTTTGAAGTCAACATATGTAAAGACCCGACCCGAATGGGGTTCTAAAATAGGCCTTTACCTCAATGCATGAAGATGGAAAAACATAAAATGACCCAACCAGGGGTCGGATTGAAAAACTTTTCAAACATAAGAGTGGAAAACTTTAAAACAAACTAAACATTCATTTACAAAACAGTGACTGATCAGTACTTTTCTTAAAACATAAAAATAGTACAAAACATAAGTTTTCCCTACAGACCAAAATCCATGTACATGCTGAATTCAAAACAAAACAAAATAAGACACGACAGAGTGTCAGCAGCATCCATGATCTCCCAGCTACCTCCGCTAGCCGCCTCGGTGCTGTTCCAAGTTACCTGTGGAAAAACCACAAAATAAGGGTGAGTAACGAATTACTCAGTAAGAATCCCCAACCGGGGTACGATACGATGCAATCAATCATCTAGCAACCTAGTACACATGCAAACAATTATCAACACGAATCTTAGCTCAACGAACTTATAAGGCAAATCCGGAGTCCTCGGAAGTCTCCTGCTTCCGGCCTAATGATTGGTTATCCTAACCAATCCCAGGACATCTCTGAGGGTCTTTCTCCCTCGGCCAATTGATCAGCTCAAAAACCGATCCCAAGGATGTCCTCAAGGGCCTCTTGCCCTTGCTAATAAATCTGGGCTATCGGGAGAGTACCCAAAGTCTGGCTCTAAACTAGAAGGAAATGGTGTACTCACGACATTAGCCCGGGGGAGCTCTCCGAACCGGCAACTAACGCGTGTGCGCGCACACCGCATACTGCTGCAACCGGCTTAAATGTGGGGGCCTAAGAACAAACTACACGGGCCAGGTATGCATGTCTAAGACTCGGAAGCGATGTCACTGATCACAGTAGCGCGAGGCCCTCGGCACTCATCTGTGCAGCATGTACCACCGACCTGAAGCTAAGAACCGGCCAGGGCAGGCTTACACCGATGGCAAGGTTCCGCTCTAGCAGGCTACAACTAGGCTTACGCCGATGTGGGTAGCTAAATCCACATCGGCGGCCGGGGGAAGCAATGTACGTTATGCTTCGCGCACTTTACTTCCAACCAGTGGGGACAAAGTACATTATGTCCGCTCTCAGCCTCTGGATGATGACAAACCTTACTTTACTAACTAAGAGTACGGAGTGAAAGATTCCTGGCTAACATACATAATAGACATCAATCATACATATCCTAGCATGATACTACGAACTTAAAGCAGGAATCTGGAGCATGCTGTAAGAACAAACCTAGCATGGCACTAACATTTACAAACAGACAAACATGCTAGCAAGAATTCGATCACAAGCTGTCCTATCCACTAACATGCTCATAAAAGTAACAGGCATACAAGTCACAATCAAGAAAGCATCGCAGGGACCACACAACCACGGTAAGAAATCCTTACCTGGAAACAAACAGAGAATAATAACTATCACGACCAACAAACAACCCTTGAGCCTCAATCGAATCCCAAACAACCTAAGCATTTCAATAAAACACCCAATTTAAATACAAATCAGCAGCCAACAACTAAGGACCCAAAGAAGGAAAAAACTCAGGAATTACCAATCGAGAGAACACACGGCTCGCCCAAGCCAACTCAGCTAGGCAGGCTGTCGGCAACAAAGAGGCCGGTTGGGTGCGTTGGCTCGGTAGGGGGGCTCGCTCGCAGGAGCTGGGCGCTAGAGCGTGGGGCTGTGCGCGGACGAGCTTGTAAAGACCCGACCCAAAAAGGGGCTCTAAATGGGCCTTTACCCCAATGCATGCATTCAAAATAAGACAATATGCAACATACTTTCGGATTCCAAGTAAAAACTAAAACATTCAGCCATCAAAACAATTTAATAAAAAACCTGTCCCTGTTTCCAAGCACCTGTTTCAGGAAAAGTACATTTCTAAAAGTATACTCTGATCAGAGATTTATTTAAACCATTCAAAAACCTTCTCAGGTACGACTATGCTGGAATCCATAAAAACATGAGAAAACGTCCTAGGGCTTCGTGCCCGTCTACATGCATTCAGGGGAAATATAAAGTTAAAGAGTCATAAAATGAATAAAAGTGTCAGAGGTGACAGCAGGTGCCCATGATCACAGCTCCTCCTTGACCATCTGTCTCGCTCCTTGGTTACCTGTGGAAAACCACAAAATAAGGGTGAGTAACGAATTACTCAGTAAGAATCCCCAACCGGGGTACAATACGATGCACATGGTCATCAAGATGAGTGTATGCAAGCTATGAATATAAACACAGAAAAGAGCACATAGCTTGAGTCCACACTTGGACCTCGGATGCCAACTCAGGGTCTTAGTACGGAAATAAACCACCACACAACACGCCCTATACGAGAAACAAATCCCGGCCTCAGCATGTCTACTGTCGAATGAAAGGTACACTAGCTCAAGATCCCGAGGAGCTCTCCGGTCGGCGCTGTAATGAGCGTAAGCATGCACCGCGTGCTACTATAGACTATGAGGGGTGGGTGCCGGGTCTAGTGGCAAGCTGCCCATGTCCAGTCACCACGCCTAACTAAATCTCTGGATCGGTGTCACTGACATAGGGGTGTGAGACCTGGACACGTGAACTATGTCGGCTGAACCACCGTACACGAGGCTAAGGAACCGGTCGTGGTAGGCTTACACCAGGAAGCGGTCCTTGCCCTAACAGGTGGCAATCAAGGGCTACGGCCGAACACGCTGAGGACGTGCCGACTGTCGGGGACGAGGCAATGCCAAGTCATCATCCCGACCGTTTTGGCATTTAACAGTCTGCCACCTTCACCCAAGATTGCAGGGCCTACCGGTCGGGTTAGCTAAGCCCTAACGGGGTCCAGAGACGGAGAACTATCTCGACGTCCCTGCCATGGATGCAAGATACTTTATGCATCAGGCCCGGATGATGCTACCTACCTGAATTCTAACCTGCCTTAACAATCAGCAAACAATCCAATACGTGCTCAAAAGAATACAGCAGACCTAGCATGGTACTACGGAACAAGAATGAATATGAGCATGCCAGAACGGAACAACCTAGCATGGACTAACATGAAAGAACAACATACGAAATCATGCCAGTCAGGAATTCAGAACAGAGCACCTAAACTACACATGCTGATAATCACAAACAAACATACAACATCAATCACATAGAACATCGCAGCGTCCACACAACTCCGGTAAGAAATCCTTACCTTGGTCGGAAGACTTCTACACACAAATTCCTAAGCTGCGAACACTCCCGAGCTAGCTATCGAGAACCTACAAACATAGTAACAATCACAACCATAGCCCTAAAAATATAATAAAATAGCAGGCTCGGCTCGGGAGCACTCACATGACACGACGACACGAGGAAATTTGGGCCTCGCTGGCGGGGTGATCTGGTGGGTGGGCGGCCGGGCGGCAGCTGGCGCGCAGTGCGCTCGCGCATGCGGACCTGTATTTGGGCACGTCACGGGCGAAGGCGTGCGGCGCTGGGCGAGCTGCTCTGAGCGAAGACGCGCGGCGCTGGGCGAGCGGCGCGGACACGGCGATCGGCTGCTGCGCGCGAGCTGGGCGTCTGGCTCGGCCGACCCGGTGCGACGACGAGGCTGGGCGTGCGACGAGCGTCTGGCTCGGCCGATCTGGTGCGACGACGAGGCTGGGCGTGCGACGAGCGTCAGATCTGGGCGTGCGACAGGTCTGGGACGCGCGACGGGCGAGCGAGGGCTGCTTCTCGGCTGTGCGCGACGAGCTGCGGCGGCAGGGCTGGGGCTGCGACAGGCGGATCCGGCGGCCTGGGCGTGCTGCTCGGGCGGCTGGTGCGATGGTGGCTGGCGGGCTCGGGCGGATCTGGCCGGCTGGTGGCAGATCTGGCTTCGGCTGCTGCACCAAACACAAACACACACACACTTCCTTACCTTCGGCCAGCAAAACAACCAATCGAGAAGAGGAAGAGGATGAAGACTTACTCGGAATGATGATCGAACAACGGAGCAGCGAAGGGGATGAAGAAATCGGCAAGGAGGCTAGGGAGAACTTGGCTTGGATGGCTAGGAGATGTGTTGGAGAAGAAGACATGGCAAACCTATTTTCTTTTCATTTACCAAATGCACCAAAACTCCAAACTCCAAGGCTAACCATAAAATGACCCGGAAAGAGCAACAAGAGCTCTCACTAGCTCATTTGGCACGCATCCCCACAAGCTTCCCTTGAGACACAGGTTCAAAACCCCGATTCAAAAGACAATTTCTTTTCTTTTTACTTTTGCATCAAACCTTGCTCAAACCCTTCCACGAAGCCTCACAAACCTACATAAATCCATCCAATATTTTTAGCAACTAGAAAGGACATAAACGACCCTGACGGCCTGACAAATTACCAAAATACCCCTTGGGCATACCTGGAAGACTGGGATGAAAACTTGGGCCGTTACAGAGCTATAGGGAGGCGAGGGCGCGGGCACGGCTAGGCGAAGGCGAGCGGCGCTACAGGGACGCGAGCGCTGGGACGGGTGACACGACGCACCTGGGCTACAGGGAACGTGCGCGGGGACTCGGCAAGCTACAGAGCTGGTCGACCTTGTGCGGGGCGAGCTGGCGCTGGCGTGGGGTGGCTCGGCACGGTGCGAGCTGGGGCGGACTTGGACGACGCTGGCACGGGGTGGCTCGGCACGGTGCGGCTGGCTAGGCGTGCTGGGGCGAGCAGGGGGGCTCGGGCTGGCTAGGGCTTGGGTGTGGGTGAGAGAGAGAGAGAGAGAGAAAAAAAGAGAAATAAAACACATGGGGAAATTGGGGATTTTCTTTATTTATTTATTATTTCATCCTTATCCCATTTAAAAGCCTTAAAATCCATTTAAAATAAATCCCTAAAAATCCCATTTTGGCTTCCTCTTCGAGACCCGGCTGAAGAAATCTTTTCCAACAATGAAACTCACTTAATAAATCACTAAGGCAAAGGTTCAAATCCCAATCCTGACTGGGGAGCAAAAAGACCAAAATACCCCTAAGGGTTAAAATGCTCTAACGGCTCAACCGATTGCCCTAATACTGAACCGAGAGTACCAGGAAAACCGGAATGGAAAAATAGGCCGTTACAACATACAAACTCTTGTATGCCAACTTCTTTGTGTTGATTTAATCAAGATATGAATTTGTGTCATAAACTTGATTTGTTTTAAAACACCTTTGATTTCTTGCTTGGCATAAGATCTTGATTTGAAATTAAAGTAGCATTTATAGTGTACTTAATTTCGGCTTTGAACTTGGAAGAAGTTAAAATTTTACCCAAACTTCAATTTGATGTAAAATTTGCCTTGAAATTATTTTGAACTTTCAATAATACCTTCTTTTTTTTTTTTGTAACTTTGTAATGGAAACTCACACCTTCTAATATATGCCCAATTTTGAATCCACATAAAAAAATTGATTGAATTTGGACTTGGAATTAAGTCTCCTTCCCATCTCTTGCATTTTGTTGAAACTTTCAATGAATCTATGAAGCTTTAGATTGAAACAAAGTCTTCGGTGGCATTCTTCAATTTGTATGGACAAGTCAACAAATCTTTGATTTAGATAAATAATCTAATATCAATAATTCGCATTTTATAAAAACATCTAAATTATTTTGCCCATAGCTAATTTTAGAAACAGTTATTTAATTTACCATTGCAAAATTTGACATATCCTGCTCATGTATTATTTTATTTATTTATTTATTTTTACCTCTTCCTGCACAAATCCTATAATGTAGGAGAAAGTGGCCTTGATTTTTTTGTGAACCAAAAAAATGGCCTTCATTTAGAATCATGCTCCAATTTCCACGATTTTCAAATATAAATTGCTCATAAATACTTCATTTTTCACAGCAATTTGAATTGTCAAACTTGGATTGCAACACTTAAACTTAATACAAACGAGCATCATCTTATTAACTGAGATGTCAAACTTTAATTCATCAGAATTTTGTGCACATTGAGAGGTCGTCTGATTTTTCTTTAGCACCACAATGGGTCGCCTCAACTTGTTTGGCTGCTCATTGTTGAATCCATACGATTTTATATCATTTCGCTTCTGGGTTTAAACTTTTTGTTTTTTCTTACAGGGAGCTTTATTGTTATAACCAACAAAAAATCTTTTCCCTTTTTTTTATGTATGATTTGTTTTAAGATCAAACAAATACAAACTCATTGGACTCCATTTCAACGAATGCTAATTGTTGAATCCATATAATTTTCTCTCATTTCACTTCTAGGTTTTAACTTTTTTTTTTTTTTTTACAGGGAGAGAGTCACAGTAATGGTAACCAATAATAAATCTTTCCCTTTTTTATGTATGATTTTTTTAAGGGCAAATAAATACAAACTCATCGGACTCCATTTCAATGATGGCTCATTGTTGCATCCATACAATTTTCTCTCATTCGCTTCTAGGTTTTAACCTTTTTTTTTTATATAGGGAGCTTTATTATTGCAGAGTCACAGTAATGGTAACCAAAAACAAATCTTTCCCCCTTTTTTACGTATGATTTTTTTAAGGGCAAACAAATACAAATTCAACGGACTCCATTTCAACTGCTCATTGTTGAATCCATATAATTTTCTTATTTCGCTTCTGGGTTTTAACTTTTTTTTTTGCCGTGAGCTTTATAATAGTAAAGTCACAGTAATGGTAACCAACAACAAATCTTTCCCCTTTTTTTATGTATGATTTTTTTGAGAGCAACCCAATACAAACTCATTAGACTTCATTTCAAGACTACTTATTGAATCCATATAATTTTCTCTAATTTCATTTCTGGAACTTTGTTTTTTATTGTAAAGTCATCTTAATTACAGGTTGTCGTGTCTCAAAAAGAGGAAAATATTATGCTCAATTTTGAGAAATAAATCTCAACAAATGGAGGCAAGATGAACCAAATGGACTTTTTTTTTTATAGTACACCAAATCAACCATGGCTATTTGTTTTCTTTGGATTTCACTTGTTCCACAGTGTAACTATGTTCCTGTTCTTTGGAAGGTAAAATTTGTGTACCAAACCCTTATTCTTTGGCTACCAATTATATCAACTTCAACATTCTACAGCTACTTGTTACGTTGACTCACATCAGGGATGCTGCACATATTCACTCGCCTACCGCAGTGGTATTTCTTTGTAACGATGACATTTCTGCTTGATAAAGTCCTTCACCATAGGTGGAGGGTAGATTGTGAACATGCAGCGGCGGTTACCTTTCTTTCAAATAACGACATTCTTGCTGGATCAAGTCCTTCACCGGAGGTGGAGGGTAGCTTGTGAACATGTAGCGGCAGTCACCTTTCTTTGCAGCAACGACATTCCTACTGAATCAAGTCCTTCACCGCAAGTGGATGGTAGCTTGTGAACATGCAGCAGTGGTCACCTTTCTTTAAAGCAACGACATTTCTGCTAGATCAAGTCATTCACCGTAGGTGGAGGGTAACTTGTGAACATGTAGCGGCGGTCACCTTTCTTTACAGCAATGACATTCTTGCCGGATCAAGTCCTTCACCGCAGGTAGAGGGTAGCTTGTGAACAAGCAGCGAAGATTATTTTCCTTTGCAACATCGAAATTCTTGCTAGATCAAGACCTTCATTGTAGGTGGAGGGTAGCTTGTGAACAAGCAGCGACGACCGCCTTTCTTTGCCCCTAGTGCTCCATTGTGCAACCCTCATTTCTTTGCAACAAGATCAAAACTTGAAGCATAACAGCAACATCAGAACTTGAAGCTTAAGCAACAACATCCAAACTTGAAGACTAAGTAGCAACATCATAACTTAAAGAAAAAACAACAACAACAACAGAATTTGTTCATCTTTAAGAACTTGAAAACGAAGCAGCAACATCCAAACTTGAAGATGAAGTAGCAACCATGTTATTTTTTTAGTTCCACTTATCTCCATCTATAACATTTTTCATTTGCAAATTCAATGCCCCAATGAAAACTTATATATTCTTGACGAATAAACTTCGAAAGTACAACTTTTGAAGTTCAACTTTGACAGTGTAGATGTAGAGTTTAACTACGATGGAGTAAATTTAGAGTTCAACCTTGACATTGTATCTTTTGAGTTAAACTTCGTTGTTGTGGCTACAAAGATCAAATCAACCTTTGCAATGTGACTTGTGGAAGATCACCTACATCAACGCAGTTTGGGAGAAATCAGGACAAACTTAGAGAGAGCGACAATAACCTCGAGCTTGAAGAAAGCAATGGCGACCTCGAACCTTGTGAGTGTGAGTGCAGCGACAGACTCGAACTTGGAGAGAGAGACGACAACCTCAAATTTAGGAAGATTAAAATGATGATCTTGAATTTGGAGATGGGGACAATGGTCCCGAACTTTGAAAATTAACGACAATCTCGAATGTGGAGAGAAACACGACGACCTCAAACTTTGAAAGATCAACGAGAATTTCAAATTTGGTGAGAAAGTCAATGACTTCAAACTTGAAAAGACCAACGACGATTTTCGAATTTGGAGAGAGCGATAATGACCTCAAACTTGGAAAGATCAACGACGATCTCGAATTTGGAGAGATTAATGATAATCTCGAATTTTGAGAGAGTGACAATGACTTCAAACTTGGAAATATCAACAACGATATTAAATTTAGAGAGATCGACGATGACCTCGAATTTAGAAATATCAATGATGATCTCGAATTTGGAGAAAGCGACGACAACCTCAAATTTGGAGAGAATGGCGACGACCTTGAACTTAAAGAGAGTGGCGATGATATCAAACTCGAAAAGATCAACGAAGATCTCAAATTTGGAGAGAGCGACAATGACTTCGAACTTGGAAATATGAACGACGATCTCGAATTTGGAGAGATTAACGACAATCTCGAATTTAAAGAGAGTGGCGACGACCTCAGACTTAGAGAGTACAACAACAACCTCAAACTTGGTGGAAGTGAGAAACATCCACTATGAACTTGCAAGGGGTAAAGCTTAAACTTCTGACTTGTAGGGGACATAAGGCATGAATGTTGAATTTGAGAAGAATGAATCTCGAATATAGCATAAGCAAAACCTTATTGCATACATTTACATTGAATTTCTTGTTTCATGAGGTGTAAATATTTATTTTTCAGAAAATAAGTATGGACTTAAAATTTTGTATTAAGTTGCCTACGTACCCTTCTATTGAAAGGATCAAGTCATAACGTAGTTTAAATTGTTTTCCATTTTCCTTTTAAGCTCATGCAGGCAGAAGCATCATGCAATCTAGGCTCTTGCGATAAAGAGCATTACATCATTTACTACTCTTTGAATTTCAAATGTATCATGACAATCATTTGCTTCCCACTTTGGTTGTAGCATTGAATAACCAACTTATTTGAAAGTTCTTCCATGATGATGCCTAGCTTCTTCAAGGTTGACTTAGGCATTATATTTATGGTCAATTTGTCATTAATGAGAATTCCTCCAAGTCTTTTCTCTTGTACACAACTTGAGATAAACAAAGGACGATTATGAGACTTTGATTTCAACAATATATCTTCAATAGAAAAACTTACCGACATACATGGAAAACTTTTTGTGCGCCTCGTGGGTGTTTGAGCGACTATAGGATTGGAGTCTAACAATGTGTCAACAAGAACATCTTTTGTTGCTTTAGGAAGTGATAGTAAACCTTCCATGTTCAAGGAAGATGTGTTTCTAAGTTCTATCGATTCTTCCGAAGTTGGTAGATCTTTAGTAGCAGTTAAGTTGTGGCATACGACGGTAATGTATCTTTCTTCATCAACTTTTAGAAATTTCCTTGGAAAGAATTCAACCAACGTTATTGCTTGTCGCGTCATATAAAGATCTTTGTTTTCTTCCACAACAGGCTTAGGATTTTTTGCAATATTTCTGTCTTTACTCTTCATGAGTCCCTTTTTCTTTGACTCTTAAGGTAGATGTGATTCTTTCCAAACGTAATTTTTTTTTCGCTTCTCGTGACGAGTTATGATAGTCCAACCTTCATATTCATCTTTAGCTGAATTAGTAATGCATTTTTCTCGGGCACATGCTTTTTGAAGACTCAACTCTTGCCAATTTTGATATGACACTTCATGAAACTAAACAACGGGCTCGAATGAACCAAATTGAATAAAAAAATGAGAATATTCGTGTGTAGGTGTCTTGAACGACTGCACTTTGGATTGGAATATTGTAGCTGCATGATTTTTTTAAGCTAGCTCGTCGAGATCCAGCTCTATTTTATTTTCTTAAGCTAATCTTATAATCAATTATTTCAAAACAAAACACTTTTCCACTGGCTGGCTAACAACAACGTGATACTTGTAGTAGTTAGCATCATTTGTTTTTCCCAAGTTCTCGGGTCGTTTGCATTATGTTAGTTGGATAAGTTGTTTCTCGAGCAATTGTTCCAACATATTAGCAACATCACAATCTGGGAAGGGATATAATTTTTCTTGTTTTTCTTTTAAAGTAAGCTGACGTCTTGTATCACCTTTTGATCCCATCTCTGACTTTTTTTTCTTTTCTTTTGAGGAAAACTTGAACCGAGTTGTATTCACGAACATCGATTCTTCATCAGTAGTTTTGGAGATCTTCTCGAAGCTAACCCTTTTCTTATTATCTAAGGAGAGTACATCATGACTTCCTCTATTGGCGATGCTTAATTCCATGTCATGAGCATGAGTTGCCAAGTAAAACTTTGTGGCTTTATTCCTTAAAGGATGTAAAGAAGACCCCAATGCATGTCTTGGATGCATATGTCTATGGTCGATATTTCACTAAGTCGATCTTTGTAATCAAGGCTTAAGGCTCTCCAACGATTGACGTAGTTGACAAAAGGTTCGCCTTTCCATTGTTTTGTACATGTCAGTTCCATCATGCTTACAATTCGTCTAGTGCTATAAAATCGGTTAAGGAATTCTTTCTCTAATTTCTCCTAACTATCTATTGTTTCAGACTCTAAGTCAGTATACCAGTCGAATGCATGACCTTTTAAGGTTCGAACAAATTGTCTGACGAGAAGGTCTCCCCATGTAGCAGTGTTCTCACATGTCTCCACAAAGTGGGCGATGTGCTGCTTAGTGCGGGCATTCTCAAGTTGTCTATCCTCTTTGTGTATGGCTTAGAATACAAAAGGGAGCTTTGAGTTGGCCCACCATATTGAACTTTGATGGAGTTCATAACCATGTCCTGCAGTTGTTTGACAGATAAAGAAGCAACTGAAGATGAGTATTGTGGTTGTTCCTCGAGAAGAGTATTCTTCCCTTTATCATTTCTTCGCTCAGCAGAATTTTGGCTTGATTTAACTGCCTCTCTATTCTGCATTTGATTTTTTAGATTGGCGATCTCCAAATCTTTTTCCTCTATAGTTTTCAGTAAACATTCGAGCTTTCTTTCAAATTTTTCCATTCTATCATCTGTTTCTACACCAACCATCATTACAGACATCACATCAGGATTTGACGTCTCTTTCAGTTGATAGACAGTAGGAGTGCTTTGATCAAACAACACATTATCTTCAACTGAGACTTCGCCAGAAATTTCTTCAAATTGCTTTATGATCTCCTCTACAATTACATTGTGTAATTCGAGACTCATTTATCTTAAGGAACTTCGAATGACTATGTGTGATAGGTACATTGTAAGCTTGCAAACAAAAACTTTTGATGCAGTTGTTCCTGATGTCATTGAAGTTTCTGATGTAACAGCAGTCTTAGATGTAACTTTTTCATACTTCATATTTGATTGATGTGAGAGTTTGAGATGAGAGGTAGATATGATCCTATTGGGCGTGCCAATTTTTTTACACGAGATTTCGCTACAAAATATGAGAGCAAGACTAGTGTAAAATTAACTTTGAATTTTATTGATTTAAGTGTGTGTTACAATCTCTAATATTTATCCTCTGATTCTTTCTCTAGGAATGAACTTTGAAAATGTTTGTCTGAGGGCTTGCGAGCTTGTTCTCAGACGGAGGTGATTGAATCTTCAACTTGCAATCGAAGAGGTGATTGATTCATTGGAGCCATTGTCGTTGAGTGTTTTTGAATTTCGAGGCTTGATCTCTGAATTCTTTGACTCGTTGACGGATCTTGAAGGCTTCTGAATTCGAAAGGCAAAATGTTCTGAATTCTCCCTAAACTTCTGAGTCTTCAGGTTGAATGCTTGCCTTTCTCTTTTTTTCGGTCCCCATTTGCAGATGAGGAGAGCTTTTTATTTATAGAGATTTTTTGGCCTCGTGGGGTCGGGCCTCATGAGCTTCTTGGGCCTTTGGGCTTGGCTATATTAGGCCTAAGCGTTAGGCTTGGGCTTAAGTGGCATTTTGGCTTGGTTTAATTTGAACCCGAATTCCAAATAAATCAACTTCTGATCCAATTAACCTTAGGACAATTATCAATTTTAATGGCCCAAAAGTTAACTAACTTTTGTCATTTAAACATGACATGGCGATCTTTTATGGGCCGAAATTCCTCAGTCAACAAACATGTTGATGATGAAGTGGATATTGGTCAAGATTGTGGGTACGGGTCAAAAAAACATTGCCTAATATTGCTGATGATAACTCAAAAACCTATATTAGTAAGTGATTGTGAGGGTATATGGATTAATAAATAGGTTGGTGTGTGTGTTATTGTTGTATAAATTTTGTTATAATCATTTAACTTTATATACTCTTTCAACATCTTTTGTTTTCTAAAATATATTCTTTCTTGTGGAGATTGACACTATGTCTACATCATCAGGTAGAAAGCACGGTGATGATGTTTCTCGGAGGAGATCTAGATTTGCTAGTAGGAGTCGTATGACTAGAAGGATCACAGTATTACACTAGCTTGCACAAGATAGGATGATGAGAGAACACCTTGCTGTGCAATATAATACCACTAGTCAACATATCGGTGAGGCTTCAAAGAAATTGCAAAGCTATATTGGTGTATGTGTTAGAACCCTACCTATCACATACTATAAATGGGAAGATGTCCCCGACCAGCTAAAAGAGCTAGTATTCAATCATATCACGGTAATTACTTTAATTATTATCTAAATTTTGACATATGTTACATACTAACTAATCTAATGTGTATTCCTTGTAAGCAGATGTCGTTTCAAGTGGACCCTTTGTCAAAATCTAACATTATGTTGTCTATGTCAAAGGCATTTAGGACATTTCGATACAATCTACGAAGCTCATCAATCCGTTGGAAAAGGACCAGCCTGAGTTACTATTCAATCCTCCTACTACTTATAAATTCATCACTCAAGATCAATGAAACTATTTTTTCAAAGTTAGATTATCATTACAGAAGGTAACTACTTTATGTAAACCTCATATTTATTTTTTTTAACTGTGTTAGAATCTTAATATCATACCTAATAAATTAATTGTATTTATATAGGAAAATAGTGGATAGAATAAAGAGAAGGGGGCTCAACTAAATTGTAATAATCGTATGTCCCAAAAGGGATATGCCGAACTTGGCCATGAACGGGATATAGATATTAAAATAAATAAATCACCCCGTTTAGTACCATGGGTAGAAACTCGGAAGGGACAAGATAATGCGATAATTGACCCAGAAACTTAAGTAGTAGCCAATCGAATTGTAAGTTATTTGTTCATTGATGTTATTACTTTAATTTAATATAATTGTGTGTTAATGAAAAATATTTTGCTACAAAATGAATATCAAACCCAGAATGTCGGTCAAGATATTTTGACTGAGGCATTAAAAACGCCTGAACATCGAGGGCATGTTAAAGGGTTAGGTTAGTTTCTACCTCCATCGGCTTTCTTCAAGCTCGATCATCCCAATTCTAGGATGGGTGTAACGACCCGACCCGAATGGGGTTCTAAATAGGCCATTACCTCAATGCATGCATACAAATCTACAGAAAATTTGAAAGATGGTGTTTGGATTCTAAGTAAAAACTAAAACATGAAAACATCCATTTAAAAATCAACATAAATTCTAAAAACACCCCTGTTTCCAAGCACTGTTCCAAGACAAATACATTTCCAAAACATACTCACGATCAGAGATTTATTTAAAACATACAAGCTTTGCAATAGTTACAACAATGCTAGAATCCGGAAATACATTCAGAAAACACCCTAGGGCTCCGTGCCCAACTACATGCATTCAGAGGACACTTAAATCATAAACATAAACATAAGACTCAGAGTTGAACAACGGGTTTCCATGTCCCCGCTCCTCCTCCAGCCATCCTGTCTCGCACCATGGTTACCTGTGGAAAACCACATAATAAGGGTGAGTAACGAATTACTCGGTAAGAATCCCCAACAGGGGTACAATCGATACACATGGTCATCTAGCGAGAAAGATATGCAAGCTATGAATATAAACACAGAATAGAGCACATAGCTTAGCCCACACTTGGGCCTCGGATGCCAACTCAGGGTCTTAGTCCGGAAATCAATCACCACACAACACATCACACAAGTCGCCCTATTCGAGAAACAAGTCCCGGCCTCAGCCTGTCCAGTGGAGGAGTCAGAGCTCAGAGGAAGCCACTTGGGAGTGGGAGGACGAGATGAGATTGCAGTATCCCAAGCTGTTCCAATCTTAAGTGACTTTCGAGGACGAAAGTCTTATAAGGGGGGAATATTGTAACGGCCCGAAAATTTCATCCCGGTCTTCCCAGGAGGCCCAGGGGCATTTTGGTAATTTTGGGTCGGGCCGATAGGGCCGGTTTTGAAATTGTAAATTGCCGGAAAAATTATGAGTCAATTTGAATGGGATCGGGAATTTTGGTGAAGACATTTGGGCTTGGGAAAAGGTAAAAATAAATAGGGAATTAAATAGCGCGTCGAGTGAGATTCGAGCCAAGGACGCGCTGCAAGCTAGGCAAGGGGCGCTGCCAATCGAGCCACTGAGCGCTATTGTGCTTCTAAACGCGCGATCTTCTATATGAGCCTGTTCGACGCGAGTTTTGGTTTAAAGGCCGAGCTTCTCCTTCTTCTTCCCCATTTCTCCTTCGCGATTCTTCCTCCGACCGACAACGATTTCCATTGCGACTTCTTCTTTCTCCAGCTCCAATTCGACCGAGTTCCTCTCCCAAATCCGAAGCAAAATCGTGAGCAGCTGGTAAGTTTCTCCTTCTCTTCTTCTCCTTCTCGTTTCCGTCTCCCCTGTTCCGATTTCGAGTTTTCCAGCCGAGTCGAAGTGATTGGTGTGTGTGTGATGTTCAGTGCAGCTAGCCAAGGTGATTCGTCCAACCAATTCGCCCCAATTCGCCAATTCGTTCGCCGAATTCGCTTGCCATGTTCGCCCATGTTCGCGCCCAGACGCTGAGAGCTCACTTGACCCTTCGCGCGGAAGGCGGCTCATTTATCTCGGCCGATCGCCGTGTCGCCGCGCGCATCCTCGCCCAGATCCGCGTCTGCGCCGTGCTCGTAGCGCCAGCCGAAACCAAGCTAAGCGCATCGCTAACGCCTGTTTCCTCGTGCGCAGCTCGCGCCTGGGCCTTCGTCGCGCGCCGCGCGCCCATTCTGCGCCCAGCTCTCCCGGCCCGGCCGTTCTTGCCCCGTTCGTGCAATCGGCCCATTCGTGCGTTCGTCGCGCCTCGTGAGTTACTCCCGAGCTGAGCCTTGTTTGTTTTATTATATTTAGGCCTATTGTGTGATTTTTGTTGTGATTGATAGGTTCTCGGTAGCTAGTTCGGGTTCGTTCGCCGTTTAGGTTTTCGTGTCAAACGTCCCCGACCAAGGTAAGGATTTCTTACCGGAGTTGTGTGGACCCTACGATATATTATGTGATTGCTGATTGATTGCTTGTTTGTGTTTATTGACATGTATAGCTAGGTACTCAATTCTGAATTCCCGATTAGCATGTTGTTCCTGATTAATTCTCATGTTAATCCATGCTAGGTTGTTCCTCTCTAGCATGCTCGTATCTGTTCCTTGCTTCGTAGTATCATGCTAGGTTCGTTGTATTCTTATTGACCACGTATTGGATTTTATGGAAATTGTTTGTTGTTTGCTAGGGCAGGTTAGAATTGCAGGTAGATAGAATCATCCGGGCCTGATGCATAAAGAACCTTGCATCCATGGCAGGGACGTCGAGCAAGTCATTCCGTCCCTAGACCCCGTGAGGGATTAGCTAACCCGGCGGTAGGCCCCCGCAATCTTGGGTGAGGGTGGCGATTGTTAAATGCCCCAGCGGTCGGGATTATGACTTGGCATTGCCTGCGTCCCGGCGATCGGCACGTCCTCGGCGTGTTCGGCCGTAGCCCCGATTGCCACTGTTAAGGTAAGAGGCGGCTTCACGGTGTAAGCCTACCACGACCCGTTTCCTTAGCCTCAGTGCGGTGGTTCAGGTGACATAGTTTACGTGTCAGTCTCACACCCTATGTCGGTGACACCGATCCAAAGAATTAGTTAGGCGTGGTGGTGGACATGGGCAACTTGCCTCTGACCCGACACCCCCATGGTCTGCGGTAGTACGCGGTGCATGTTTACGCTCATTACTGGCGTCGGCCAGGAGAGCTCCTCGGGATCTTGAGCGGTGTACCTTTCGTCGGCAGAGATGAAGCCGAGGCGGGACTTGTTTCTCGTATAGGGCGATTTGTGTAGTGGATGTGTGGTGATATTATTTAGGACTAAGACCTTAAATTGGCATCCGAGGCCCAAGTGTGGGCTAAGCTATGTGCTCTATCTCGTGTTTATATTCATAGCTTGCATACGCTCATCGAGATGACCATGTATATCGTATTGTACCCGGTTGGGGATTCTTACTTGAGTAATTCGTTACTCACCCCCTTCGTGGTTTTTCCACAGGTAACCAAGTTGCGAGACAGGATGGTGAAGGAGGAGCTGTGATCATGGGGCCCGATCTTCCAACTCGATTTTTGTATTATGACTCTTTATGTTTTGTTTCCCCTGAATGCATGTAGCCGGGCACGGAGCCCTAGGATGTTTTGTAAATGTTTTGTGGATCTAGCATGTTGTATCTGAATAGGTTTTGAATGGTTTTTAGTAAATCTCTAATCAGAGTAAACTTTGGAAATGTATTTATCTTGGAACAGGTGCTTGGAAACAGGGACAGGTTCCAGGGAAATTGTCTAGTTTTTAAAGGGGTTATTTTGAATGTTTTGTTTTAATTGGAATCCGAAATCATGTCTGTTTAAATGTCCTTTACTTTGAATGCATGCATTGGGGTAAGGGCCCATTTAGTGCCCCATTCCGGTCGGTCCCTTACAACTTATCAGGAAACATGTCAATAAACACAAACAAGCATACAATCAGCAATCACATATAATATCGCAGGGTCCACACAACTCCGGTAAGAAATCCTTACCTGGTCGAAAGACCTCTAAACACAAGAAACCTAAGCTGCGATCGAACCCGAGCTACCTATAACGAACCAAGCAAACACATCAATAATCATAGAATAGCCCTAAAAATATAATAAAGCAGCGAGGGCTCGGCTCAAGGAGCACTCACACGGCACGACGACGACGAGGAGGCCGGGCATCTTGGCGCTGGTGGTGTGGTGGATCGGGCGGCGCTGGCGGCGGCGCGAAAGCGCTTGTGTGCGACACGCGCGTTGAGCGGCGGCACGCGGCGGGCGCGCGGACTCGCGAACGTCGGGCGAAGACGCGTGACACAGGCGTGTGAGCTCGCCATTGGTGAGCTCGCGCGGCTGCGACGGCGAGAGACAGCGTGCGTGGGGCGTGGCGACGGCGCGTCGCTCGGCAGATCTGGTGCGACGACGAGCGACGGCGGCTGGCTGCTGCTCGTCGCGGATCTCGTGCGACGGCGTCGCGACGGCGGCTGCTTTGCTCGAGGCGGATCTAGTGCGACGACGCGCGAGCTCGGCTGGCTGGCGACGGGCTTCTTTGCTTCGCGATCCGGGCGTCTCTCACGCGGCGTGGCGACGACGATCGACGGCGCGTCTGGGTTTGCTGGCGAGAGAGAGAGAGAAAAAGAGAAAGAGAGAGAAGAGAGAGAGAGAGAGAGAGAGAGAGAGAGAGAGAGAGAGAGAGAGAGAGAGAGAGAGAGAGAGAGAGAAAGTGAATTTGGAAAAAAAAATGAAAGAAAAGAAAATGAATTTGGAAAAGAAAAGGAAAATGGGAAATAAAAGGAAAAATAAGGATTTTATCCAAAATCCATCCTTATCCACTTTTATCCTTAAAAATCCCATTTCCCAGCTTCCTCCTTCGAGACCCGGCTGAAGCAACCTCTCCCAATAAATAAAACTCACTAAAATCCAACTCCCAAATCAACACCAAGGGCCCGGGCTCGAATCCCAAAGGAAGCACACAACCAACCAACACTTTGCCCAAAAACCCAAATCACAACCGAACTCCCAAACGACTAGCCCAAACATCTCGGGACTCGCAAGCAACAACAAACAAGCCTCGACAAAGGCAGGAGCTACCTCGAAGCCCTGAAAACCACAAATCCTGCCCGGAGAGCCAAAAGACCAAAATACCTCTAAGGGTCAAAACCGCTCTAACGACCCAACCAACAACCGAAACTTGACCCGAAGGCACCTCGAAAACTGGGATAGAAAACTGGGCTGTTACAATGGGCAACCAACCAACTCAACCACAAACGCAAGTTGACTGCTCACAAGTACTATTAGACATCGACTCTTCTTATATTGGCAGTACTCATGCCTCCGGTTCGATGCATGAAGAATCGATGATAAGGGAGGAACTTGTGATGAGGTAAGAAGTTGATCTCCCTATGGCCGACATCATTGAATAACTGAGTGGTAATCTCGATGCCTCTAATTCAGGAGAAGTAAGTTTGATTTTTATGGTTGTACTCAATAGTACATATATTTCAATTCTTGTTTACTTATAATTACGTGCTTTTCATGTAGGGTATGATGTGTAAGCTTTCCCTCGACAATGAAGATAACGTCGTCGCCATCAGCATCGTATATGAATTGAAGGACAAGTTCACTAAGGTCCATGGCTTTGTCCTAGGCAAATGCAATGAGTCCTGGTTGATATGATAATGGGTGGTAAAGAGATGTTGGAGTTACCCGTTGCTATAAACGAAGAACTCTAATACCTTTATCAAGCTATTAACACTTCTATTGCATGACCATGTGCATGGATCATTAAGACAACTTCTGCTCCCATAGAGGTATATAATTTTACAAACCTCTTCAAAATTTTGTATGTGTTTATACGTTTAACTAATAAAGAACCTTTTTGTCGTAGCCATCTACATCCAAGCAAGGAAGAAGGTCACATCAGCTGCACAATCAATTCAATTGAATAGAGAGAAAAAGGTTGCATCAACTGCACAATCAAGTCAATCAAATAAAAAGAAGAAAGTCGAGTCAGCTGAGGCATAATCAACCCAATCAAGCACAACTCTTCATACAACGATCAGACTTCTTTATTGCTATGCTAAAGAAGTTATGATACCAAACGATGTACTTATGATACCAGTTCCCCAAAGCATGCTTCGAGGAGATTACGCTGTACTTGTTTAGGAGGAGATTATCCATTATTGCGAGCAAGATCTAATAGCTACTAATAGATACTCATTTACAATGCGTAAGTAACATAATTTCATTTGCACTTATTACAATCACATACTCAGGTACCCTAACAATTCCTAATTCTTGATTTACATGTACAAATGGTCTACATACGATTCGGTCGTGCTAGAACAACTACTTACTAGTAGATAATGAATGGTTTGGCTTCAGGTCGGATCATTAAAAAATTGAACCTCATGTTAAATCTCTAGCTGATAGGTTAGACTTGATGACAAGTTCCAAGAAAATATTGTACTCTCAATTCAACACCGGGTATGTGTTTATAATTTTGCATTTTTTTAAACATAAGAATTATGACTATATAACACTAATTAAAATGTTTGTTACATTGTATAGGAACCACTAGATTTTAGTTGTCTTAAGTCCAACGACAATTACAGTGCATATCTTTAACTCTCTAGGCCATGAGAACATCGATGATAATATATCTCGTATCCTAAATACGTAAGTTTCTAAATAATCAATCTTTTTTCTTTAAATTCCCTCTAATCCTCCTAATATGTGTCAAATTTATTATATAGTGCCTATCGAATGTGGCATGCTCGTCACGGTTCAAAACGTGTTATATTGAATTGGAAAGAATATAGGAACAACTGAATCGAATGATTTTTTAAAATGTCTTTATTGATTATCATGTTGAATCTTTGTACTAATTAGTTTGAGTCTTTGCGCTTCACTAGTGCCCTCATCAATTGGGATCAATAACATGTGGATTTTTTATCCAACTATACATCCGAAAGCCATTATCAAACACTACCACTCCCATTCATAAACTCGTAAGTTTGATTTATATATTCCAACCTTTGTTAATATATGTTTTTATTTCTTAATGTTTATACGTAGTGCAACATGAGCACGATGCCATTCACTCAAGAGGAGATGGATGAGGTATGAGTAGAATGGACAGATTTTGTTGCTAGACATTTAAAAATATGACTGTAGTGCTTTTTATATCGTATATGAAACATTTTTGTTTTAGACATTCAATTGATCGATCTTAATTAGGCATGTGTGTAGTTTCTGGCAGGACAATGTCCCTTTTATATATAATAATATTGTTCATTGCCTTTAGTAGACAAGTGAATTTACATATACATACATATACATATATATACATACATATACATATATATACATATACATACATATATATGTATATATACACACATATATAGACACACACACACACACACATATATATATATATATATATATATATTATTTAGATGCTGAAGGGGTAATGAAAGAATTGTGGTGGTTTGAGTGCATTTCAAGCTAGGCATGCAGTTGTACATGTGTATTTGGAGAATATGTGCAAATCATCCCAATCTCTTTTCTTTAATTCAAGTGTAGCAGCTATTAATGTCCGCACAAAGATGACAGACTCAAATTGTTCTTTAGTTATATATATATATATAAGAGTTTCTAAACATGGAACAAAGTTTGGTAAGGATAAATTAAATCTACCAAATAGTTGCACATGGTTCGATAAGGCTATATTAAAGCCTACCAAATATCGCACAAGATTTAGAACATGTTTGGTGCAGGGATTAGGATTAAGTTAAGCGGTGTTAAGTTAAACTAAAGGATTAAGTTAATCTGTGTTTGGTCAGACTTTAGTAAGCTGAATTAAGTTAAACTGACTGTTGTTTGGTAGGAGTATCAAATTAAGCTGAGTATTTAATTAAGTTAGATATGTCCATTCTTTAGCTTATTAATAAAATAAAATTATTTTCATTTAATTGTTATTAGATATTTCAAATATTTTGGTAATTGATTTCTTTTATTATTATTTAAAACCATAAAAGTTGATTTTATTAAAAAAAAAAAACTATATATTTGTTGTGAAATAAAATTATTAAATGTAATATATCAATAAAATAGTTATTTCTCTAGATTACTTTTTTTTAGTATAAATTGGAAGGGGGGACTAAAACTCCTACAAAAAAAGATGAAAACTAGATACCAATTCTTGCAATTGAACCCGTAACCTTGGAATTGAATTGGATTTCCGTCAAACAAAGAAATCATCAGACCACCGACTCGGTATTTTTCTAGATTACTAAGTCATATAGCATTATTACATTGAATTTAGATTTGAAATCCCTAAATAGATCTTAATAGGAATTTCAATTTTATCTTAATTAAAATTTGTGCAATGTATTTTATTTATTTATTTTCATTTTATCCAAATTATAATTTTTCCTATATATATTGCCAAATAAAAAAAGCATAAATTTAAAGCAAATTTTATTGCACTTAGCATAGTTAATTTATATCAATAGTGTGTTTAAAAAAATAGTAGTTATTTTTAGTGAACTATGCTAGATATTTTTGTAAATTGTGTTATATTGGATGTTATACCTCATTCCCTTCTATATACATGTAGTACTAAAATATATATTGAAAATTGTGATAGATAGTCACTTTTAATAAAATAATTACAAATCTAGTCATATTTGAAAGTATTTGTAAATCTATTTTTTATTTTAAATTTAATTAATAATATTTTTTAATAATGTCTGATATGTCCTTGTTGTCATGTTCTTTTATCTTCTTTTTCTTCTACTACGCTATCATGCGGCCACTTCTGAGGTTACAAGTTTTTTTTTTTTTTCAAATTGCTTTTCTTTGAACGGCTTGTGGTGGACACGCGGTAAACTACTATTTTTGTTAAACTTGTTTTTATTATATTTTCAAGTAATTTCTTAAAAACATTAATTAATTATGTTTGATTCATTTTTTTTTTCAAAATCTCATTATTTTCATTGCTTTATTTTGTTTTTCCTTTCAAATACTTGGTTTTTTACTTCATTCTCTTTTCTATTTTGGTGAATTTCAATTTTCTAGATTTGATGCTCCAAATATCAAATTATCTAAGATTAGGAAATTATAATCGATGAACTATTTTAACAAAATAATTACAAATGTAGCTAAATTTAAAATATTTGCATCGATAATTATAAATACAATTCAATATTATATTATTAATACTCACTAATAGAGTATTACATTATTAATACAATATTATGTACTATTAATACAATATGAACTATTCTAACCGAATAATTACAAGTATAGTCAAATTTGAAAATATTTACATTTATAGTTATAAATACGATTAATATTGCATTATTAATATTCATTAATACAATATTATATATTATTAATACATATGAACTATTCCAATAAAGTAATTAAGTTAAATTTGAAATATTTGCATCTATAGTTATAAATACGGTTCAATATTATATTATTAATACCCAATAATACAATATTAAATTATTAATAGAGTGTCATGTATCATCGATACAACATAAACTATTATAACAAAATATTTACGAATGTAGTCAAATTTGAAAATATTTGCATATATAATAATAAATACAGTTCAATATTGTATTATTAATACTCCTTGATACAATATAATGTATTAATTATATCGTGTGGCCATTTCTACGCCTTATGTTTTTTTTTCCAAATCATTCAATTGAGCGATTTATGTAGCCACGTGGCGAACTTTTAATTTTTTAAAACTTGTTTGTTATTATTTTTTTTCGGTATAAATATAAATATTGTATTTATATTAAAAAAAAGATAAATACTATATTTATATTTAAAAAAGATAAATACTTTATTTATATTTAAAAAAGATAAATACAATATCTAAAAAAAAGTAGATAAATACAATATTTATATTGAAAAAAATAAATTATATTTTAAAAAAAGATAAATATTATATTAATTATATTAAAAGTATATAAATATTGTATTAATTATATTTTAAAAAGATTAATACTATATTAAAATGCTACAATTATTCCAAGATAAATAATGTATTAAGATGCTAAAATTACTCCAATATAAATATTCTAGCGTGGAAAGTTTTATAACACAATATTAATATTTTTTTACTGGAATAATACAGTATTAAGTGTTAAAATTTCAAAATCTGTCATTCGTTTACCATAACTCAAAATTGTTAAATATGATTTCCAGAGGACGAAAAACTTTTATTTGTTCAAAAACTAAACTAATAAACCAATCCATAAATGTATTATTGAATATTCCTACAGACAAACGCACATGAAAAGACAAAAAAGAAAATGTCGAGAAAAAAATTGTGAGTGAAGAAGAATAGGGAGATATTTTAATAATAATAGTTTTGTTTTCTAGAATATTTGCATTGAGCGTCATTAATTAGGTTTTGGGGGTAATAATGTCGTTCATTAACAAACCGAATTTGTTAAATCTAAATAAAAAATTAGTTTTGCTAAATTTTTAATGGATGTCCACATTTGCAATTAACCTTGTAAAAAGCCCTTAATTAAAATTTCTCTGTATTTCGTTTGTGCTTCAGTTCTTTGTTCCTCTTTGATTTATGCTTTCAGTTGGATTTTTTTGAGATATAGTGAAAAATTTAAGCGGCTTCCATGAACTTGTTTCATTTGAAGAGACAGCGGTGAATGGAAACGAAAAATTGGGGGCAGACTAAAATTGTTTTGCTAAATTTTTGCAAATTTCTGTATGGGTTTGTTCATTTTCTTCCTTTTGCTCAATAAATAAATGTGGGTGGAATTGTTTTTGTTGGAAGAAGAAAGAACCCAGAAATAGAGGAAATAACAATTTCAAACGTTGGACCTTTCGTGGACAAGCAGATTTTCCCATTTTAAGACTTTTGGTCCATTCGCTTCTCCAATGACTCAGACCAAGTCCAAGGAAAATTAGAAAGAGAGCATATATAAGAGAGAAAGTTTTGATAAACCGAATAATGGGAAAGGAATATGAACAATAGCTCAGAGTTGAACAGTAAAGTACTTTTCAAATCTGAGTTAAATAAACTCGACTGACAATTTTTTTTTAATCCTTGAAACAAACACGGATTAGGAGGATTATCTTAACTCGAATTTCGTTGATACTTGCACCAAACGTGCCCTTCGTAAGTTTAAATTGAAGCTACACTAGCGTTATTCAAAGTTTCTTACTTTTTTAAAAGTAGGCAAACCATGATCGTCTTGAAACAACGCTAATTTTCAAAACATGGACTCTCAATTTCTTCTAAATCTCATGGCATTTGGATTATTGGCCAACCATTCTTCCAATTGATTGAAGCATAACTAGGAAAATACAAATACACAAATGTTACATGCAAAATGTTCACACTTTTCCTTTTAACTAATTAAAATTTTAAAAATAATGTAATAAAAATTACGTCCTTTTCGGCGAGATCGATTTGGATAATTCTGTTAGCAATTTAATCTCAAAATATAATATGCCCGATAAAAAATCAATAAAGAAGATTGAGTTAATGGAGAAGGAGAAGACAAGATATATAGTGGTTCGGGAATATCCCTAATCCACTGTCAAACCAGAGAGCTAATTTCCATTACTCACATAAACAAATTGGAAGGAGAAGGAAGAACAATGCCCAAACTTAAGCCTCACCAAATGCTCTCAATCTCTGATGTCTCCCTCTCAAAGAAAAAACTCACCCATGAGGATGCTTAAATAGGGTGTTACAAATTGAGTCACAAAAAACCCTAACTCACAAGGCCCAAATGAGAATACAAAATTACCCAAGGTAATAAACATTTAACCTATGGTAAAAAGGTTAAATACACAAAATTCCCTAATACAAATATGTGAGTCACAAACCAACAATCACCCTCTTGACGAGCATATGGGGCTATGTCAAAACACCCTATTGACGAGCATATGGAGCTATGTCTAAACACCCTCTCATTCGACACTTCAAATGGTCACAAAAAAATCAGCCAGCTCCAAGTTTGAGTAAATCAATGAAATACTCAAAACTATCTGTAACTAGCACCAACTTCATAATATCAACTGATGTGAGAACGTGTTGATCTTGAATAAAAACATTTTTTTGTCTCATGTATTGCATCACAAGAACAAATGAACCTCCCAAATACATGTTTGGTTTGACCAAAATTAAGATATTTAGATAATACTAAAACACCTTGATTAACAAAATGTAGAACAGTGCAGGACAAACTCAAAATTTCAAAAAATCAACCCCTTAAACAAAATTGATTTCTTAACTGATTTAGCAAAAACAAATGTCCAACCCCTCTAGAATAAAGAAAAACAACAGACCTCAAATTCAATTTCCAATTTATCATTCTACTATAGAGCATGAACACATAACCTGTTAAATTTCTCCTATTCAAATCGGTTGCCAACCTGAACCATCAGAATCAACAAATTTAATGAATAAAACCTCAGATGTAGTCCTCAGATCCTTCATATCAAATTCACATATCAGCTGACGTACCAAATTTCTAATCTCTAAACAACTTATTGAAGTAAAAAAAAATGTCAACAAAATACAAGGAAACCTGAAACAAATCATCATAAACCAAATTTTGCAAATGTCAAAGTAAACGATGATAGCCCTTTTAAACAGAACTAAGTGCTTGCACCAAATCCTCATCCAAAAATTCATACAAGAAATCTGTAGTAGGAATCAAATAAACAATAGGTGAAAACACCTCAACATAACCAATGGCCTTTTCATGGGTGAAATCTTTGGCCACAAGTCTAACCTTGTAACAAGGATAACCCAAACTTTTAAGCCACTTGCAAATGACAAACAAATTTTCAATCCAAATTTCAGAGTCAGATCCAAATTCAGATAAGGCATAACCCAATGAGTCTATTTTCTCAAAATCTGTATAGTAGTTTTATAACCAATATCTGTCTATCTCTAATCAGTTTGTAAAACTGAAGCTGTGAGGGCAACCAATAGACACAAATTTCCTTGAACTAAAATCATCAAATGTCAAGGACAAATTTATAAAACCACCACAAACTTGGATCCTAACTAGACCCCAAATTAGAATGGATTTGCAACCAAACTCTATCAAACTTATGTTTTTAATACGAAAAACTAAGTAGAGAGAAATTATAAAATAGATGTGTGACCAACCTCTATCAAACTTATGTTTTTCATCTGTAAAACTAAGTAGAGAGAAATTATCCAATGAATGTGTTACCAAACCCTATCAAACTTATGTTTTTCAACTGTAAAACTAAGTATAGAGAAATTATCCAATGGATGTATTACCAAACTCTATCAAACTTATGTTTTTCAACTGTAAAACTAAGTATAGAGCAATTATCCATAATGCAATGCTCACAAAGTGAAATTCCAAAAGATTCACGAAACGGAATTCCCAAAAAAGTTCAGATTTAACTTCACCAACAATAGCACTGCCTAAAAGCACATATAAACCATTCACCAATTTCCAGTTATCTCAATAGGATTATTCTTAGTGGCCAATAATAATCCATTACTAGACTCGAAGATATAACCTGCCTTATCCGAAGTACCCAAGGATATCAAATTTCTTCTTAATCCTGGGACATCTCTAAATGATGATAGAACATGGGTGGTCCCATCATCCAATTTCAGCTTAACTGAACAAATCCCTTTGACTTCACAATGTTGATCAATTACCCATAATTACCTTAACACCCTCACATTTAACCAAATGATCAACCACAAACAGTCCATAGGGAGACATACCAAATTGATCTTCATAAATTTATCAGGCAACAAATTAAGGAGAATTATAGCTTAATTTTCAGTCTAATTTTTTTTACCAGAGTAAACCAAATCCCCACAAATTTTAATAAATTTCTCAATATTCTCTTCCAAACATTTTGACTGATCCATGCGAAAATCAAATAACCTCTCCTTAACATAAAATATTATTTACAATATGCAACACATATAAGCAAGATGCAATGTCACAGTACTAATGCGATTTCAGATATCTCAATTTCCTACTCATCAATCATGGTGGTAGGAAACGTACTTAGATCAAATGTCTTAACTACCTTTGTTGAACAAGGAGCGCTCTCACTTTTTTCTTCCAAAGACTGAAATTACCAATTCCATCAAATTTAGCCAATTCAAAACGTGATGTCGTCTTGCTCCAGTTGTTGCAACAAAAACAACTAACCAAATGAGAGGTACACCAAAACCGTAAAAAAAAAAACCAAATTTTCAAATGTTGAAAAAAAACCGAATAGCACCTTCAAATTCCAATTCGACAAAAAATTTGCCAATTAACACAAACTTGATATATCAAATACTTAATACATCAATATCGTCAATTAACTTGTGGTAGATCCAAATTTTCTGAGAAAAACCAAATGGTCAATACACACAAAACATTAAAGTACAACTTCATGGGAATTCATTTCAAAATTCAAAAACAGCGTCTAATGAATTCAAATAAAGCCAAAAAACCACTTAGTGATGCACAATCCCCCTAGTGATTTTCAAAACCACCTTTTAATTTCAAATACAAAACCACATAAGAAAAGTGCCAAAAATCATCCATACCTTAGAATAAAAATGAGGCCACCGTTTGAATCCAAATTCACTTAAGGCCTAAGTGTTCATGCAAATTCAAAACCACTTAAGCATAGCGGAAGGAAACCCAATCGCAAAAAACCACCAATTTCTTGAAAATTACCACCTGGAATTGAATATCACCTCAATTGAACAAAACCACAATAATTGACCAATGTCGCCTTGCCGAAACTGCTTGTAAAAACTTTCACAAAACAAATGTCTTATAAATGATGAGCGCCAATTTCTTTTCGGAAACAAATGAATATCCAATCCAAAATACAAATTGAAGAGAATGGGGTCAAATAGAAAACCAAACTTATCAAAGAACTCTCCTAACAAAAGCTTTGATACCAATTGTTAGCAATTTAATCTCAAAATATAATATGCCCGATAAAAAATCAATAAAGAAGATTGAGTTAATGGAGAAGGAGAAGACAAGATATATAGTGGTTCGGGAATATCCCTAATCCACTGTCAAACTAGAGAGCTAATTTCCATTACTCACATAAACAAATTGGAGGAGAAGGAAGAACAATGCCCAAACCCTAAACCTCACTAAATGCTCTCAATCTCTGATGTCTCTCTCTCAAAGAAAAAACTCACCCATAAGGATGCTTAAATAGGGTGTTAGAAATTGGGTCACAAAAAACCCTAACTCACAAGGCCCAAATGAGAATACAAAATTACCAAGGTAATAAACATTTAACCAATGGTAAAAAGGTTAAATACACAAAATTCCCTAATACAAATATGTGAGACACAAACCAACAAATTCCATTGGGGTCTCAAGTTGAATGGTAAGAATTCTTCTCGTACTTTTACCACCCGAAGAAGTAGGTAGAATCTTGGCCATGACAATTTTGGGTAACTTTGCTAGGCAACATTGATATGTAATGAAGTGGAAAATATGAGAGAAAAAGTTTTGAGTATAAATTGGTGTAGGGAGAGAAAGGGAGATATGTTATTGATATTCATATTGAAAAATTATTGTCTGTTGGTATGTAGGCATAGATCCATAACAAGTAGTCTCGTAGTTTTATAAAAACTGAAAAAATTGAAGAAAAAGAAAACTAATGATGAATATCTTTTTTTTAGTACATAGTGGGACCAATTAATGAGCAACAGATCTCTGATCACTTCAGATTTCAAATTTCTTTTTGTTCATATTTTATTTTGGAAGTTCTAACATATTCAAAAAGGTTTAAACTTCTGAAATTTAAAATTAAAGTGAAAATTTTCTTGTTTAGCCAAATACTTGGGGGCAATCGAGTTCTCTCCAATTAAGGTTAAATAAATTGAGTACAACTTTGATTTCTTTTAGTTGGATTCAAGATTTAAGCTCGAATTTTATAAGTAGGGCTCGATCAAAATAATTGAATGTAACCCAAATCTTATCTCAGTTCAAACTCGATAAAATTAATTCTATCCAATTTATAGAATTTTAATTTTTATCTCAAATATTGGCATGATTCCAATTTTACCAATTCAAATACAAATTGAGTTAAAATTTGGTATTGCCATAAAGTCAATTCGAAATTAAGTAGAACATAATTATACTAAATTTCACACATTTTATCAAATTCTTCCCGGAGTTTACAAGTCAAAGAAACTATCCACACTATCAATCCCCTAAAATTAGATTGAAAATTGCTCTTCGAATTTTACTTCCAATTTAAGTAGAATTTGTCCAAAATAATTGGGTGTAACTCAAATCTTACCCCAATTTCATATTTGATAAAATTAATTCTATAAAAAATTATAGAATTTAAATTTTATCCATAGTTTAGGAATGTTAAAATTTTTCCCATTCAAATGCGAAATTGGGTTGAAATTTTGACATTGCCAAAAAGTCAATTTGGAATTGAATGGAGCATAAATTTTACTAATTTCAAACTTTTCACGCCAAATATAGAAAGTCATGATTTTGACCAAATTCCAGAATGTGATTGATTGACATGGAAAAAAAGACATCAAAACAATTGAAATTATGACCTAAACTCATAAACTTCGGTTAAACTGACAAATCATAGAATTGAAGTCCGAAGCAAGAATAAACAAGCTCATGCTTCGACTCGATACTACAGTTTTTGAGATTTATCTGCACATATTTGTGCATAAACCTCGAAAATGGGGCATTTGTTGACTGAGAAATTTCGGCCACTTACAAGCTCCTACGTCATTATCTCAAATTTAATGGCAAAATTAAATTAAATTTTGGGACAATATTTCTCAAAATTAATTTAAATAAAAAAAATGGTTTATCTTGAATTTGGGCCAAAATAAAACTAGACCAAGTGAACCGAACCATGAAATTCAAGACCAAAAGCCAAGCCCATGGGCCAGGCCCAAAGGCCCATGGGCCAGGCCCAAAGGCCCATGTAACGACCCGACTTTCTAAAATACTCTAATGCGGTGTTACAGGTGCATGCATATTAAATCCTCAAAACCAATTTACTAATCACATGCGTTTTTCCAACAAAACCTCATAAAACATGAAAACGGTGCTAATAGTTCGAAAACATACAAACAGAGTTCGGGATCCCGATAATGAAAAATAAATACGGTTAAAAGAGTTTAAAACGTAAAAACATATGGTTCAACAATAGTAAACAATGCAGAAAGGAAATGTCGAAACCGTGTCCATGATCGATCCTGCTCCTGCCTAGCCACTTCGGAATGGACCAGTACCTAAAAATGTAAGGGGTGAGTATATCGAAATATACCCAGTAAGGAGCCCCACCATGGGGTTAAGCATGGAAACAAAAACAAGTTAGAAGATACGACAACTGAAGCTAAATGCCACACTCATGTGTGGCCGGCCGTCAGGCCGGTCATGAGCAAACAATGTCAAACAACGGCGTGCAAGCCGTGAGCAAGTTATGGCTAAATGCCGAGCAATCATCTGGCCATGGTCAGAGCAAAGATCCCGAATGAGAAGAACACACAAGTTCCCCAAACCTCGGGTCGGACACGTCCCATACCGTGTCCTAAGGAGAAAAAAATCTCAATTATCTCGGGGGGTAGCCTGACCTCTATCAGGGACCCGCCAAAGTGCACCAGCGGAGGCATGCCTCGAGTAGCCTGACCTCTGTCAGGGACCTATAACGTTGTGCTTGCCAGGGACCCACCAATAAGTCACCCGACCTTGTCGGGGAAGACCACGAGTGAGGGGGAACACACAGCATCCCTAAGCCTCGAGTCGGGACAATGATAGACGAGTCGTGTCAGCAAGGGCATACACAATGCCAAGTAAATCACCTGACCCTGTCAGAGAGAACCACGAGTGAGGGGAACACACAACATCCCTAAACCTCGGGTATGGACAACGACACACGAGTCGTGTCAGCTAGGGCATACACAATGCCCTGTCAAAATCACCTGACCCTATCAGAAAGAGCCACGAGTGAGGAAAACTTTAGGGTTCCTAAACCTCGAGCTCGGGGCACCAACTGCTAACCCCTAGCATGTGGAAGGACCGACCTGCCTGTGGACAACATCCCCACTTATGCATGCAGGCTCACCGTCAAGCATTCCTCCGCGCCTTCATCTATCCCAGTGGCCTCTTCTAGTAGTCTCAGGGACAAGCACAACATGACCAGCCCCCCCTCCAACGTACTGGGAAGGTAACCTAGTGGAACCATGCACACAGCATATTAGGTTCCACGAGTACACACAGAGAGATAATAACTAGCACTAGAGTCATGCGAGATCTAGCCTAGCCTAGGCGAGTGCACCCGGCCCACCCGAGGGTTGGTGCGACCCGTAAAGTGTGCTCACAACCAAGGAACCCGTTGTTCGGCACACAAGGTGACACGTGGATGAGATCCGACCCCTTGGCCGGAGGCAAAAGTCAACCTGTAGGCTAATGCAACCCAACCACATGTCTCGAAGCAAAGAGGATCCATATCCCCGCTCGGTTCCTAAGGTGGCACTAACGAGCCATAATAGTAACAAGATATCGATCATGCAATCACGAGCCCTAAAATGTGTGAACTAGGTGCTCCTCTAGGTGGTCAACATGGTAACCAGGCTTAGTTATTCTAACACCAAAACAACATACGGACAACCCTCTAGGTAACAACAAAGAAACCGAGCATAATCATGGCAGCACGTATACAGTCAAACATGGATGGAGTCAACAACATAGAACATGCAAAAACTCAAGGCGATCAGTCAATCAACAAGTTAAATAGATAAACAGTTCATCACATATACGAGCAAAGATACCAATCGAGAAATGATGATACAACCACAACATATACAAAAACAGAGATGTCATAGTTTACGAGCTATACATGATTTCGTGCTACCACGAGTAGTAATAGGTCCGTACAGTGAATAACAACCCCAAAGCATACATGTGACAAGTCATCCAACATTCAATTATCGTAAATTCTATCATGCCACTATTTACATGCTTTAAACCACAAACCCGAATCATAATGAAGTTCCTTACCCTTCCCGACGACTCGACCGAAACACCACTGGGACCCAAGAGCTAAATAGCAACTCGAAATGACGAACCGGAGAGCAAAACACAAAACAACACTGAGTGCTCGTTAGGAACAATCTAAACAAGCCACAAAGGGGGTTAACATCACGAGAACGAGGAGAAGCTACTGCCCGGAAACACCTCACCGGAGCACGGTGGCGGCGCATAGTGGCCAGCGGTGACGGACCGTCACGGAACAAGGCAAGTCATAACTCATTGGAAAGGTCTCGAGCTCAGGATCACGAAACAGGTCTCGGATTTGCGATCAAACTTCTCTAGCTCCCGAAAACTACATTTAAAAAAGGATATCTAAGAGGGTTTTTGAGTCAACTCGCCGAAAAACACGATTAAAGGCTGGATTGAAGCTTGAAAACAGACCACCAAGGGAAAAGCGACTTACCCAACGAAGATGAAGATAGAGAACCAAGGGAAACTTGCTGGAAACTCACCAAGGCTCGTCACCGATGAAGGAACGATGAGACTTGCTTCTCCACGGGGAGATGTGAACTTAACTGAGTTGGAGAAGAGGTGACCGGAACAGCGGTGAGGCTGCACGAATAGAGACGACAGAGACACGACCAGGAGCAGTTGAAACCTGCTAGAACGCGCGCATGGAGAAGCTGTAGGGTGGGCACTCGCCGAGACACTACTGAGAGCTGTAGTTGAGGTCGCAAAACACAGAGAAGGGAGGGCACTGAGATGTAGACACGTGGACGGCATGGATTGAAAGTTCTTTTCCTCACTGCTGCTGACACGTGTAGGCTAAAGATGGGGATAGATTTTGGGTTTAATGTAAAGAAAGAGAGAGAAGAAATGGGGAAGGGGCAGTTATGTGATAAATGGACTAAAAAAGTATTATAAAAATCCATTTATATAATGAAAACCCTTCCATTTTTGTGAATTAAAAACCTAAAACCTTAATCAATTCTTATTTTCTTTTCTTTAAATAAATATGAATAATAAATAACAATAAAAACACATGGAGATTTAAACATTAGATCTAAATTAATTAAAATTAGGCTAGTTACTCAATTGACTCACATTTTAATTTCTATAAGATTTGTTTATGTTTCAAGATTATAAATTCTCAATAATAATAAAAATAAAAATAAAAGTAAAAAGACTAGGGTGTTACAGCCCAAGCCCATGATGCATGAGAACTCTATAAATAAAGGAGTTCTCTTCATTTCAAAGGGTGGAAAATTTTTGGAACTTGAGAGGGAATTCACATTTGTTGAGGTCTCTCTACGGTTCTGAAGATCAAGCGTCATTTCGAAGGAAAAAATTACTTCAAAAGACAAATCATTCCATAAACGAGTAGTTAAATACGAAGAACACAAATTTTGTTCTTCAAGCTGTTCTTCATATCAAGAACATCCATTCAGAGAGAACGAATCAGAGGATCAAGTCATAGAGATCGAACCAATTTCGCAAAATCATCACAATTTCAAGTTTAACTCCACGAAAGGTTTGATAAAATTAAACATATGCTATAAAAATTAGTGTATAAGGTACAAAAAAATGTTTGGTAAGACTAAATTGAAGCTACCCAAACATTGAACAAAGTTGGGTAAGGATAAATTGAATTTACCCAATAGTTACACACGGTTCGGTCAGGCTATATTAAAGCCTTCCAAATATCGCACAAGATTTAGGAAGTTTAAATTGAAGGTAACCTAACGTTACACAAAATTTTCTACTTTTTTAAAAGCAGGCAAATCATGTTAGTATTAAAATAACACCAATTTTCTAAACGTAAACTCTCCATTTCTTCTCAATCCCAAGTAGGGGTGTATAAGGGTGGGGTTGGGTCGAGGGAGGTTTTTAGACCAACCAAAATTTTCGGGTTGGTCATTTTTCCAACCTAACCCAACCCAATTAAAGAGAAAACCCAACCCCACTCAACCCTTATATTTTTGGGTTGGATTGGTGCGATCATTTAGGTCCAATAATAGATTACAACTATAAATATCTTTTACTATACATAAACAAAATGGAATCTCCAATCATTTTCATATAAAGATAATGAAATAAACATAAATATTAAATATGTAAAATATACAATCAAAAGTCACTCACAATTAATCTTCGATCATCGTTCATATAGAAAAATCTCAACTATAGAATATAAAACAAATAGATAATTAAAACAACAAAAATGAATGACATAATTCAACTTTCATAAAATAAATAAATAATTAAAAACAATAAAGATAGATTACATAATTTGACAATATATTTTATCATGGTATATAAATTATAAAGACTTGAACAAAGATTAAAGAATATGAAAAAATAAATTCTAACAATAATAATTAAATAAAATAAATGTACGGATATATAATTATGTATAGGTGAAATTTTTTTTTAACTAAATAATCAATTTGGGTTGAGTTAATTTTAGTTCAACTCTTGACCCAACCCAACCCGTCAAATAATGGTTGGTTCGGGTTGTTTGAATACCTCTAATCTTAAGGCATTAGGATTATTGGTCAATCATTCTTCCAATGGATTGAATTATAACTAGGAAAATACAAATACACAAATGTTACATGCAAAAAGTTTACACTTTTCCTTTTTATTTATTAAAATTTAAAAAAAATGTGATAAAATTGCTTGGGTTTTTGGAGAAAGCGATTTGGATAATTTCATTAAGGTTTAAGTTGGATCGTAACTGCCAACATGAGCAGTTGCTCAGTGGCACTAGTATATGTCCAATGACCAGAGGTCTTGGGTTTGAGTCTCCCCACCCCCAATTGTTGTAATCTCAAAACAAAAGTTGGATTCTAACTATTCTTCAACATTGGCATGAAAAGTAGAAATATGAGAGAAAGGTTTTGAGTATCGATCGATGTTGGGAGAGAGAGAGAGATAGTCGATATTTAAATTTATAAAAATCTCATTACTTACTAAATTAGACCTATCCTAACGTTACACAAAGTTGAGTAAGGTTGGGTAAGGCTAAAGTAAAGCTACCAAAACGTTAAACAAAGTTGGGTAAGGATAAATTGAATCTATCTAATAGTTGCACACAATTTAGTAAAACTATCTTAAACTCTTCCAAACATCAGACAAGAGTAAGGTTAAATTGAAGCTACCCTAACGTTATACAAAGTTTTCTACTTTTTAAAAGTAGGCAAACCCAGATAGTGTTGAAATAACGCCAATTTTCAAAATATAGACCCTCCATTTCTTCTTAATCTCAAGACATTTGGATTATAGGCAAACCATTCTTCCAATTGATTGAAGCATAGCCGGAAAAATACATATACTCAAATGTTACATTATAAAAGTTTACACTTTTCCTTTTAACTTATTAAAATTTTAAAAATACTGTGATAAAACTACTTTCTTTTCGGCAAGATCCAGTTGGATAATTCCAATGGAGTTTCTTGTTGAATGGTAAAAATTCTTCTTGAACTCTTGCCACACGTGGTAGTATGCAAAATCCTAGTCATGATAATCTCGAGTAATTTTGCTAGACAACAATGACATCATATAAGTGGAAAATATAAGAGAAAAACTTTTGAGTATGAACGATCTTACTCACATTGAACTTTACTTTATTACCTCTAATTTCTTTCACCCACTCAATAAGCTCCTATTATATTACAAACAATTTAAAATATATGAAAATAAAACTTGATTATTTAAAACACGTCAACTAATGGAAGGAATTGATTAAAAAAACCTACTAAATTAAGGAACAAGAGTAACACATTTAGCAAGATAGAATGAAATTTTTCTTAGAAGTCGAATAAACTCGGGAAAAAGATGAAAAAGTAAATAAGAAACTATTTTAAATTTACCTATCTTAAACTTAGGCTGAAGTTTGACGAGTTAATCTCACAATAAAAAGCAGCTATAGTTTTGGCTTCTCACTTATGAATTAAATAATAATTAATTAATGGCAAGGTAATAGAGAAAATAATTGATGTCTAATCTACTAACCTATGTTCAAACTCGATAATAATATAATGTGATATGATCGTACTCAAGACAACAAATATGTCATGTAGTTTCAATTTGACGAGTAGAGTAATTCTCTAGTAGTTATAGTACACACATGGCTAATCAAACTGAACCCAACTTATTAAAATTATAAAAAAAAAAAAAAAAAATTGTAGCATGTATAAGGTGATAATGTAATACCAATGTAACTTTTTCAAAACAAATGGCTGATGTCAGCCTTAGAATTTTCCCATTATAATCAATCTTAAAGAATGAAAAATGAAAAATAAATAAGTTGCTAGAAGAAAAAAATTTCTACTTTTTTAAATTAAGGCGACTCATTATTGTCTTGAATTAACACCAATTTTCTAAAAAGACTCCCAATTTCTTCTCAATCCCAATGCATCTCGATCATTGGCCAGCCAATCTTCTAATTGATTGTCACACAACTCGAAAAATACAAATAGACAAATATTACATGCAAAAAGTTTATACTTTTCCTCTTAACTTATTATACTTAGATTTGGAAAGTGTATATATATATATATATATATAATATTTTTTTTTAAAAAGTGATTAAAATTATTTTGTTTTCGGCGAGACCCATTTGGATAATTTCATTAGGGTTTTGAGTTGGATCCTAACTATTCATCTTGTCACTCGAAGAAGTAGGCAAAATCTTTGATCATAAGAATCCAGGGTAACTTTGCTTGACAACATTGACATGAAATGAAGTTGAAAATATAAGAGAAAAGGTTTTGAGTATCGATCAGTGTAGGGAAAGAGAGGGAGATAGGCTATTTATTGATATTGAAATGTCGTTGTGTGTTGGTATGTAGACATAGATCCAAATAAGTAGTCTCAAGTTTTCTAACAACTGAAAAAAAATTGAAGAAAAGGAAAACTAATGATGAATATTTAAATTTATAAAAATCTCACTACTCACTAAATAAGAGCTACCTTAACGTTACACAAAGTTGGGTAAGGCCAATTTTAAGCTACCCAAACTTTACACAAGATTAGATAAAGTTAAACATATGCTATTAAAATTAGTGTGTAAGGTAAAATATTGACGGATAATGCTAAGTTGAAGCTACCCAAAAGTTAAACAAATTTGGGTAAGGATAAATTGAATCTACCCAATAGTTGCCCACATTTCGGTAAGGCTATCTTAAAGCTTTCCTTCGAAACATCGCACAAGATTGAATCAGGTTAAATTGAAGCTACCCTAACGTTACACAAAGTTTTCTACTTTTTTAAAAGTAGGAAAATCATGATAGTCTTGAAATAACGTCAATTTTCAAAATATAGACTCTTCATTTCTTCTCAACCCCAAGGCATCTAGATTATTGACCGGCCATTCTTCCAATTAATTGAGCTTACATGGAAAAATACAAATACACATACGTTATATTAAGAAAGTTTACACTTTAGCTTTTAACTTGTTAAAATTTAAAAAATAATGTGATAAAACTACCCATTTGGACAATTTTAATGGAGTTTCGTGTTGAATGGTAAGAATTCTTCTTACTCTTGCCACACGAGGAAGTATGCAAAATCCTGGTTATGAGAATCCCGAGTAATTTTGCAAGACAACATTAACATCATATAAAAGGAAAATATAAGAGAAAAAACTTTTGAGTATGAACAATCTTACTCACATCGAACTTTACTATGTTACCACTAATTTTTTTTTATTCACTCAACAAGCTCCTAATATATTATAAACAATTTAAAATATATGAAAATAAAACTTGAATATTTGAAACACATCAAATAATGGAGAGAATTTATTAAAAAAACAAAACTAAATTAAAGAACGCGAATAACACACTTATCCAATTTGAATGCAATTTTGCTTAGAAATTAGATAAATTTGCGAAAATAAAGGCAGAAGCAAGTAAGAAACTATTTTTAATTTACCTATCTTAGACTTAGGCTCAAGTTGATGAGTTAACTCGCACAAAAAAAAAGAAGCTATAGTTTTGGCTTCTCACTTATCTATTAAACAATAATTAATTAATGGCAAGGTAGTAGGGAAAATAATTGACGTCTAATCTACTAAGCTATGTTCGAACTCGATAGTAATACGGTGTAATGTGGTACTCAAGTCAAAAAATTCATGTCATGTACTTTCAAGTTGATGAGTAGAGTAATTCTTTAGTTCTTATAATATGCACATACTCTTTTCAACTCTTCACAATAAAAAGGCAGACAATGAGGATTCTAAATGGAGTACAAAAGTATTCCTTCCGAGAAGCATGGAGTAAATGACTTATTCGAAATGGAACCTAAGTTATTTAAATTAAAAAATAGACTATAGCATGATTGAAAGTGATAATATAATACCAATGCAACTTATTCAAAACAAATGACTGATGTATGCCTTAATTGATATATGCCTTAGAATTTTCTCATTAGAATCAATCTCAACGAATAAAAAATGAAAAATAAATAAGTGGCTGAAAAAAAAGTTTCCTTCTTTTTTAAATTGAGGCAACCCATTATAGTCTTGAAATATTACCAATTTTCTAAACAAAGAGTCCTTATTTCTTCTCAATCTAATGGTATCTCGATTATTGCTATTGATTGACGCATAGTTGAAAAAAATACAAATACACAAATGTTACATAAAAAAAAGTGTACACTTTTCCTTTTAACTTATTATATATTAATTTGAAGAGTATATAATATAATACACAAATGTTCGATCCAACTCAAACCCCAATGAAATTATCCAAATGGGTCTCACCGAAAAAGAAGTAATACTTCGTTTTCGGTGAGACCCATTTGGATAATTTCATTGGGGTTTGAGTTGGATCATAACTATTCTCTCGTACTCTTGTCACCTAAAGAAGTACGCATAATTCTGGCCATGAAAATCCTGGGTAACTTTCCTAGACAACATTAACATGATATGAAGTGGAACATATGAGTGAAAAAGTTTTGAGTATCGATCGATGTAGGGAGATAGGCAATCGATATCGATATTGATATGGTGTTGTGTGTTGTAATGTAGGCATATATTCATTACAAGCAGTCTCATAGTTTTCTAACAACTGAAAAAATTAAAGAAAAAGAAAACTAACGATGAATATTTCAATTTATCAAAATCTCACTACTTGGGGGTGTTCATACATTCCCCGAAAACCGATCCGAACGACCAAACCAATCGAATTAGGGTCGATTGGTCAGTTTTCAAGCTTGTGTCGGTCGGTGTCGGTTACTGATAAGGCAACCCTAATTCTCAGCCCAAAGATCCAAGCTTATGATGAAGCAAGAACCCTTGAATAAAGAGATTAACACCTCTTTATAGGTTTGGGAACAACCAAGAGAAAATGCTAGAATTTGATTACCTCTTAAGATCAATGATCTAGAAGCAAGATATGGAAGATCTTGTTCTAGATTGAGTCACTCCACAATCAAAGCTTGATCAAGGCTGGATTGAATGGCTCGAATGCATTCTATCACAAGAATTGCAAGGGGAACTTGGAAAAGAGGCAAAGAACATGCCCTAAAAATTCTAGGGAATTTATCCTCCATAGCATATTTTTGGCTCTTCATTATAATTATAGCACATTTTTAAAAATAATTTCATCCATAGCACATTTTGCCCAAAATTGCTATTCTAACATCATCAAACTTCTATCAGTTCAACTGATAGACTTTAGACTTCTATCGCTTCAACTAATAGACTTCTATCAGTTCAACTGATAGACTTCAATCGATTTTGAGTGATTGAACAATGCAAATTGATAGACTTCAATCATTTTTGTGCCACAAATGAATAAGTTTGCGAATTGTGCTATACATGGAATTATTTCGTTTTTTTAATATACATGCAAAATCCCCTTATACTAATACTTTGGGAATTTATCCTCCATAGCATATATTTTGGCTCTTCATTACAATTGTAACCCATTTTTTAAAATAATTTCATTCATAGCCCAAAATTCCTATTTAGACTTCTATCAATTCAACTGATGGATTTTAGATTTCTATCAGTTCAATTGATAGACTTTAGACTTCTATCAATTCAATTGATAGACTTTTATCAGTCAACTAATAGGCTTCTATCAATTCAACTGATAGACTTTAAACTTCTATCAGTTATACATGCAAAAACCCCAAAATTCTAAGAAAAGGATCTCTTGTAGAGAACTAGTTTTCATTCATTCAAAATTTGAGTTTTACAACTTACTTCAAGGCTATTTATATCCTAGGAAAGTTAAATCTAATATAAAGAAACTAACATAATTACCATAATGTCATTGTTGCAAAATATAACCTAAAACATTAAAAAACAAGATTTTAAACATACAATTGCATAAAAGCTCCTAAAATCCGAAAATTGATGTTTGTGTTGCCAACTCTAGCATTTGTATTTCTCCTTGTGGAATTATTAAGACGTTTAAATCATGTCAAATATCATTAATTCCATGGACAACTTCAATCTTGCATACATTTACTTCCTAAGCATCAAATGATTCCTCTTCCCTTGAAATGGTTTCTAGCACATGAAATGGATTTTGAATTGAGGCTAGTGAAGAATTAATGCTCGCTGAATCTTCTTGATCGTGTAATAGGTCCAAGTGAAACTTGTGGAACTCCATGATCCTTATCAGTTACAAAAATGGTTAACAAAAAAAATTAGGATAAGTTGGTCGGTTCGATCGGTCGGTTAATTGAAAATTCTTTTATAAAATATAGATGTTTTCATATAATTAAATATATTCCTTATTAAATTATTTCAAAATTAACTTAAATTTAAATGTGTTTCCGAAAAATTATTCTATATGCTCATTTTTAAAAATTAATTCTCAAATTTTCATTATATAATTTTATGATTAATATATTTTTTAATAAAAAATAAGAAAAAATTAATTAAATTAATTGATTTGTCACCCAAGCTAAGCATGCTTAATTGAGAAGTTCCTTAGATTGGGCTATCAAACGGAAGGTGCACCTTGTTGGTATATGTAGTGAAAATCATATCTTTTAAGCCCTCTCATTCAAATGTGGCGGACGTTACATGCCCACCAACTTCTACTTTGATTCTTCCTAGAACCACATCTTGTTGGGAGAGGTTTAACTCTGATGTCATTTGTAACGCCCCAGGCCAAGAATTTGGAATCAGGATTTTCCCCTATGGGTAGCCCCTTTGGGCACCGGCATTCCCATGCGACCTGACCACGTTAGCACCTAGCCTTCATTACTTCTAAGAATGAAGACTGTCCCCACAAACCAACACGAGTCCTTTTAACGTACTTTGTCCTTACTCACATGCATCCTAAGAATAAATTCCTAAGAGATCACCCAACTTAAGACTACTCAAAGCTAAGCACGCTTACTTGCAAATTTCCTTAGATTGCGGCATCGAAAAGGAAGGTGCACCTTGTTGGTATAGGTAGTAAAAATCATATCTTTTAAGTCCTCTCATTCAGATGTGGCGGGCATTACATGCCTAACAACTTCTACTTTGGTTCATCTTTGAACCACATCTTACTAGGAGATGTTCGGCTCTGATACCATTTGTATCGCCTAGGGATCCGGATTTTCCCCTATGGGTAGCCCCTTTAGGCACCGGCTTCCCCTGTGACCTGACCACATTAGCACCTAGCCTTCATTGCTTCTAAGAATGAAGATTGTCCCCACAAACCAACACAGAACATTTCAACATGCTTTGTCCTCACTTGCATGCATCCTAGGAATAAATTCTTAGGAGATCACCCAACCTTAGATTACTCTATGCGAAGCACGCTTAACTGTGAAGTTTCTGAGATTGAGTCACTGAAAAGGAAGATGCTCCTTGTTGGTATAGGTAGTGCAAGTCATATCTTTTAAGCCCTCTCATTCAAATGTGGTGGGCATTACAATTCATTAAATTACATGTGTGCTAAATAATAATAACTTATTTTTATTGTGTCTATTAAGTTCAAATTGTATACTTCTCTATATTGTTCATAGTGCAATTTCACAAAAATAATATGGAACTCACCGAAAAGAGCACATTGAAACTGGATACTTTATAAAGTTATTTATACGTACAATTGCTTGCATTTTGTATTTATGTATTTATGTACTATTTATCCTTCCGTTAGTTTAATATTTTTGGTTATATGGACAATTAGGAACATTAAAATTTTGCCCCTAATACAAGACGTCTCGCTGACACAAAAAAACAACATATGAAATTTGCATAAAAATATGATAATCGTTGTGAATAAAAAGGAAACTTATAAGTTTAGTCAAATTCTATAAAATAATTACAAATATAGTCACGTTTTTTAAAAGTAGCAACTATAATAATTGGTATTAAGTCCCAAGGGATAACCCAGCGGTTGAGGCTAAGGACTTCAAGGCATGCTTCCTTGAGAGATCTCTGGTTCGAGGTCGGTGGAAAGCACTTAAACAAGAATACCCCTTGAAGTATCCCGAAGCCACAATTTAGGGACGGACCACTGGTGCCCCAAGTATAGGAGAGCGAAGCTCCGATTTCCTGATTTTCAAAAAAAAATAATAATTGGTATTAATGAATATTGTCACTAATTTCTTATAATACTATATTAATAATATTATAGAGTATTGTATTATTGAGTATTTATAATACAACATTAAAATGTATTAATGAACAAGGATAAAAAATACTTTAAAATTTGACTACATTTATAATTACTCTGTAAGAATAGCTCATCTAATACAATGTTTCTTAATAAAAATATGATATAAATTCAATGAGAATTTCTTCTCTCCGTGGAAATAAAGCTTTTCAAAATTTTCAAACGTTGATGTTTGATTATTGCTTTCTTAATTTTGTATTTAGCCAACATTTAGCTACATACTTAATATATTTATGAAACAAATAGTATATTAAGTGTATTTATACATAGTGGTAAGGGTTTTCAGGGGTCTTCTAACCTCTTAATTATTCTTGTCTGTGTTACATATATTATGAGTGTGATAAATACACACCAATACATTATATTTTGTAGTCTTGTAATTCCATACTACTACAAATCCTACAAATTAAAATAATTAATATAGTCTTCATAATACTTGATAAGAATAATACAACTAACCAATCAAAGAATCTACTAAACACCATCTAACCGAATTACATTTGAGCTCAACACTTTCGCTATGAAGGCTCAACCACAGAACTTTACTTATGGCTAGACTCACTTTCACTAGGAGAAATTCCATGATAGATGGCGGGCACAAGCCCGCCATCAATGCCCCTATCATCGTTAGTGTTTGGTGGCGGGCAAGGAAAAGATGGTGGGCACGCCCGCCACCAATAACGGCCTGCCATTAATAATTTTCGAAGGCTGGCCTTTTTCCCGCCATTAATACTTTTCAAAGGCTGGTATTTTTGCCTGCCATTAATGGTGTTTTATGGCTAGTTTTTATGCCCGCCACCTATAATGTTTTTTTTAAACCGCCTAACAAAAAGGGTCTTGGGTTGTTATTAAAAAATGATCAATCATCAGGATTTTGATGGTCAATCATCCATCGATTGTGCCCGCCATTAAAAGACATTATATTTATAAAAAAAACAAAGGGAAATATGGAGCCCGCCATTAAAAGACACTATAACTATAATTTATTTTAAAATGAAATATATTGTGTCCGCCATTAAAAGTTATTATACTTTATAAAAAAAAGGCAATATCGAGGCAGTCAATTCTAAACTTTCTAATAATTATCCAATCCCCTATTAAACTCTAGTTTTTAACAAATATCAATCACCCACACACACTAACTTATATGGAATTCTAACATCTAAACATATGCATGTTTTCTTAACAAAATAATAGATATGCACATGAAATTTCGGCAGCATGACGAGGCAATAATGCAATCCCAAAAAATTTCACTTGTTATATAACAAAACTCCCCCTGTATATGAACATAATGAAAAATCCAGTACACAACAAATGGGACTTTGTCCCTCCAGAATCTATTAATATGCATCTAGCTATCCAATTAACATTTAAACTACAACTAATTCATTCCTCCATACATAAACACTAATTTTGTATCATATGTCTACCTATATACTCTACCCATTCTATTCGTACCTCATCAATATCTGCTTGAGTAAATGTGTTTGGGCCAGTCTTGAACTACAAAGTATTAAGACATAAATAAAAACATCAAATTAGTATATGTTCTATATGATGATATTTAACATGTAAATAAAACTTACAAGTCTCAATACGTGCGTGGATGTGTTGTATATCATCTACGATATGAATATTTGGACATAGAATCCACATACTATTGATCCAATTTGTTGAGGGCACTAGGGAATAAAAATAGTTACATATACTTAGTAAACGATAATTTATCAACATCACAAAAAAAGAGTATAAACAAACGAATTTGATTTTAACTTTACCTTCACCCATTTCCAATATAATTGTTTTGGCCTCAACTGGTGTCTTTCATGCCAAACTCGGTAAGCACTATATTAATAATTCTAAACATTAGGATGATTAAATATAAATTCAAAGTCCAAAAGTTTTCTATTTAGAAACTTATGAAGTTATGATTTGGTATAAACTCTCATAGACCGGATTTTGACCCAACGAGTTGAAAATATACACCATATTTTTCACAAGAATAACGACGACCAAAATCCAATGGTGTCTATAGAAATTAACCAATATTGAGGTTGATATAAACATATAATCTATAAGTATTAAAAATTCAAAATTTAGAACACATACCCAGTATTCAAAGGAAAAAATATTTGTTGATTGGGATCATTCAACATGTCAAACCTATCAACTACACGTTCAACTCATTCTTGTAGATTTCGTTTCGCCAAAACTGTTGCAAAATCGGAACCGTCTACTAGTATGTAGTTAGCTAGTATCTCTTTATTTCAAATTTTCCATATGTAACTGAAATAGTTGGAAACGTCATTAGAGTAGTATGAGAATATAATATTCTGGGAAGAAAACACTTTACTTACCCGATGTAACAAAGTATGGGAGTATATCCAATTTCTTCCATATTATAATATTTCAAAATCTCGTCTTATGCAATATGACACTCAGGAAGAAAATCGGTTATGGGATTGCGAATCTGAAATAGCCTTCCTACTAGTAGCTGATATAGACTTCTTACTAGTCGTTTTTTTGGGTTTAGATGGCTGACAATAAACATTTTCGATTATTAGTAAAATAGATGTTTTACATATTAAATTATTATAAATGTATAATGTATGATTATATATACCTCCGTTGTTGCAGTATGTGTCTTAATTAATGATTTTGACCATGGCACAAAAGTGTTCCAAGCTTGTCTGAGGTATTGCATCTCATCGTTTAAAGGGATGGGCAAGTATAGGTCCTCGTTGCCTTCAAGTATCAAATCGATCGTGACACGCGCATTGAATTTCCCTAAAGGCATACCATGTATCCTATCAGATAAGTCTCTCGATTCATAGATTGTACCAATGGAAATAATGTCTCCTCCATGTTCAACGGCTAGTTTACATGCCATACCCTTTTAAAAAAGAAAAAAAAATTATAATTAACATAAAATGATTGAAATTTATTATTAAAGTTCAATAATATAATACTTACTCCTCCAAAATCAACTATGGCATCATTAGGATGATCAATTTGTTCTTCAACGACACCGACCCCTTGAAGAATTTGATTTTCTTCCCTTATGCCATCTCTATTGCTTCCCTCACACGGAGAGTTAAAGCGTTGAAAGAAATCTACTTGAGGATCTGGTTAAGTTGGTCGTTGACCCATCTTCGACTTCAGATGAGACATCTTAAAGAAAACTAATGGAGTTACAAATCGACCTGCTCCTCTAACACGCCCACGATATTCCGGTGTTCCCAATGCTTCGGCCAAAATATCTTGACCTTCATTTGTACGTTCCAAGTCATCCTGTTAAAAAAATAGTTTAGATTCGCATTCAAAGAGTTGAACCCAACAATATACAAAAGAAATGAAACAACAACTTACAATTTTTTCGACCGTTTCAATTGTGTCTTCGTCGACGTACTCTTTATTCTTTCCCTTTCGAGCTGCTTTCCATAATTCAGCACGCCTGAGAGATTACTTTTGATATCTATATGCTACAATTAAAATTAACAGCACATGAGATTTAGTAAAGTAGGAAATACATGATGAGAAACATAAATTCTTAGGGTAGATAGTTTCTTACTAGTTCATGACCGAGTTGAGCATATCCCTTTCGAGCCGTACGATGATGATACTTTTGTTTAGCTTGCAATGCTTTTTTCTCATCACTTTCTTTATGTATAACATATAATTATATGAATATATTGAAGGTTATAGACATTACACTCATAAAAAAATAGTTACCTTGAAGTTTTCTGACAATCTGATGTCTACAAACTGATCTCATTGCTTTTGTGTGATCGTAGTGTATTTAACAAGTGGTGTTCTTAATCTCTCAGGTTGGTCTAGAAATGGTTGGACGTACTTCTTGTTTAGATTATATCTAAACGTTTGGAACGTCGTCGACATACACATCATGACATTATGTTTGGACATAGGATCAACTTGAAACGTCATCTGCTAACAATAGAATAAGTTAGATTAATAATTTAGTATTGAAATACATAATGAAATTTAGATGATATGTAGTTACCTCTATAGAATCTCAGATTAACTCTTTTAGTGCAGCAGGAACAACATACCAATCTTAGTATGTGATATCTATTTGGGCCCTAACACACATACCAATATAACTACGCAACATGGTTGAAGACTCACCGATATCTTGCCCCATTGAGTTATATTGTATAGTGTGACGCTCTCATGCCATCGATCTTGAGCAAGCTCGCGTAATACTGTAACTCCTTTGGTATTTCGGTTTCGAGAAGTCCGTCTGGCATTGGGATCATCATCGGCATGATCGCTATTCAACTGAGACATAATGTAAACTTGCATAAGAAAGAATTTATGTTAATTACAAATAGAAAAGATTGTATAAAGAATATGAGTTAAATAATCACAAATACAATAACACAAACCTATTTATTAATCCATATACCATCACAATCACTTCTAATATAGGTGTCTGAGTCATCATAAAAAATATTAGGTAGGGATTCTATGATTCCATACCCATAATCTTGGCCAATATCAACTTCATCATGCCCGTGTTCTACAACTATTATCTGTGAAGGCATTAGCACCACCGACCAACGAGGGTTAATTGGATCTTTTATGTAGAATACCTATTTGGCTTGAGTGGCTAAAATGAAGGAGTAAGATTTATGTCCACCTTTCATCTATTTCTTTCCATGAAATTGTGTCGGCTGGATGTCGTATGCACCCATCTCGCTGGCGGTCCGTAGCATGCCACGTCAACAATCTCGCAGTTTCTTTTCTTCAAAACATTCGTTCAAATCTTGGAATAGGAGAGAAATACCACATGACTTTTGCTGGAATATTTTTCACTCATTCTTTCTTATTCTTCTTAACCTTCCATCTCGATGTTCCACAGGTAGGACACAGTTCTGCATCGACAAGTTCTTTTCGATAGAAACAACATTCATTGATGCATGCGTGGATCTTTTCATACTTCATCCCTAAGGTACTTAAAATATTTTTAGCATAATAGGCAGATATCGGAATTTCATTAGGACTAGGCAATAAAATACTCAATAATTCTAACAGCTCTGAGAAACTTTTATTGCTTCATCCATACTTCTCTTTCAAATTATAAAGTTTAATCAGTGTTGATATCTTCGTAAAACCTTTACAGTTAGGGTATAATGGTTTCTTGGCATCCTCTAATGCTTCCTCAAATATAGGGGATGTGTCGTTAAAATAATTGTGCAGCCTCAAACATCCCTATTGGGTCATCCACATCTTCATCTACAACACCATCTATTGGAACACTTTCCATGTTTCTTTTCCTCGATACTGACTCTTCATGCCAAATCCATATGTTATAACTTTGATCGATACCATTACAAAATAAATGGTCTCTTATGACATTCACGTCTTGGTATTTGGAATTCACACATTTCAAACATGGACAACAAACGACATTTGACCCTTTCGAATGTCGTATTGCATTTTTTATAAATATCTCAATCCCAAACTGTATTTCGGTGACATCTAATCCTTAAAGATCCATCACTTATCCATAGTCATGTTAGGAATCAAGTGAACTAGAGAAACTTAACCTATAATTGTTTTAAAATAAAGTAGAATCGAGTCACATATCTACTTCTAACTTAACTTAAATCAAACAAAGAATTTTAGCTATTTCAATTCACTAAACAATACAATTATTTCAACAAAGTTAAGTCTCATATGTAAAATCTAGCATACATGAATCAAGCTAATAATACAAGAAATGCACAAAAACAAGAAATTCACAAATTTTCAACAAAGTTAAGTTTGATGGCTATTATTTACACAAAAACCACAAATGCACAAGTTATGAAATGCCAAATTTAAACTTAAGCAACTTTGAAACACATACCTAAAGAAACAAAAAGAGACATTCAAGAAAATGGTTTACATTTCTCACAAGATGCCCAAATTTGAAACAAGTTATTAAATGCCAAATTTGAACTTCTAAAAGCAACTTTGAAACACATATCTAAAGAAACAAAAAGAAGACATTCAAGAAAATGATTTACATTTCTCACCAAATGCCCAAATTTGAAACAAGTTATGATATGCCAAATTTAAACTTCTAAAAGACACTTCAAACACATACCTAAAGAAACAAAAAAAGACATTCAAGGTTTATATTTCTCACAAAATGCCCAAATTTTAAACAAGTTATGAAATGCCAAATTTAAACTTCTAAAATCAACTTTGAAACACATACCTAAAGAAACCAAAAAAAAGATTCAAGAAAATGGTTTAGATTTCTCACAAAATGCCCAAATTTGAAGCATATGTAAGAATACAACATGCAATGTTAAGAAATGAGCCAAAAAAAAGTAAAAAAAAAAGTTTAGGGAGAAAGAAATTACCAACACTTTGGAGAAATGAGAACAAAATGGCGGCGGCGGTGAGAGTTTGTTGAAGAAAGCGGCGACGGAGGTATTTTTGGTCAAATATGAGAGAAAAAAAAAGGAAGGAGGCGCAGAGAGAAAGGGTTTGGTCGAATGAGAAACGAAGGAAGAAAAGAAAAAAAAGAAAAAAAAAGGTTTTGGTGGCGGGTAAGGCCCGACACCAATTATCAAAGAAGGCGGGTCTGGCCCGCCCGCCATCAATCATCCGTGTTTTCATTTTTCCTTCTATTTTGGCCCGCCATTGATAATTGAATTTCTACATGTGTTTGTATATCGATTTTTTGGGGGGATTGAGCAGCGGAGGCTACGAAAGGAGCATGGCTCTGATACCACTTGTTAGGGACAATGGGCAACCACAAACTTCCACATTGATATGATATTGTCTACTTTGGGCCTAGGTCCTCATGACTTTGTTTTTGGGCTTCCCCCAAAAGGCCTCATACCAATGGAGGTTGTTGTCATCTCATTTATACCCAAGAGCTTTCCCCTTTCTTTCCCATGTGGGACATTTGGTTGCAATACCAATAGGTATTAAGAAACCCTTATTTAATCAAGAAAAATATTCTAAATTAGTCAACTAAATAAAAAACGAAAACTGTAAAATACCTCAAAGGGCGATAGAACCTTACATTCATGGAGTTCTTTTAATAAATCACACAATCAAACACTATGTTAGGTGTATTATTGATCTTGGAGACGAAGAAATTTCAATTAGAAAAAAAAATAGTATAAAACAACAATACACAAAATACTGATGATATTGTTTTTGTTTTTTTTTTAAATACACTTCAATTCCTAGAAGAAATTTCTTCAAACTTTCATGGTAAAGATAAAAATGACGTTGTCAACTCAAGAAAATTGTTTCTTCAAGCTCAACAAAAGAAAAAAGGATGTTATAGACAAGATATCTAAAGAGTAAGTTGAGAAGACTCCTTCATTTAGGAGAATATTAAATTTTGTTTTATTTTAAAAGCATAGGCATCAAGCTGTATTTAATGACTTTAAGGAGTATTACCTTCTTTTCATTTTAATACAATTTTCTTAATTTTAGATCATTAACTAGTTTTGCAAACCTTTCTTTAAATGGACACATTTGCAAATACTTTCTCCGGATCGCTTACTATGGTAAAAAGCCCTTATAAAAAATGTGATAAAAATTACTTCCTTTTCAACAAGACCCATTTGGACAATTCCAATGGGGTTACGAGTTGAATGATAAGGATTCTTCTCGTAGTGTTGCCACCCGAAGAAGTAGGACAGAATCTTGGGTATGAGAATCGTGGGTAACTTTGCTAGGCAACATTGACATGAAATGAAGTGAAAAATATGAGAGAAAAAGTTTTGAGTATCGGTCGGTATATGGAGAGAGAGGGAGATAGACTATTGATATTAATATTGAAATGTTGTTGAGAGTTGGAATGTAGGCATAGATCCATAACAAGTAGTTTCATAGTTTTCTAATAACAAAAAAAAAATTGAAGAAAAAGAAAATTAATGACAAATATTTAAATTTATAAAAATCTCACTACTCACTAAATTGAAGGTACCCTAACGTTACTCAAAGTTGGGTAAGGCTATTTTAAGCGACCCAAACTTTAGGCAAGGTTAGATAAAGCTAAACATACACTAGTAAAATTAGTGTGTAAGATAAAAAATGTTAGGTAAGGCTAAATTGAAGTTACCTAAACGTTGAACAAAGTAAGGTAAGGATGAAATTGAATCTACCCAATAGTTGCACGCGATTTGATAATGCTATATTAAAGTCTTCCAAACATCACACAAGATTGGGTAAAGTTAAATTGAAGCTACCCAAATGTTACAAAAAGTTTTTTTCTTTTTTAAAAGTACGCAATCAATGATAGTCTTAAAATAACATCAATTTTCTAAACATAGACTCTCCATTTTCTTCTGAATCCCAAGGCATCTAGATTATTGGCCATCCATTTGTCCAATTGCTTGAAACATAGCTAGGAAAATACAAATACACAATTATTACATGCAAAAAGATCACACTCTTCCTTTTAACTTATTAAAATTTTTAAAAATGTGATAAAAATTACTTCCTTTTCGGCAAGACCTGTTTGGATAATTCTAATGGGGTTTCAAGTTGAATGGTAAAAATTCTTCTCGTACTATTGCCAACCCAAGAAGTAGGCTGAATCTTGAATATGAGAATTCTAGATAACTTTGCTAGACAACATTGACATGAAATGAAGTGGAAAATATGAGAGAATTTTTTTTTGTATCAATTGGTGTAGGGAGAGAGAGGGAGATAGACTATTGTTATTGATATTGAAATGTTGTTGAGTGTTCGAATTTAAGCATAGATCCATAACAAGTAGTGTCATAGTTTTCTAACAAAAAAAAATTCAAGAAAAGAAAACTAATAACGAATATTTAAATTTATAAAAATCTCACTACTTATTAAAATGAAGCAACCCCAATGTTACACAAAGTTGGGTAAGACTAAATTTAAGCTACCAAAAATTTACGCAATATTAGATAAAGCTAAACATACGCTATTAGAATTAGTGTGTAAGATAAACAAAATATTTGGTATTGCTAAATTGAAGCTACCGAAAAGTTTTAAAAAGTTGGGTAAAAAAAAATTAAATCTGTCCAAAAGTTGCACACCATTTGGTAAGGCTATATTAAAGCCTTCCGAACATCGCATAAGATTGGGTAAGATTAAATTTAAGCAACCCTAATTAACGTTACACAAAGTTTCCTACTTTTTAAAAGCAGGCAAACCATGATAATCATGAAATAACACCAATTTTTTAAACATAGACTCTCCATTTCTTCTCAATCCCAGGGCATCTGAATTATTAGCTAGTCATTCTTCCATTTGATTGAAGGATAGCTAGGGAAATACAAATACACAAATGTTACACACAAAAAGTTTACAATTTTCATTTTAACTTATTAATTTTTTAAAAACAACGTGATAAAAATTACTTCCTTTTCAGTGAGACCCATTTGAATAATTGCAATGGGGTTTCAAGTGAATCGTAAGGATTCTTCCCGTAATCTTGCCACCCGAAAAAGTAGGAAAAATCCTAGCCATTAGAATCGTGGGTAACTGTGCTAGACACCATTGACATGAAATGAAGTGGAAAATATGAGAGAAAAAGTGTATAAGATTAAAAATGTTGGGGTAAGGCTAAATTGAAGCTTCTCAAACGTTATTCAAGGTTGGGTAAGGCTAAATTGAAGATACTCGATAAATAAAGTTGGATAAATTTAAATTGAAACTACTCAAATGTTACACAAAGTTCACTACAAGAAAAAAGGTCTTAGGCGAAGTTTTATTAACGTTGGGAAAGAAAACGTCGCTTAAACCGGGCTTAACTGACGTTTTTAAAAAACGTCGCCTAAAATAAAGCTTAGGCACCGTTTTTCTGAAAACGTCGCCTAAGCCATATTTTAGGCGACATTTTAATAACGTTGGGAAAGAAAACGGCACCTAAACCGAACTTAGGCGACGTTTTTAAAAAACATAGCCTAAAATTAAACCTATTTTCCTTTTTCTTTTATTTTTTTCTTTCTCCTTCTCCTTCCTTCTTCCCCTTCTCCCTCACCCCAAAACCTAGCCCCATTCCAAATCTTCCGCAGCCGCCGCCGCCCCGCTGTAGAACCCCCTACCGAGCAACCCCTTCATCCACTCGTGCAGCCCTGCGACACAGCCCCTCTCTTTCTCTTTCTCCCTTCTCGAGCGAACGAGCCACGCCGATAGCCCCTTCCGCTCAGCCTCCGTTCGCACAGCCCCACCGAGCCCAGTCTGGCCGTCCCTAGTGGGTTTGTCGCTGTTGTTGTGCCCGACTCTTGGTGTCCTCAAATTCGTCGTTTTCCCCGTGCCGTGTTCGAGTTTGGTTGACTGTTGGGTAAGTTTTCACAGCCTGAATCTTGTAGTTAATCGCTTTGTTTGGGTTCGTTGATTGAATCTATCTTTTGGAGTTAAAGTTCATTGTTTTCGATATCAAGTTAGAATAGGATTTTCATGTTTTTGTTCTCAATTTTGGAGTTGAGTTGAAGATATAGTTTTCTTAAATTTTATTTTTGTATTAGAACATAAATTGTTGTTGATAAAATGAGTTAATTTCAAATAAGAAACATGATTTGGTGTGGTTGGATAAACCAAATCCCTCCCAAACAAGAACTATAATCCTCTGTTTCTTCTTCCTACTGTAAAAAATAAAAAATAAATAAAAAAAAAAAAAAAGATTTCCCATTCACTCTAATTGTATCTACAAAAATCTCTTGATTAGCTTCGAAGTTAAAAATCAAGGGCAAATGGGGATTTTGGTTTTCAGGTTTATAGGTTTTCAATTCTCTCATTTTGGAGGCTAAAATAATGAATCTAAGATTTATGATTAGATCTAGAAGAAAAGGTGTGAGAGTGATTTGCCTAATCGACTTGTAGTTTCAATTTTTTTTTTATATACTTTTCAAATTTCTTGTCGCTTTGTTGACATTGATATGCTTCTATTTTTTTTCATAAAATTGTAGACATTGTTTGATAATGGTCTTTTTTTTTTTTGCAAATAAACTAAGAGCTCTTCTCAACTTCACAGTTGAGTTTCACGATTGGATTTTTCATTTCTAATCTACAATGCGCAAGTTTTTAAACTATACCAAACTTCGTTATTCAACTGATTAGGGGATGATGAATTTTACTCAAGTCGTTCATTTACCCAAATTTTATGATGGGTTGGGCTGCTTTGTGTCTTTTCTTCGCATATGGATGTGTATTTTCTACTAGCCATTTTCAGTATTGGTTATATTATACAAAATAGTTTAGTAGTGACTTTTAGCTACGCAAATTTTGAAAAGTTCTAATTTTAACTTATATTTGAAATTTGTTCGTTTATTAATATTTGAAATTTTTTTCTTGCTTATCTTGACTACCAAAAACTCGTTGGCCATGTTCCATTTTCCAATTATAATATCCAAGGTTTGATTTACCCCTTGATTGATACTTGGTTTTTGCTTTAGGTTCTAAACTTTTATTCAAGACATGAGAAATTATTTAAGGCTAATATTAAAATCTTATATTTTTGTGTTAACTGTTAGTTTTCTTATTTTAGTAAATAAAGAAAAACTTTGTTGTGAGTATCTTTGGCCGGTGCAAGTCCGAGGGTTAATTGTTAGGGTTTTGACATTTTTTTCTCTGTCATCAAGTTTAAAGAAACATTTTAAACTTTCATATGTCCCTTGTGTTTCATTCTCTTTTGTTCTTGTTTTTCAATTTAAAATATTTTTTTTTTTTTTTTAAATTATGTTCCTTGGTTTGAGTTCAATATAATTAGGGAATGAAGAGATTTGAACTCATGATCTCTTGGTTGTGTATTGTATACTTTTTTATCATAACGATATTACTCTTATTGGTCATGTTCCTTTTTTGTTTTAAGTTATGTTCCTTGTTTTGAGTTAAAGTCTATTCTTCCATTTATCTAAAAAAAATCTCTTTCAAATTTGAAAATGTTTCAATAACGACAGTCGATTCGTTGACGCTTTTAAAAGCGCCAACTAGACATTATAGTTGGCGTTTTGTGCGCGTCAACTAACTCAATTTTTGTAGTAGTGAAGCTTTGATGTGGTTGCTATTTAAGTTAATTGGTTGATTATTGGACTCTTTATTGCTTCGTTTTACATGCAATTACCTTCTTCACTATCTTTGTTGCTTTCCCTTTATTTTTTTCAATGCCACTCTCTAATGATTCGTCTAAATCATGTAGGATAGTTCGACGCTTGAATCTGAGTGTGGTTATTGAAAGGGATTGAACATGAACAAAGATTGGATAAAAAATAAAAATCGGTTATCTGTTGAATATGCTGAAGGTGTTAAACAATTTTGGAAATGGCAAAGTCTCATGTCAATAGTGTTGGAAAAGTGAGATGTCCATGCAAAAAATGTATGAACGTGTTGTGCCAAAGTATTCAAGGAGTAGAAACTCATTTGTTCATATATGGAATTATGGAATCCTATAGTGACTGGATATACCATGGAGAGTCTGTTAACTTACCTAGGTATGAAAGTCAAACAGTTAGGTCAGTACACGTCGAAAGGGTCAATTTAGTTGAGTCTAGTGGGCATAATGACGAGAATGAAATACTGACAATGTTGAATGACATGAACCGTCGTACTTTGGAATCAATTATAGTTGAAGAAGAAGATAATAATACTTATGAAAATGTTGCACCCAACAACAGTAGACAAGACGATCGATCAACATCGTTTGATGACTTGATAAAAAAAGCATCTATTCAGTTATATCCAGGATTTACTCGATTCTCCGCTTTCTTTTTTTTGGTCACTAGTAGAAAATCAAGCATCAATGACGGGCATATCTCGCCATTATATAACATTAATGGCGAACGCGAACCCGCCATCAATACCGCTGAAATTGAAAAACAACGATGGTGCGCGTACAATCAATGGCGGGCAGCGCCCGCCATTAATTTATCAAAATCCATGGCGGTCAAAAACCGCCATTAAATCATTTTCATAGCGCACGTTGTCCCTGCCATAAAAAATATTCCATCGCACTCACCCACCCACCATGTAAACTTTACAATGGCGTGCATCCTGCCCGCCATGAATGCTTTTGTTTTTTATTTTTTTAAAAAAATCCAGAAAAATAGTTTGGGTTATTTATTTTGAAAAATGGTCCTCTGTTTTGTGCCCGCCATTAAAATACGTTATCACTTAATTATAAAAAAAGGCACAAAGGCATATATATTGTGCCCGCCACTAAAAGTCATTCTACTTTATAAAAAAAAATAGAATTAATGTCTTCAAAGAATATATAACCATCCTGAGTACCAAATGAAACTTTTCTTACAAAATATCTAACGACCACTAACTCATGCATGAAATCCTAAACTTCTAATTTACTTTGTCTACACATGATATTGCACTATGTGCCAAAAATTTGGATAGCATAATAGCACAATAATGCCATTCCCAAAAAATTCAGTACCTGCTATATTGAACAATTACCTGTATATAATGCAGTTCAGTCAGAGTAACTCATTCTTTCTCCATACCTAAACAACTTTGTTTCTTTTCTAAACAAAGATCTAAACAAATAACTAGACTACAACGATCTCCAATATACCTAAACAAAGATCTAAACAAAAAACTAAACTACATACACTAATTCTGCATCAAATGTCTACCTATGAATTCGACCCATTCTACTCATACCTCATCAATATTGGCTTGAGTGAATGTGGTCGGACCGGCGATGTACTACAAATTTGAAGACATATAATTAAGAACACCCAATTAGCTAGTGTATCTTATATACATGATTTATCTAAACACAAAATGTATAAAACAAAACTTACAAGTTTTGATACGTGCGTGGATGTGTTGTATATCATCTTCCGCATGAACAGTTGGACGTAGAATCCACATAATATTGTTCCACTACCTTGTTCAGGGCACTAGTGAAACAAAATAGTTACATACTTAATTAGTATGATACATATATATATAAATAATAATGACAAAAAATGACAAAAAATTATTAAAAGAATATGGAATCAAGTTTACCTTCATAGTTTTCCATTTTAATTTTACGGCCTTCGACTTGTGTCTCAATTGCCATACTCGGTAGGCACTATATTAATGAAGTTGAAAGTTGTAATTCAAATTGATAAAATAAATTCGAAGTTCCAAAGTTCATTAATTTAGAAACTTGCTGATTGATGTTACGAACTAAAGTCTCGTTGAATGGATTTTGATCGAGCGAGTTGAATACATACAATGTATTTTCAGCTGGAATTATGAAAGTCAAAATCCAGTGGTTCCTATACAATTTAACGAATATTCAAATACTGGTATAGACATAATTAATATAGGGTATAAAAAATGCAAAATTTGGAACACGTACCCGCTATTGAAGGGAAAGAAAACTCGTTGATTAAGATTAGTCAACTCGTCTAACCTATTGGCAATAATTGAAACCTAGACTTCTTCATTCTTATTAGTAAAATCCAATGCAAACTCACTACCATCTATTAGTAAGTAATTATCTAGCATCTCTTCATCGCAAGTGGACCATAAGTAACTGAAATCGATTGTTTAGACGTTATTAAACCAGACAAATAAATAATAGTTGCAAAAAACAATGGGAACTTACCAGATATAACAAAATACGGGAGGATAGCCTATTTCTTCCATACTACAATATTCCAAAATGTCATCTTGAGGAAGAAAACAGTACTTGGGCGCTGCACTACCTAACAATTTTCTTGGAATTGGTATACAAGCTATGCCACCAACACCCAGTTTACTTGCCCGCCATCGATTATATTCTACGACAGGCATAAAAGACCGCCATCGATGTGTTTTTACTGCACGCCATCGAAACTTTTCAATAACAGTCATTTTTGCTCGCCATTGTTTCCTCCGTGTTTTTAAAAACCAAATTTTAAACCCACCATCTATTCTACAAATTGTAGTAGTGGGTAAAATTGATGCATCTAAAGGCTATGAAAACTAGACCAATACCTCATTTGATTCGTTGTTGAAATTGTTAAAAGAATTGCATCCTGACGGTGCTTGCATACCTGGTTCATTCTACGAGGCTAATAAGAAGTTTCGAGAGTTGGGGTTGACTTACAAATCAATTCACGCATGCAAGTACGATTGCATGTTGTATAGAACGAATACAAAGATGCTGAACAATGTCCTACATGTGGAGAGTCTCGATATAAGACAAACAAGGATAATTCTAAGAAACTTCCCTACAAAGTGTTGAGACATATCCCGTTAATACCTCGACTAAAGAGATTATTCTCTTCTAAGCATTATGCTTCTGATATGAGATGGCACAAGGAAAAACGTGTTGAGGAACCAGGAGTTTTGCAACATCCATCAGACGGTGAAGCCTAGAAACATTTGAACCTTCAATTTCCTGAATTTGCATTGGATTCTCGAAATGTATGATTTGGATTGTCTTCAGATGGATTCAACCCTTACGGTCATATGAGTACCACGTACAGTATGTGGCCTGTACAAATAGTGGTGTACCATCTACCACCTTGGAAATTCATGAAAGACACAAATATCATATTATCCTTATTAATTCCTGGTCCAAAATCACTACGAAGGGAGATTGATGTGTACTTGCAACCACTAATTGATGAGTTGAAAGAGTTGTGGAATAATGGTGTCCGCACGTTCGACTCATTCAAGAAGGAGTACTTCTAACTTCGCGCTTGTTTGATGTTGACCATAAATGATTTCCCGGTGTATGGTGACTTGTCTGGTTGGAGTACGAAAGGTTACAAAGCTTGTCCTATTTGTAAAGAAGAAACTCCCGTCGTTGGTTTGAGAGGGAAGCAAGGATACATTGGACATTGAAACTATCCAAACGTTACACAAAGTTGGGTAATGCTAAATTGAAATTATCCAAATGTTATGCAATGTTGGATAAGACTAAGCATAAGCTATTTAAATAAGTGTTTAAGTTCAAACAAATATTAACTGAAAACGTAATTCATTAATATATTGGATATCTGATTAATATTTAATGGATAAATATTAAAGTGAAAATTAATTAATATATGGGATACATTAAAAATAAGATAATTAAATTATTAGATAATTAAATTGACTAATTGCATGACCTCTATCTATTGGATGCAAAATAGGCATACAAGTCTATAAATAGAGACTCTTTGTCTTTAAACTTCTTATCCTAACATAACTTGACCCAGCCTCCTCAAGTTTTCTCTCATTCCTCTTTCATGAAAGCCTCCTACAAGGCAATCGTTGTTGGAATAGAAACATAGATTGGAAGATCTTTGAAGACCATTCGAGAAGGTCCATGATATAATCCATCCTAGAAGCAAGAGATAAAGAATGTCTAAATTGATTAGAGGCATCAAATGTAAGCTCTTTATTGCTTTGATAACAAACAGCTGTCACCTAGGGATTGTGCATGTAGATTAAATGGATTAGACAACTAAAAAAACACTTATTTCTATGTTCATGTTGGCTTCGGCTGTGCACGTGCATGAATTCTCAACAATTGGGGTATCAGAGCATGTTTTAATTTTACCTAATAGTTGTTCGTTTGTCTTTTTGAATGGTGTGTGCTCAAAATTTTATCAATTGGATTGTTAATTTTTTGTTTAAAGTATTGACTGAATACTTGATTAGTGGCTTTGAGCCACACCCTAGGGCAGGAATCTGGATCAGGTTCGTCCAGGATCCCTATGAAATCTCGCAAAAGATTCTCGAAGATTTTTATTCTTTAACTTTGTATGTTTGGAAGAAATTGGGTTGAAAAATTATAATAGAATTGTTTATATTTTGAAAAATATTTGATGAAAAAAAAATTGATAAGATTATAATTATTTATCTATATTTTTGGAAAAGACGAGTACGTGAATATTATTTTAAATTTTGGTTCATATTTTCTTGGAAAATATTGGTAACCAATTTTGGATAAAGTCTAGTTTCTTTAAATTAAAGATTTATTTATTTATTTAAATTTGGACCAACATCTTTGGAAGATATTGAGAGACAATATTAAATGGTAGTTTTTAATTTTAAAAAATATCAAATCTAAATTTAAAAATTTGACCCATAAATATTTTTAGAAAATATTAGGGAAGATATATTTTAAAGGAGTTAGATTCTAAGAGATCATCTTGTCAACAAAGCATTTAGATGGTCAAGATTACGAGGGTCTAAGATATGTTTATGAAAAACTTTTGTAATAGGTTAAATTTTTATTTATTCATAGGTTTTTTGCCAAATCAAGTTGATCAATATCTTTTATTGCATTAGATATGTGTCTAAATTTTATGTTGATGTCAAATAGATTTAAAATCCCACCATATGTTAAAAAGATTCATGCATCCTAAATATGATCAAATATATTATACTTATTTAGGAATTGGATTTCCATATTTGGGATGTGTTTCAAAATGTCGATCACACAATTTTATCATTGTTTATGATTATGTTGAATGTATAAATTATGTCTCGAAAAAAGATTTTTCAAAAGTCACTCAAAATATTCATTTAAGTTTTTATTCAAAATGAATATAATCTTTTAAAATGGTTTTAAAGTGGGTAGAGCTAATAATCTATAAAAGTGAATTAAAATTAATAGATTTAATCTTTCACTTGATATATTTTGTTAATTAGACTAGATAAAGAGTATTATTGTGATTCAATGAGAATCTTAGAGAGATCCTCGCATAAGAAAGGTTATGGAGAAGGATCAATGTACTTAAGTTGGTGGTTTACAAAACAACTCTACTTCGTAACGCGATTTGGAGGGTCGCTTGGTTGAAAGTTGTGAGGTCACTTTGCACAAGCTCATAAAATGTGATTAGTTATTAGGAGTAAAAACTTAGACAATTCACATTAAAATCAATCTAAACCAATACAATAATTATAATAAGAAGACTAATACTTGGATGAATGAGATTAGCCTATATCATCTGATTGGATGAAACCCCATTTAAAAATAGTTAGTAGGAGAAGGATTAGTGACAGTTGATCCTGTGATCTCCACCAAAAACTTGCATCATGAGATCCTAGAGAGGCTACCTATTTATCGTCCGGTCTTCCCCCTATGGTAAGTATTTACTAGGGTCAATATAAAGGTGAGATCCCCAAAAGGGATGGGACTGTAACTTATATTGGCAATTGATTGATCTTATGACGACACTTGTTTGAGAAGAGGTCACTAGGTTTTAATCGATAAGCTACACTTTTAAGGGACTAGTTAAGGTTGTTCTTCAGAACTTGAATCGAAAAATGATAACTAAGAATCATAGGAATAAAAGTTATTCAAGTTGATTCTTCATTGAGATAGTCTCACTCTAGGGAGGGTCATTTGACCTATTTAATGACCGCATTTATTCTAAACATTTGCAGTTGTACCATGACATTAATTATATTATTGTTGGGTTTACCTAGGATTTTGAACCTGTTAAGTTTTTCAAAATCAATTCACATAATGCTAAAACTATGGATAATGTTAATTATCAATTTAAATAGAATGGTTCTTTTCTTTTCTTTTAAATTGAATAGGTAAAACCTTTTGTCCTTGTAAATAAGGTAATTTTCATTTTTAGAAATCTTGGAGGAATTTTAAAGTATTTAATTGGCCTTGGAGGGACTCCAGGAGCTTTGTTTCGGGAGAGGCGAATAGTCTTTGGTTAAAAAAAATAGGAAATTAAAGCCCTAGTGGCAATTTTGTAATTAAATAGACTTTGCCTTAATATAAAAGACTCACTTTGTCTCTTGTTTCTCTAGCTTTTTTCTATTCAACATACTTTTGGCCTCCCTCTTTCTCCATTTTCACTCAAAATTCATGTCAAACCTCTTGAAATCTGGATCCGTCGAAGAAATCTGAGCTAGAGTCGCAATCACATCTGTTGAGGACACTTTCAGTTTATTGTTCTTGTTCTGCCAACCCTCATTTTCCATTTTATCATTGTCGTCCCTACGAAAGTCATTGTTTAAGAAGTCTTCACTTCGCGTTTGAACCAACAAAGCCACACGATTCCGTCCCAAGCCACAGTGCTGCCACACGTCTAACCCAAAGTCGTACGATTTTGTCTGAACCTTACCTAGGCTAGCCATTGAAAATTTGAACCTGCAACTACCCTCTCGAGCCTACACCCGTGCCTTTCTGAAGCTACATCCATCTCTGAGCTGCACACGTGACGTAGTTTTGAGCCTACTTGTCGCCAACCACACGTTGACCCACGCGCCGCCGCTGTTGACAGTTGATTAAATTTCCAAAATATTATTTTAGGTAATTTCAATGATTTGAATCCATTTTTGGCAATATGTGGTACTATTTTTTACTTTTTATGTATATAGGCCCAAGATCACAATTGGACTTTTAAAAGCGCTTTGGAAAGGATTTTAGTGGTGGGATCTTTGGATTTCGACCAAGGTGAGAGACCCTTACCCCTAGTCCAAGATCGTGTGGTTAATTATAAGCATGTTTAGGGTAGTTAATTACCAGTTTTTCTTGATATGATGTTGTGATTGGTTATGTTGACTGTCATGTATTCTGATAATATATCATGCTTAATTGAGATAGAAAATGTATAGAGGAGCATGATTGTTGTTCCATATGAAACATGAGTAGAATGTATGATGATTATTGTTATTCCAAAGAGGATTTGTATTGTGATTCTAAAGGGGATTGCACCAATGTCTCAAAGGGACTTGTATGTTTTTTTATAGCACGTGTCAGTGCCTAAGATAGATGTGGCATGGGTACGAGTATCGAATAGAGGTGCTGATTAGGTTGCCAGGCGTGAGGCAATATCCCGCTCGTACTTAGTGATAGAGGATGGTTGGCCGACTGGAGCACTCTACCTACTAGAGTTCTCGTAACTGTATTCTAGGTGCCTTATCATGGTTTTGAAAATGCATGGGCGATATCACACTATGTGTGATACTTGTATTATCGTTTCACTACAAGAGTGTGAGTTATGAGGGCCACCAAGTTACTTTGCTCGTCGAGGACATTCTCCTTGATATTGATAGTCTAGATTACCTAAGTGGATCTTAGTCGTAGGACTCCAAATGGTATTTTGGTTTTTGTCATTGACCTCAGCAGCTCATAAGAGTTTAGGTCATTGAACCCCTTCATTGTATTGTGATGATTGTCATCGACTATTTTTATGCATGCTTACATAAATCGCGTGCTAGGGATCCTTACTGAGTTTAATAACTCACACTTTTCTTCTATGGGCTTCCACACGTACTCACAATCTTTACTAAGATGAATGATCGGGATGGATTGACCATGGGACTAGATGCATTTTTCTCCAAGTATTATTTTTAGTTGTTATTCCTTTTGCACCAACCATATTTAGGGCATGTCATTATTTATAGATTTCATTTCATTATGAAATTTTATGCTATTTATTTTGGGTACCTAAAACTTGTTTTTTTATGGATTTTCATTAAGTTACTAGAATGTTTTTATTTTTTATTTATAAATGGATTTATTTTATATTACATGCCCATTATCTATGAGTTGACTATGTCCTTATGCTGTCACAGTAAAAAGTTTGCAACTCACTCATAGTTTAGACTGTTCATCTTACGATCATCCTAATGAAATATTAATCTTACTCTATAATAGAATTACTTAGACAAATAAAGTATTTCTAGTTCAGATTTATGCAAAATGTTTTACAAATACTCTCACTCACATGTCTCCACATGAATGACTTGAATTGAGTTATTTGCCCTACTTGCAAAGTAAGTCATATCAACAGTGTTGCTCGAATAATGAGACCAATCTAAGTCCACTTATTGTAGACTACTTTATAATATTGACTTGGATAAAAGATCTACATGTACGTCCAACATACTTATCCAAGTCTTCATATTAATAACATAGAGTTTCACGCCACTAATCTAATAAATGCGTTTGATTTGGATAATGCAAATTAAATAACAATTTGAATAAAATAATAACTCTTTATTAATTTGCAACTGAAACAATAAATGTTCTTAAATACAAACTACTAAGCTTTTAAGGCACAAACCCTAACAATAGTTCTATCCTGAATTATGACTTTAACTCTAAAGATAGTAGCACCTTTTATAATGGATGGTGTTAGAGAAGTATGAGAAGAACTTGTTGAACATTTTAAATTGAGTAATTATTCGATGATCTTTCAATTGTTGAAGGAGTTTATCACTACAACACAAGAAAGCATATATGACAAGGCTTATGCGATTTTCTGTCCAAAAGATTATTGTACTTGTAGAGGTTTGAATGTATAATGGAATATATAACGATCTTCCTCATATAGTTAAATTAGTGTTATAACATTATTCCTTTGCAAATTCTTTTAATGGAGTCTTTTTATTCAATCAATAATTTTTTGTTGATTATAATTTAAGAGGAAAGGGAGCATATACTTGAGGTCAATCGTCGTGCGACAACACCTAAGGTAGAGGCCCGTTCGACGCATCGCTGCGACATTTGGTTTGGGGATATAAAAATCTAATTTTTCTCATTTTCATTGTATTGTGAGCTAGAGAGCACCAATTGAGTCATTCTTTTTTGTGCTTTTCTCCTATTTCCTTTAGTTTCTTCCCAACATATTAGATTGTGTAGCGTGGGTCTTAATTTGTTGATGATTAGCTATGCGCCTAACACCGTCTCGGGTTGCAAACATTATATTTTGATGTTTTTGTAACTTATATCTTCTTGTATGCTTTTATTTTAAGATTCTATGCATTTATTCTTCATAAATCTACTTCGATGTTTGTATGTAGGCCTTTTATTTCTCATTTGAATAAATAGAGTTAAGTTGTAGTAGAATATGAACTTAACACGTTCCTAGATCTCTAAGCTTGGTTAGGTTATTCATGATAAGATGCCCACTCGTTCGGCTTTAGGGTTCTAAAAGTTGTGTGTCGTCGCTAATCAATTTGAAAAAGTAGGATTGTTTAAAAAGCTAATTGCAAAAAGATGGTAGTTTTCATACTTATTGTAAAAAGAACACAAATTGTTTGGACGGTAGTGGTTTGGGCATAACATAGTCCATGGGACCCACAATAATTGCATTTTATTATTATTTTAATCATTAAAGGCTTGTTTGGCTATGGTGGGAAGGGAAAGGAAAGGAAGAGAAGTGAGAGTAAGTTAGTATTTGGTCAGAAGGGAAGGTAAAAAAAATTAGATTAAATTAATATTTGGTGGGAAGGGAAAGGAAGTGAAGTGATATATAAATTGATGTTTGGTAGGAAAGGAAGGGAAGAGATGTAAAGTTTCTTTTTTTAATATATATATATATAATACTCATAATTGAAATAACATTTTGAAATTTACAACGTTTTATTTATTATATAAATTAAATTTAGCATTTAGCATTTTCATCTTTAACATTACCGAATAATAAAATTAATATTATGAATACAATATTTATATATCTGACCCCAAGGAGTAGCCTAGCGGTTGAGGCAAAGAACTTCAAGGCATGTTTCCTTGACAGATCTCTAGTTCGAGATTGTTGGAAAGTGCTTAAACTAGAATACCCTTAAAAGTATTCTGGTACCACAGTCTAGGGACGGGTTAGTGGTGTCTAGGGGAGCGAAGGTCCAATTTCCTTGCTTTAAAAAAAAAATACAATATTTATATTCATAAATAATTATAAATACAATTTAATAAAAACATGATAAGTGTGTGAAATTTATTTAATTTGAATGAAAGTTTTAAGTTTGGAAATAAATTATAAACACATAAAAACTATAACTTAATTTAAAATGACTCGAGAGAACTTAAGTTTGATTTCTTGCTTGACCATTTTTTTTTAATAAATACTACAATACAAATTTAATTTAATTTTTTTTAAATAAGTTTTTTCATAATTTAATAGTTTAAAAAAGTGTTTATTTGAAATATATATAACTAAAATAAATGTATTAAAAAAACTAAAATTGAAAGAAAATAAAATTGTTTCTTCTAAAAAAATGTATTCATAAATAAATATATATTTATAATCGAAAAATTTATAAATTCGAATCTCATTCTTAAGTAAAAAAAAGAAAAGAAAAAATGTATCTCAAATAAAATTAACAATAAAAATATCCCCATATATAACTAAAACTAAAAATACAATTTAAAAAGGAAAAAAAAATAAATTGGCAAAATAAATATTATATTAAAAACAAAACAAATCAACATAAATATATATAATAAATTAATATAAAAAAGCAAGTTAAGGAGTTAGTTTGAATGAAGAAATAGTTTGTAAAAAAAATGAAGAAATAGTTTGAGAAATTAGTTTGATGATTTATTTTTGAGAAGTTATCCATTGAAAATTATAGTAAAAAATTTGTTTGGATGTGTGTTGTTTTTTTAGAACTTAGGGACAAATGCTTGTGTAGATGTAAATTTAAAATGAGTAGTGAAAAAAAGAATGATTAAAAATGAGTGGATAAAAATTATTTATTTTAAAGAATTAAAAATGAGGAATTAATTTAATTAGTTGTAAATGAATAATTAGAATGGAAGAGTTACTTTTTGTAGTAAAAATAAAGAGTAATTAATAAATATTTATTTTTAATCTTCCATAAATTCGGCAAATAAATATCTTTAAATATTTAATCAAAAGATCACAAGTTTGAGCCTTAATTTTATCTTTTTTTTAATATTATTTTTTCCATTTAACAAATGAATAAACAATCAAAACTAAAAAAATAAAACATGATTTGTTTTTGTTAAAAAAGAAACTAAAAAAAAAGTAATTTAAAAGAAAGCACAATTAAAAAAAAGATAAAAAAATGAGTTGTTTTAAAAAAATAATAAAGAAACAAAAGAAATGAAAATTTTTTACAAAAAAACTAAGCATGTTGAGATAAGGAAAAAAAAGAAGAAAAAGTGGAGCATACGAACTGGGAAGGGTCGGGCCACGCGCCGGGTTAATCCTTCCTTGCTATATATTTTTAACTCGGTGACCCAAATGTTGGGAAGAGGCACTTCTCTTCCATTCTCAGGCTTAAGTTGGGCCACCAAACATGCCCTAAATGGGTAACACTTTTAATTATTTTTTTTTTCTCTCTCTCTCTCCCTTCATGAATTTTCTCTCACCTCCCCTTTCTTCATCTTCTCTAGCAATTTTTACCCTTCATCGCCAAATTCCCATCTATAACATAAACTTCAAATATTAACTCATTAAAATAGTTAAAGAGTTTAAAGAATGAAACCTCAAATTTATAGAGTCTCGAAACTTACAATAATTAAATTAACGAGAAGCTGCACAAGGACGAACATGGCGCCTGTCGGTAGAATTCCTTCCGATGGGCTAATCTTCATCTTCATCGTCATCCGTATCAAAAATTTGAATTTTAAAAATGGTCGTCGTCGTCAGACAAACGCTTATTTCGCTTACATTGTCGTCGGTTTTCACGGCTCTGACAGCATTTCATACCAAAGCACGTTAACCACCGTCCTAGTGGAGGGATTTCATCTTTTTACTAATTTCTGCAATTGGGTTTCTTACAAAATTAGCAAAATTAATCCCAAAGCCAGTTCAAATCAGTTCCTTAGTCATAATCGAGTTTTTTATAGCCTTCATCGAATTATAGAGCATCGAAGGGATTTAATTAAGTCCATTGACATAGTCACACTCGGAGGCTGCTTGGAATCCTCCCGTGCAACTGTGGTTCTGGCGGAATCCTCTATTTGAATAAAATGATAGAAATTCCAATTAGAACAGATGTGAACGACATCCACGATATGTTCAGTTGGGATGTGAAGTGGTTTTGAAAGTAATGGAAAGTGGTCGACGAGGAGGTGAAGGGACCAATGACAATTTTGGAGTGCCACAAGTGAATACGTGGCGATTAGGAAATGGAGAAATTACTATTTTCTACCCAAAGTAGTAACTAAGAGTTGAACATGGGTTGGGTTGGCTTAGGTAGATTATGGTTTTCAACTCAACACAAATTTTTCGAGATGATCATTTTTCCAACCCAATCCAACCCAATTAAAGAGACAACAGGTTGGGTTGGGTTATCGCGTTCATCAATAAATTACAGATATAGATATATTTTATCAAATTAGTCATATAGTATACATAAACAAAATAAATTTTTTAATCATTATCATATCAAGTCAATAAAATGAACATAAATATTAAATATACAAAATATTTAATCAAAAGTCACTTACCATTAGTCTTATCATCATGGTTCATATATAAGATCTCAACTATATAACATAAAACAAACAGACCATTAAAAAAAAATTAAATGACATAAGTTAACTTCCTTAAAACAAATAGATAATTAAAAACAACAAAAATATATGACACAATTTTAGTATATATTTTTATCTTGATATATAGATTATAAAAACTTTTAAAAAAATAGAAAATAAGAAATTTAACGATAATAATTAAATAAAATAAATATACATATAATCTAAATAATTAGATAATATAATAATTATGTTATAGGTGAAAAAAACTTAAATACATAATAAATTCGGGTTAATCGGGTTTAGTCAAGTTGATTTTAGATCAACCCTTGATCCAACCAAAACCATGAAAAATTCATAACTTTGAACGCAACCCAACCCAAAAATATATTTAACCCAACCCAACCAGTTAAATTGGGTTGGGTTAGTTTGGGTTATTCGGGTTGTCGGGTTATGGGTGTACATGGGTTGGGTTGGGTTGAGCAAGGTTCTCAACCCAACCCAAATTTTAGGGTTGGTCATTTTTCCATCCCAACCCAATTAAAGAGATAACCCAAACCAAAAATATATTTAACCCAACTCAACCCGTCAAATTGGGTTAGGTTAGTTCGGGTTACTCGGGTTGTCGAGTTGTTTTAACACCCCTACCAGTAATTAGTGTTGAACATCGGTTGGGTTGGGTTGGGTTGAGCAAGGTTTTCAACTGTAACGGCCCGGAAAATTTCATCTCGGTCTTCCCGGGAGGCCCAGGGGCATTTTGGTAATTTTGGGTCGGGCCGACAGGGCCGGGTTTGAAATTAAAAATTTCCGAAATAATTATGAGCCAAATTAAAAAGAATCGGGATTTTAGGTGAAGGCGTTTGGGCTTGGGAAAAGGTAAAAATAAATAAGGAATTAAATAGCGAGTCGAGCAGGAATCGAACCAGGGGCGTGTCATGTGCTAGGCGGAGGGCTCAGCCGGTCGAGCCACCGCGCGTTTGTTAACTTAATCGCGCGATCTTGTAGATATGTCCGCCGCCCCTCGCTTTGGTTAAAAGGCGGCTCGCCCTGAGCCTTCGCCCCATTTCTTCTTCTTCTTCCTCACGAGCTCCCCCGACCGACAGCCAACTTCTCTCGATTTCTTCCTTCTCCAGCTTCAATTCAACCGAGTTTCCATCCCCAAGGTCGAAGGCGTTCCATCCTCACGCCGTTGGTAAGCTCTCTTTCTTCTTCTCCTTCGCTTTTTTCCCCCTGTTTTCAATTCCGTCCGCCACGAGGGAGTGAGGAAATTTGTGTGTTTTCTCGTTCAGCGGTGTAGAGGAACTCATCCATCAATCGAACGAACGCCGAATCCTTCCAATCGCTCGAATTCGAGTTCGTTTTCTCCGTCGCCCGATCGCCTGTTCGCCCCTGCTCGTCGAGCTCGCCATCGCCTCGCGCCTCGCCGCGCAGCAGAAGCAGAGCCTCCGCCGAGCCACGCCGCGCATCGCTCGCGCGTCCTCGCCCGGCTACGCGCGTCGCGTCGCATCATGGCGCCACGCCCGCGCGCGCGCGCTCGCGCCCTGCCGCCCGCGTCCGTCGCGCCCGGCGTGGCGCACCTAACGCGCCCACGCGCCCATTTCGCGCTTCTGGCAGCGTGCCCTTCGAGCCCCGTTCTTTGCCCGTTCGTGCAATCGGCTCGTTCGCATGCGTTCGTCGTGCCTCGTGAGTTGCTCCCAGCCGAGCCTCATTTATTTTATTGCATTTAGGCCTATTGTGTGATTTTTGTGATGATTGATAGGTTCCCGGTAGCAAGATCGAGATTGTTCGCGACTTAGGATTTCGTGCCAAACCGTCCCCGACTAAGGTAAGGATTTCTTGCCGGAGTTGTGTGGACCCTGCGATATTATATGTGATTGTTGATTGATTGCTTGTTTGTGATTATTGACATGTGTAGCTAGGTGCTTCAACTGAATTCCCTGTTAGCATGATTTCTTGGTTAATTCTCATGTTAATCCATGCCGTTGTTCCTTTCTCGCATGCTCGTGATCATTCCTTGCTTCGTAGTATCATGCTAGGCTCGTTGTATTCTTATTGAGCACGTATTGGATTTTATGGAATTGTTTTGTCGTTTGCTAAGCGGCAAAGTTAGAGTTGCGGGTAGATAGCATCATCCGGGCCTGATGCATAAAGTACCTTGCATCCATGGCAGGGACGTCGAGCAAGTCATTCCGTCCCTGGACCCCGTGAGGGATTTGCTAACCCGAGCGGTAGGCCATGCAATCTTGGGTGAGGGTGGCAGACTGTTAAATGCCCCAACCGTCGGGATGATGACTTGGCATTGCCTTGTCCCCGATAGTCGGCACGTCCTCAGCGTGTTCGGCCGTAGCCTTTTTGCCACCTGTTAAGGTAAGGGCGGCTTCCTGGTGTAAGCCTACCACGACCCGTTCCCTTAGCCTCAGGTGCGGTGGTTCAGGCTGACATAGTTTAAGTGTCCAGGTCTCACACTCCTATGTCAGTGACACCGATCCAAAGATTTAGTTAGGCGTGGTGACTGGACATGGGCAGCTTGCCTCTAGACCCGGCACCCCCCATGGTCTGCAGTAGCACGCGGTGCATGTTTACGCTCATTACAGCGCACGACAGGAGAGCTCCTCGGGATCTTGAGCGGTGTACCTTTAAATCGACAATAGACAGGCTGAGGCCGGGACTTGTTTCTCGTATAGGGCGACTTATGTATTGGACTGTGTGATGATTTTATTCCGGACTAAGCCACCGAGTTGGCATCCGAGGCCCAAGTGTGGGCTAAGCTATGTGCTCTATTCTGTGTTATATTCAGAGAGCTTGCATACGCTCATCGAGATGACCATGTATATCGTATTGTACCCGGTTGGGGATTCTTCTTGAGTAATTCGTTACTCTCACCCTTATTCTGTGGTTTTCCACAGTAACCGTGGTGCTTGCGACAGGATGCCCGAAGGAGGAGCCGTGATCATGGGGCTCAGTCTTCAACAACTCGATTTTTGTATTATGACTCTCGTGTGTTTTTGTTTTCCCCGAATGCATGTAGCCGGGCACGAAGCCCTAGGATGTTTGTAAATATTTGTGGATTCCAAAGCATGTTGTATCCGAAACAGTTTTGAATGGCTTTTAGTAAATCTCGATCGAGTAAACTTTGGAAATGTATTTATCTTGGAACAGTGCTTGGAAACAGAGGGACAGTTTCAGGGAAAATGTCTAGTTTTTAAAGGGATTATTTTGAATGTTTTGTTTTAATTGGAATCCGTAATCATGTCTGTTTAAATGTCTTTTACTTTGAATGCATGCATTGGGGTAAGGGCCCATTTAGTGCCCCATTCGGTCGGTCCCTACAGGTTGGTATCGAGCTCTGAGTCATAAATTACGTAGTATGACTCGTTGTTGAAGGTCGTTTTCCCATGATCACTAGCACCGGACGGTCATCAGTGCACGCCTAAGTTTACTATTTGTTGTTTAAAAAGGGTTAAGAATTTACAATACCCTGTCATCTAGTGTATGCCTTGTGTAGTATTGTGGAGCGGAGACGAGCATGTTCTGACTCGTTATTGGTTTGGGTGTAGATCGCCAGCATGCCAGTTACCCGCGCCGGAAGAGGACGCCCGAGATGAGGCCGAGGTGTCAGGATCGGTTCTGACACCGCAGGGACATCGTCCCAAGCTGAGACGGATAGCATTCCGCCTGTAGCTCCCCCGGTTGAGGCCAGAGTAGGCATTGAGGCAACTGTGCGCCGTGAAACTGCTCCTGGAGTAGAATTTGCTAATTCCATGAGGTCTATGGTGGTTGACCTGTTGAGTTGCCGAGAGGCGAGACCCGTGGCTTTATTGGCAAACACAATGGGGAAGAGTCCCGAGCTCGATCGAGCAAATGACTCGCTTGTTTCGTTTGTTTGAAGAAGACTTGGCACCCGCAGAGCAGCAGCCTTTGAGGCGAAGTGGGCGAAGGTGCCGATGAACTTGGTAAATGGTTGAAGGACTTCGTAAAGTGGAACCCTGATAAGTTTGACGCCACAGGTGACGCTTTATTCCCAGCCAGATGGATTGCCCATTTGGAGTACACATTCCTGATTATGGTGTGCCCCGATGTGCAGAGGCCGAGATGTGCAGCCCATGCGTTAGGGGGCGTAGCTAGATGGTGGTGGGAGTCCACCTTGAGTGAGAGACCAGCTGGGTCTCCACCTGCCACCTGGGAGTTCTTTAAGTCGGAGTTCAGGTCAAATATATTAGCAATGAGGCTCAAGAGAAGATGGTAGCGCTTTTCCGAATCTGCAGCAGGTTACGATTCTATTGAGGAATACGAAAGGAAGTTTTTGAGTATGGCTATTTTGCTCCGCGGTGATAGCGACCCTCGAGTTGAAAATTCGAAAGTTCATTTCAGTCCGAGGCAGGTGTGTCTCGGGATGTCGAGCCCCGGCCCCTATCACTTATGCTAAAGCGGTTGGTGGCCACTATTTACAATGGGAAATATCCCATCGAGCGGGCGGGCGCGCGCCTCGGGTGCCGCCCCTGTCCCGGTGTAGTGGGGCGCGAAGAGGAGGTTTGAGTTCGAGGGGGCGGCAGCGCCGCCAAGGGCGATTCGAACCGGGATCGGCGTAGGACGCCGGCCCGATTCGGCCTCGCAGGCGGCGGTCCGAGCGTGTTTCCGCTGTGCGCACTTGTGGAAGAGTCCACTTTGGAGCTTGTCAGACCGGGCCCAGGCGGTGTTTCAGATGTGGAAGAGAGGGTCATACGATCCGTTTCTGCGATCACCGGCTATATGGCGATTCGGCTGTGGCAAGCGGCAGCAGCAGGTCGGGTGTTCGCTACGAACCGTCAGGAGGCCGAGCGTGCGGATGCCGCAGTGGCAGGTACGCTTCTTGTTTTGGATCATTGTGCATTTGTCTTGTTTGACTCTGGCTCTACGCACTCGTTTGTATCTGTATTGTTTGCTGAGCATGCTAGGTTGAGATTAGAACCTTTAGGTTTTGAATTATCTGTTGCTACTCCTTCGGGAGTTAATATGTTAGCTAAGGATAAGATTAAGGATGGCCGGATCGAGATATCCGGGGAGTTGCTGGTAGCTACGCTCATAGTTCTACCCATGAGTGGTTTCGATGTGATCCTTGGTATGGAGTGGTTAGCCGCTAACCACGCATTGATTGACTGCCACCGGAAGGAAGTAGTGTTCAGGCCGCCGGGTCGGTCCAGCTTCAAGTTTCGTGGAGTTCAGGGTGGAGTTTGCCCGCCGATGGTGTCAGCTGTGAAAGCCCGTCGTTTGCTAGCTCATGGAGCTTGGGGCTACCTAGCCAAATTGTCCGGAGAGAGCCATCCCTCACTGACTGTTGATCAAGTGCCGGTTGTGCGGGAGTTTGCTGACGTGTTCCCCGAGGGAATTACCGGGTTGCCCAAGAGAGAGGTTGACTTCACAATTGAGCTCGAGCCAGGGACCCTCCCTATCTCGAAGGCTCCGTATCGTATGGCGCCAGCCGAGCTAAAGGAACTGAAGGTTCAGCTGCAGGAGATGTTAGATCGAGGATTCATCCGTCCGAGTGTGTCGCCGTGGGGAGCGCCGGTGTTGTTTGTGAAGAAAAAGGACGGTTCGATGCGCCTATGCATTGACTATCGTGAGCTTAATAAGGTGACAGTGAAGAATAAGTATCCGTTGCTTCTCAGATCGATGATTTGTTCGATCACCGAGGAGCTTCCGTGTTCTCCAAGATAGATTTGAGATCCGGGTATCACCGATTATGGATTAGGGACGCCGACATTCCTAAGACAGCGTTCAGGTCTAGATATGGGCACTACGAGTTTGGGGTCATGTCGTTTGGATTAACGAATGCACCAGCAGCGTTCATGGACATGATGGATAGGGTGTTCAAAGCATTTTTGGACAGCTTCGTCATTGTGTTCATTGACGATATTCTGATCTATTCAAGGACCAGAAAGGATCATGCAGAGCATTTGAGGAAAGTGTTGACGACCTTGAGGAAAAAACCACTTTATGCGAAATTTTCCAAATGTGAGTTCGGTTGGAACAAGTGGCCTTTTTAGGTCATATAGTCTCGAGAGATGGTATAGCCGTGGATCCTGCAAAGATTGAGGCCGTGAGTTCGTGGGCCAGCCGACTTGATTACTGAGATACGCAGCGACTTCCTAGGTTTGGCAAAGTTACTACCGTCGGTTTGTTAAGGATTTTTCCGCCATAGCCTCGCCCCTCACTCGTCGACGAGGAAGGGTGTCGAGTTTGTTTGGGACGGTAGGTGTGATGAGAGCTTTGCGTGCCTGCGCAGCTTTGACTTCACCCCCAGTGTTGGCGATCCGGAGGGGAAGGTGGTTTCGTGGTTTATAGCGATGCTTCCAAGTTTGGGTTGGGTTTGTGTGTTGATGCAAAGACGGAAGGTCATTGCTTATGCTTCCGTCATTTGAAGCCATATGAGCGTAACTATCCGACTCATGATATGGAGTTGGCGTGAGTGGTGTTTGCACCAAGATTTGGAGGCATTATCTATACGGTGAGCGGATTCGGATGTTTACCGATCACCGAGCCTCAAGTATCTCATTTACCCGAAAGAGTTGAACATGAGGCAGAGGAGATGGTTAGAGCTAGTGAAAGATTATGATTGCGAGATTCGTACCATCCGGTAAAGCCAACGTTGTAGCCGATGCATTAAGTAGAAAGACGCCGCACTGCTTCAGATCATCGAGTTTCGGCCAGCATTGCGAGAGAGAGTTCGAAATGGTGAGATTGCAGATTGCCGGGTGAGGTTCTCGCCCGAGTAGCTCATTGTGATCCGACCATCGATTAGGCAAATGGATTATTGATAGTCACCGAGTGACCCCGCACTTAAGAGGTTGGTTGTGAGTCGTGTTGACGGCGACTTTGATTTTGTATATTCACCGACAGCAATGACGTCTGAGGCAGGATGTGTGTTCCGGATGTTGCGAGTTTGCGAGCGAGTTGCTCTCGAGGCCCACAGATTCTCCGTTTGCTTGGCACCCCGGGGGTACCAAGATGTATCAGGATCTTAAGCAGACATTCTGGTGGATGGGTATGAAAAGAGGTGTTGCGGAGTTTGTCAGTCGATGTCTCACTTGTCAGCAAGTGAAGGCACCCAGGCAGAGACCAGCCGGATTGTTGCAACCGCTGAGTGTGCCTCAGTGGAAATGGGAAGAAATCTCCATGGACTTCATTTCGTGTTTGCCGAGGACTCCGAGGAAGTTCACTCAGATCTGGGTGATAGTTGACCGTTTGACTAAGCGCGCACACTTCATTCCCGGTAGAGACACTTATACCGTGGAACGATGGGCGCACGGTGCTTTTAGAGCGAGATCATTCGCTATCACGGTGTGCCCGTGAGGATCGATTCGACCGTGATTCGAGGTTCACTTCTCGTTTTCGAGAGCGCCCGTATGGTTTAGGCAGCGAGTGCGATTTCAAAGATGACTTTTCACCCTCGCACCGATGGTCGATCGAGAGGGTGAACCGCATTCTCAAGATATGTTGAGGGCTTGTGTGTTGGATTTCCGGGCGGTTGGGACTAGTATCTCAGATTCGATGGAGTTTGCATATAACAACAGTTATCAGTCGACGATTCAGATGGCTCCATTCGAGGCTTTGTATGGCAAGCGTTGCCGATCTCCTGTGTTCTGGGAAGAGGTTGGTGATAGGCAGGTTTTGGGTCCCGAGTTGCTGCAATTGACCAATGATCCGTGTGCGTAAGATTAGAGCCCGTATGTTGTGATTTCAGAGCGCATGTAAGAGTTATGCCGATGTTCGACGTCGGGATTTGGAGTTTGTGGTTGGTCAGCATGTATTCCTGAAGGTCGCACCAATGCGAGGAGTTTTGAGGTTTGGCAAGCATGGGAAGCTGAGCCCCCGTTTTGTTGGTCCGTTTGAAATCCTGGAGAGGATCGGCCAGGTTGCTTATCGATTAGCCTTGCCTCCGTCATTGTCAGCAGTGCACAGTGTATTTCATGTATCGATGTTGAGGCAGTACGTGCCGGACCCGTCGCACATTGTGGATTTTGAGCCTTTGCAGCTGAATGAGGAATTGAGCTTCGAGGAAAAGCCAGTGGGAATTCTTGCCTTTGAGACAAAGACACTGCGTAATCGTGAAATCCGGCTGGTAAAGGTTCAGTGGAGGAGTCAGAGTTTAGAGGAAGCCACTTGGGAACGGGAGGATGAGATGAGATTGCGATCCCGATTTGTTTCAATCTTAAGTGACTTTCGAGGACGAAAGTCTTGTAAGGGGGGAGTATTGTAACGGCCCGGAAAATTTCATCTCGGTCTTCCCGGGAGGCCCAGGGGCATTTTGGTAATTTTGGGTCGGGCCGACAGGGCCGGGTTTGAAATTAAAAATTTCCGAAATAATTATGAGCCAAATTAAAAAGAATCGTGATTTTAGGTGAAGGCGTTTGGGCTTGGGAAAAGGTAAAAATAAATAAGGAATTAAATAGCGCGTCGAGCAGAATCGAACTGTGGGCGTGTCATGTGCTAGGCGGAGGGCTCGGCCACCGAGCCACCGCGCGTTTGTTAACTTAATCGCGCGATCGTGTAGATATGTCCGCTCGTCCCCCGCTTTGGTTAAAAGGCGGCTCGCCCGAGCCTTCGCCCCATTTCTTCTTCTTCTTCCTCGCGAGCTCCCGACCGATGCTGACCAACTTCTCTCGATTTCTTCCTTCTCCGACTTCAATTCAACCGAGTTTCCATCCCCAAGGTCGGCGTTCCATCCTCACATTGTTGGTAAGCTCTCTTTCTTCTTCTCCTTCGTTTTTTTTCCCTGTTTTCAATTCCGTCCCTCCGCCGAGGAGTGAGGAAATTTGTGTGTTTTCTGCTCAGCAGTGTAGAGGAACTCATCCATCAATCGAACGAACGTCGAATCCTCTCCAATCGCCGAATTCGAGTTCGTTTTCTCCGTCGCCCAGATCGCCCTGTTCGCCCCTGTTCGTCGAGCTCGCCAGATCGCCTCGCCCGTCGCCGCGCGCAGAAGCAGAGCCTCCGCCGAGCCACGCCGCGCATCGCTCGCGCGTCCTCGCCCGGCCTACGCGTCGCGCCGCATCGCCGCGACGCCAGCCGACCGCGCGCGCGCGCGCCCGCGCCTCGCTTCGCCCGCGTCCGTCGCGCGCGTCCGCGCCCAGCATGGCACACCTAACGCGCCCACGCGCCCATTTGCGCGCCGCCAGCGCCCTTCGAGCCCCGTTGCTTGCCCCGTTCGTGCAATCGGCTCGTTCGCGGCGTTCGCCGTGCCTCGTGAGTTGCTCCCAGTGAGCCTCATTTATTTTATTGCATTTAGGCCTATTGTGTGATTTTTGTGATGATTGATAGGTTCCGGTAGCTAGATCGAGATTGTTCGCGACTTAGATTTCGTGCCAAACCGCCCCCGACCAAGGTAAGGATTTCTTGCCGGAGTTGTGTGGACCTGCGATATTATATGTGATTGTTGATTGATTGCTTGTTTGTGATTATTGACATGTGTAGCTAGGTGCTTCAATCTGAATTCCTGTTAGCATGATTTCTTGGTTAATTCTCATGTTAATCCATGCCGTTGTTCCTTTCTCGCATGCTCGTGATGTTCCTTGCTTCGTAGTATCATGCTAGGCTCGTTGTATTCTTATTGAGCACGTATTGGATTTTATGGAATTGTTTGTCGTTTGCTAAGGGCGAGTTAGAGTTGCGGTAGATAGCATCATCCGGGCCTGATGCATAAAGTACCTTGCATCCATGGCAGGGACGTCGAGCAAGTCATTCCGTCCCTGGACCCCGTGAGGGATTTGCTAACCCGAGCGGTAGGCCCCGCAATCTTGGGTGAGGGTGGCGCATCGTTAAATGCCCCAACCGTCGAGATGATGACTTGGCATTGCCTTGTCCTCGATAGTCGGCACGTCCTCGCGTGTTCGGCAGTAGCCCCCGATTGCCACTGTTAAGGTAAGGGCGGCTTCCTAGTGTAAGCCTACCACGACCCGTTCCCTTAGCCTCAGTGCGGTGGTTGGTGACATAGTTTAAGTGTCCGTGTCTCACACCCTATGTCGGTGACACCGATCCAAAGATTTAGTTAGGCGTGGTGGATGGACATGGGCGCTTGCCTCTAGACCCGGCACCCCATGGTTCGCAGTAGCACGCGGTGCATGTTTACGCTCATTTACACACGACCGGAGAGCTCCTCGGGATCTTGAGCGAGTGTACCTTTCGTCGACGGTGAGATGACAGCCGAGGCCGGGACTTGTTTCTCGTATATAGGGCGACTTATGTATTGGATGCGTGTGATGATTTTATTCCGGACTAAGCCACCGAAGTTGGCATCCGAGGCCCAAGTGTGGGCTAAGCTATGTGCTCTATTCGTGTTATATTCATAGCTTGCATACGCTCATCGAGATGACCATGTATATCGTATTGTACCCCGGTTGGGGATTCTTACCGAGTAATTCGTTACTCACCCTTATTCTCGTGGTTTTCCACAGTAACCGTGGTGCGCGACAGATGCCCGAAGGAGGAGCTATGATCATGGGGCCCGCTCTTTCCAACTCGATTTTTGTATTATGACTCTCGTGTGTTTTTGTTTTCCCCTGAATGCATGTAGCCGCACGAAGCCCTAGGATGTTTGTAAATATTTGTGGATTCCAAAGATGTTGTATCCGAACAGGTTTTGAATGGCTTTTAGTAAATCTCTGATCAGAGTAAACTTTGGAAATGTATTTATCTTGGAACAGGTGCTTGGAAACAGGGACAGGTTTCAGGGAAAATGTCTAGTTTTTAAAGGGATTATTTTGAATGTTTTGTTTTAATTGGAATCCGAAATCATGTCTGTTTAAATGTCTTTTACTTTGAATGCATGCATTGGGGTAAGGGCCCATTTAGTGCCCCATTCGGGTCGGTCCCTTACAGTAACCTAACCCAAATTTTCAGGTTGGTTATTTTTCCGACCCAACCTTTATTTTTTGGGCTGGGTTGGGTCATCAGGTTCATAATATATTACAAATATAAATATATTTTTTTTATCAAATTAGTCATACACTATACATAAACAAAATACAACCTCTTATCATTATCATATCAAGTTAATGAAATCAATTTAAATATTAAATATGCAAAAAATTCAATAAAACTCCCTCTCTATTAGTCCACCATCATATAGAAGATTTCAACTATATAACCTAAAATAAATAGATAATTTTAATCAACACAAATATATCAGATAATTTTTTTATACATTTTTATCATGACATATAGATTATACAGACTTAAAAAAATGTTAAAAAAATATTGAAAAATAAAAATTCTAACAATAATAATAAAATAAAATAAAAATACATATAATCTAAATGATTAAATAATATGTTATAGCTTTTTTTTAACTAAATAATACATTCGAGTTGGTCAGGATGGGTTGGGTTGATTTTAGATCAACCCTTAACCCATCCCAACCCGTGAAAATTTCATGATTTTGAACGTAACCCAACTCATTTATGTATTTAACCCAACCCAACCCATAAAATTCAGTTGGGTTGGTTCGGATTACTTAGGTTGTCGGGTTATTTGATCACCCCTACCAATATTTGAAGACAAATTGTATTTTAGGATGGGAAATATGATAGAGTACTAAGAGTGAGATGGGAATATTAGTATAATATATGTAAGGGTAGAATAGTAATTAGTCCTTTAAGAGTTTTTAGTATAAATAGGAGTCTTCGGGTCTTTTGGAAAGAAGGAAATATTTTGGTATTGTTGTCTTGTTCAACAAGTTGGGAGAGTGTAGCCTTCTCGAAAGGCTATTGGGAGAGACTTAGCCCTCTCGAAAGGCTAAGGGTACGATATTGTAACCCTTATTGTTCGATTATATCAATATAATTCTCTTGTGTTTCATTATTTCATGTGTTAGTTCTATTGTGCATTGTTAAGATTATTAGGGTCTTAACAAATTGACATCATAGCAAGTTCATCCTAGTGTTCAAACAATGGATTATGATGAAACCTTGTTAAAGCTACAAGCATCTATGGCCAAACAAAATGAAAAATGGAAAGAATGCAACAAGCTTTAATGGCAATACATGAAGGATTTAAGGCATTTGAAATACAGTTGGAAATTCCTAGCTAGCTGAAGGAAAAAAGGAAGGAAAAAAGGGAGCTGAACAAAGAAAAAGGAGAAGCCATACCAGAAATCAGCAACAAATCTATCCAAAAAGTGGGTAAGCAAGTCTAATAGGTGGCAGCTAAACATAAAAAAACAAGGTAAGAAGCAAAAGAGAGATAAGGAAGAATATGTGAATAAGAAAGAAAAGAAGAAAACAGTATTGTAAAGTAGAAGAAAATAAAAAGTAAATAAAAAGAATGAGATAGAGAAAGACAGTCGAAAGAGAAGAAGGAAAAGAAACAAACAAGGGAGACTATGGGGGGTGATTTCATAGGTGATTGAAAGTGAAGCTGTGGAGAAATGGTGGTCAGAGATGAAGTAAAACTGTAGACATTGTTTGTGGTTGGAGAAAAAGAGGCATGGATTAGTAATGGAGAAGATGACTTTGAGAAGAAGTAAGAAGAAATGTTTGAGAAGAAGATGAAAATTATGGAAAAAAGAGAGAGAAAAGAAAAATGGGAAGAAGAATATTGGAGAAGAAGATGAATAGTTTGCAAGTGGTGAAAATGTAAAAAAAAAATAAATGGAAGAGGCTTTTCGTAAAAGGAGGGAAAGGGGAGACAATGTGTGTGCATTAATGGTAGGTGTGACTTTTTTATCCAAATGGTGATTTGACATTTTGATGATAGGATAAGATAGTTATCTTGTTGAAGGATGGGTTTTGGGTGGGATGAGGGATTTAAAAAAAAAAGGTGTTTTTTTAAATTTTTTTTATATATGTTGTAAAAAATGTGCATTTTATTTTTTGTTGTGCAATGGGTATTTTTTGTAATGTGTTGTATAACCCACACCTTGAGGACAAGGTGTATTTTAGGATGAGAGATATGATAGAGTACCAAAGGTGGGATAAGATTATTAGTATAATATATGTAAGGGTAGAATAGTAATTAGTCCTTTAAGAGTTTTTAGTATAAATAGAAGTCTTAGGGTCCTTAGGAAAGAAGGAAAGATTTTGGTATTGTTGCCTTGTTCAACAAGTTGGGAGAGTGTAGCTCTCTCGAAAGGCTATTGGGAGAGACTTAGCCCGGTATTGTAACCCTTATTGTTTGATTATATCAATATAGTTCTCTTGTGTTTTCATTATTTCCTGTGTTGGTTCTATTGTGCATTGTTAAGACTATTAGGGTCTTAACAAATTGGTATCAGAGCAAGGTCATCCTGGTGTTCAAATAATGGATTACGATGTAGCCTTGTTAGAGCTACAAACATCTATGGCCAAACAAAATGAAAAATAGAAAGAAATGCAACAAGCTTTAATGGCAATACATGAAGGATTTAAGGCGTTTGAAAAACAGTTGGAGATTCGTAGCTAGCTGAAGGAAAAAAGGGAGCTGAACAAAGAAAAAGGAGAAGCCAAACCAGAAACCAGCAACAAATCTGTCCAAAAAGTGGGTAAGCAAGTCCAATAGGTGGCAGCTAAACATAAAAAACAAGGTAAGAAACAACAGCGAGATAAGGAAGAATATGTAAATAAGAAAGAAAAGTAGAAAACATTATTGTAAAGTAGGAGAAATGAAAAGGTAAATAAAAAGAATGAGATAGAGAAAGGAATTCTCAAGAGAAGAAGGAAAAGTGAGAGAAATGGTGATTTGACATTTTGATGATGGGACAAGATAGTTATCTTGTTGAAGGAGGGTTTTGAGGGGATGAGGGATTTTTTAAAAAAATGTGTTTTTTTTTTCAATATAAATTGTAAAAAATTTGCATTTTAATTCTTGTTGTGCAATGGATATTTTTTGTAATGTGTTGTATAAACCTCACCTTGACGACAAGGTGTATTTTAGGATGGGGGATCTGATAGAGTACCAAGGGTGGGATGGGAAACAACTAAAAATAAGACTTGGAGAAAAATGCATCTAGCCCCATGGTCAAGTCATCCCGATCATTCATCCTGGTAAAGACTGTGAGTACGTGTGGAAGCCCATATAAGAAAAGTGTGAGTTATTAAACTCAATAAGGATCCCTAGCACATGATTTATGTTAGCATGCATAAAAATAGTCGATGACAATCATCACAATACAATGAAGGGGTTCAATGACCCAAACTCTTATGAGCTGCTAAGGTCAATGTCAAAAACCAAAATACCATTTGGATTCCTACGACTACGATCCACTTAAGTAATTTAAACCATCTATATCAGGGAGAATGTCTTCAATGAGCAAAGTAACTTAGTAGCCATCATAACTCACACTTTGTAGTGAAACGACAATACAAGCATCACACACAGTGTGAGAACTCTAGTAGGTAGAGTCCTCTGGTCGGCCAACCATCCTCTATCACTAATTATGAGAGGGATATCGCCCCACGCGTAGAAACCTAATCAGCACCTCTATTCGAAACTCATACCCATGCCACGTCTATCTTAGGCACTGAGACGTGCTATAAAAAAACATACAAGTCCCTTTTGAGACATTGGTGCAATCCCCTTGAAAATCACAATACAAATCTTCTTTAGAATAACAATAATCATCATACATTCTACTTATGTTTCATATGGAACAACAATCATGCTTCTCAGAATGTAAACAACATTCTATATACATTTTTTATCTCAATTAAGTATGATATATCAGCAGAATACATGACAATCAACATAACCAATCACAACATCATATCAAGACAAATGGTCGGGTTGTTGAAGCCCACCAAAATAAATACTGATTACTAACTCTAACTTGTAGAAATAGTGGAAGCCATTCAAGGGTTTAGTTTAATCTAACTTTAATTTTGATCATAGGCTACAAAAAATATTTAATTTTCTTAGGTTCAAAGAATTAGTCTACCTACTTGAAAAAGTTACAATATATAATTGTTCTTCTACTTTATTGACTCCGACCCAACGTCAAAACCAAATTTTATTATCTAATCAATTGGGAACGATAGTGTTCCTTATCAATTAAATAATAACATTAAATTTTATGAGAACGACTAAACCAAAATTAACTAATCGAGACGACTATAAAATTAATTAATTTTAATTTTTTTTATTTGTTTCCCTAAGATCAATCATGCAAGCTATGCAATTTGGAAAAGCCACAATCACACACACATGGTCAACTCTTTTCTACAATTTACAATCATTCGAAACAATAACTTATCACAAAATGATGTATAGCATGGATAAATTGATAACAAACTAAGGTGACAATTCAATTTGCTAACAATCAATCAATAATTGAAATAAGAAACAAATAATTTTTTAATTAAAAGAAAATTCTATTTGGTTCAAAGTCTCATAAAACTACAATCGAATTAAAATTACCGTGAAGTAAAAAACACTAACCAAAGGAAATCAACAAATACAAAACAAACCGAATTCAACTTCGGCAACTACAGTTTCTTTTTTTTTTTCCTTCACATGCTGACTTCGTCCCATGAGTCTCCTCTCTTCCCAACGGCCATAATTCCATCCCTGCACACACATATTTATATGGGAAATAGTAAGAAATAGCTACAAATTACTACAAAAATAATTAAAAGAATGTCTACGAACTTTTTATTTTAGATAAATGTCTATTACGAAATTTTTGGGAGAGAGACATTTTTTCTTTCCCAAAACAACCTTGAATTATTTGTTTTTATAAAATATAATTGATTAATATACAATTAATTAAACCCACCGTCCCAAAATCAAGGATAGATTATCTTCTCACAACCGTCCCCAAATAAAGATTAGATTTTAAAATAAAGATTCACTATATTTAGGAATCATTTTGATTCATTAAAAAATAATAAACATAAAACATATCAACAATGTATTTTACGTCTCTCCTACATCCATCATCCAGAAACTCCGTTATCAGGATGTCTCTACCACCATTTCGAAGGTTAATGGCATCCATCATCCATTAGCTCCATTATTCAGTATAATGGTAGGAATAATTGGATGCTAAAGACAATCATCGACCATCGATGGATCTATACTCTGTCCAATTAAACCCATCCCTCATATTGCTCGGGATTGCACCAATCACAACTATGGAAGTCGGCCCACTTACCATTCTCTTCAACGAAATCTGGAATGAAAAATACCATTTACTCCAACTACAAGACAACTCGTATCCTGAAAACCCATGGATCCATACTAGTACAACTTATCGACTTAATATTCTCAACGATACTTGAGATTAACGAGAGTTTAAAAATTGTTAGTATCTCACTGTACCAAGATGTATCTTACAAAGAGAGAATAACAAACCTAAAAAGAGAAGAGAGATAGATGTACAATGGGGTTGCAAGTCAAAAGTAGTTGGTCAAGATTGCACCAATATATATCAATATGTACAACAACACATTTTAGATGGTCCAATTTTGCTAAAAGTCGGTTTCATGCTTCCAAGTAAAGACGAGTTGGAGGAAGCATTATGTACCATAACATTAAGTAAAAGTTTTCGATTCAAGACAATAAAGTCAAACCATATGCTATCCATGCAATTGGTATGTCTATACTTCTGTATACCGAGGCGATAATCTGTGGGCTATCAATTCACACACATGTAGTGGACGTTGTTGGTAAAGACCATATACACTAACTACCTCAATAATAATAAGTGGATATGCCAAATCTCTAATTAAATATTGTGCAGTTCCACCGATGACATTATGAATTACGTCAAGAAGAACCATGTGGCCTACAATAACAAGCACAAAGAAGTGTGGAAGCTAAGAAGAAGAAGTGAGAAAAATTACAAGTATGGAAAGTCGGCGCGCCAGGTACTTGACATTAATTTTATGTTATTTATATTCAATTTTTAATGAATTTTTAAGAAAAACAAATTTATTAAAGAGTATGGAATTAAGGTAGGCATGACTATGTAATTTCACAATGAAGGCAGCATTTGAAATTTAATATGAACCAGATATTTTGAACGATTTTAACTCTTTGGACTAAAAAAATGGTTGGTTTAAATTAAGATCTTTGACGGTAATCTTAAATCAAATTAATTAATTATAATTTATAGGAAGGGTAAGATATCAATCAGAATTTAGTTATTTATCTACAAATTTTTGGAATTTAAGAAAAGGACAGAAATTTAAAATTTAAAAAGTGTAGACATTAATTTAATTAGTTTCCTTAATTGACCCTATTTATATATGTATTAATTTTGTTTTAATTGTGGGCTCAAAATGAGCCCAACTCAAAATTTCCTTCTTTTTTTTCCTTTTCAAAAGTGGCAACTCCACTTTGCTTCTTTTTTCTTTTTTCTTTTTTCGTTTTCAATATTTTTTTCCTTTTATTTCTTTTTTTTTAAAAGAACCAAACTATATATTAACCAACACCTTCCTCCATGATAAGGGAGGAGATCTGCGGGGGAGATTCCCCCACCAAAACACAGAGTCTGAATCTCAACAAAACCTATCATCCAAATCTCACAAGTGGGCAAGCCTATCGGCCACCGAATTACACAATCTAGGAACATGGGAGAAAACAACCTTCCCTAACAACGAGATAAACCCAGAAATTCTATCAATCACAAACTGAAATTCTGAAATATCTTGAGAAGCCCCAACAATGGCATTGATGACAGCTGAAGCATCGAACTCCACCAAGATAATGGGCAGACGGCAACCCTGCAAACGCAGTTCTTTCCTTTTATTCTTAATATCATTTCATCTAGTTTTTTAAATTCAATCTAAAAATCTAAATTCAAACCTATTTAAATACTAATTTGGTAATTCTATCACATATGTTAAATAAGACATAATATCTAAATTAACAACAATATTAAATTTAAATATGAGAAAATTAGATCACATAAATAGAATTAATTAGATCTTATCAACAAATTTGTAATTAACTACCCTAAACATGCTTATAATTAATCACACGATCTTGGACTAGGGGTAAGGGTCCCTTACCTCGGCCGAAATCCAAAGATTCTACCACTAAAATCCTATCCAAAACGCTCTTAGATATAATCAAACAATAAGGATTACAATACCGTACCCTTAGCCTTTCGAGAGGGCTACACTCTCCCAACTTGTTGAACAAGACAACAATACCAAAATATTTCCTTCTTTCCAAAAGACCCTAAGACTCCTATTTATAATAAAAAACCCTTAAAGGACTAATTACTATTCTACCCTTACATATATTATACTAAATATAGTTCTCTTGTGTTTCATTATTTCCTGTGTTGGTTCTATTGTGCATTGTTAAGATTATTAGGGTCTTAACAGATTAATCCAAAAGCAATAAATTTTTAGATGTTCGGTTCTCGTTTCGGTTTCACTATTTTGAATAGTTTTATATTGGTTGGTTTTGAACATCAGTGTAGCACTAGTTGCTATTGTGATAAGATATGCAAATCTGCTGCATGCTACCTAATTTATAGCTTTACCCTTTCTTCAAACAGATGGTATTATGCTTATTATTTCGAAATTTGTGGGAAAATGCAGGTTTGACAGCTATACCAAGCCCTAAAATAGGAAGCAACCAAGAATCACCCATTGTTTTTCTCATAATAGAGAAATCTACAAGGTCATTACAAAACAATCTACAGCTCCTTGAAAACATTGCTGAACGTGCAAGTTATCTAATCTCTAATACAATCAGATTTACTATTTTCACCATGAATCTTGAAGATTTGTGCGTTTTTAGTCCCAAAAGGAACACTCTTTATTTGCTGTTACTTCTAAAAGATCTCCGTTGGACAAATACCGACTACCAGTAGGAATCAAGTTGATGGTGTCTGCTCGCAATTCTTAATCTGATTTGCTAAAAGCTATAGAATCATTGAAAAGCATTGCAGCTATTGTGCTACAAAAATCACAATTAGGCATGCATGTTCGCGATGTCCAGCCACAACGAGTAGCTGATGCGGGGCTGACAAAGATGTTGCTCTTGTTATTTAGTAGTTGATTCAAGGTTTGAATTTTGATTTCCTTGTACCCTTTTATTTTATGCTGCCGGTTACATCCACATGAACTGTTTTTGTTGTTTGGGGGAAGGGGGAGAGTAATTATCATATACACTGAAAAATGTTTTGCTATTGGCTGATATTGCTTCAATGGCTTTGACAGTCACAGAACCATGTAGATTTCCTACTATTTCACTATTCATTTTGATGTTTTAACATTCTAGTTTGTGTGGTTGGATGGTTCATAATTGTTGAACAACATTGAAATATTCTAGATCATTCAACTTTATCTTAGATGGCCAAAGAAGGTTCTAGATCATACACATATGTTTTAGATTAGTTGAGAGAATTCTAGAACATCATTTGTCTAAGAATTGTGGAGAGAATTTTAGAACACCATTTGACTACGATTGATGAAGAGAATTCTAGAACATCATTGGTCTAAGAATGATGAAGAGAATTCTAGAATACACTTTGTCTAAGATTGTTGAAGAAAAATCTAGATATGTTGTCAAGAAATATCTACTCATTCTTATCCAAAGTGAAGTTGTGGCAAAATCATGGCCACAAGATTTACTTCATCACCAAGGAAAAATGTGGACCATTAGATCATACTTAGAGCCCAAGTTTATGAGTAGTATAAATTGGTGATGCCATTAGTTGGCAACCATCCCAAAATCTCCAATAACATCCCACATCTAAAGTGATGAGTGAGGGTGTGATATAAAAATAGAGAGAGTTTCTTCTTATAAGAGAGTTTGTTACTACTTTGTAAGAGAAAAAGTTTGTAACTCCTATTTTTATAATGAAGTTCTTTTATCCATGCCCGTGGTTCTTATCCTAATTTGTTTAGGAGTTTTCCACGTAAAATCACTGTGTTGTTGTTTCTCTTCTTCCTCTTCGTTATTATTGTTATTCTCAATCTATTGTAGCTCCGACCTTACTCTATTAGGTGCAAACAATCATAACAAGTGGTATTAGAGTCTGGTTCTTGGTGTAAGTATCTACTTATCGTATGCTCTGTGGTTGCCACTAGAAGTGGATCCTCCACATTAGAAAATAAGTTAGATATTTTCACCGTTATTGAAAGGCACGTGGATTGAGAAGTTCGACGGGACAACTTTCTAGTTGTGGAAGATGAAGATGGAGGCTATCTTGAGAAAAGATTATTGTCATGCAATCATCACTAGAAGATGGTGGTCATCACAGATGATAAGTGGAAAGAGATGGACGGGAATGCTATTGAAAATCTCATCTAGCACTAGCACATAGAGTGTGAAGCATAGAGGAGAAGAAAACCGTGAGAGAGATTTGGGATCAGCTCACAAAATTGTACTAGGCCAAGCACAACAAGATTTTTCCTTAAGAGGAGTTGTATTCTCTCCAATGTCTAAAATTTTACTTCAAAGTTTTCCTGATTCGTATGATCAAACTTGTCATCAACCTAACAAATTATGTTCTGGTGGTGCCAAAAGACAGATCAACGGAGCGTGACTACAGTGGGAGCCAAAATCAAAGAAGGGAAAAATCAAGAAGTAAGAAGGATGTGAAGTGCCACCATTGTGGTAAGAACGAACATCTGAAGAAGGTTTGTTGAAATCTAAAGAAGATAGATTTCAATCCTCAAGGAAATGTAGCAAGCATCTCTAACGAAGGTGCTGCTTTATGTTGTGAAGCAGCGACAACTATTAAAGGCAGAAAGAGTTTGGTGTTGAATGGTTCGTCAACTAAGGAGACAGTTATGATCATGCCTTAAAAATTGTCGGTATTAGAACTATCAAGTTAAAGTTCTATGATAAGGCTAATCGTACAATTCAACAAGTGAAACACATATAAAAGACCTGGAAAAGAACTTGTTTTCATTAGGTCAACTTGAGGACCTTGATTGCAAAGTTGTGGTTGAGAGATGCGCTGATACTTATGAAGGGAGAAACAGTTGTCACTAACTTGTACATGCTGGTGGGAGAGACTTAGCAAAAAAGAGAGGCATTTGTTATCTCAAGTAGTCCAAGTGAAAGCTTTTTAAAGATGTGGCATTAGAAACTTAGACATATGTCGAAGCAAGGAGTTAAAGTTCTTGCAGAGCAAAATCTACTCCTAGGGCTCACTAAGGTATATATACCTATGTGTGGGCATCGCATGGAAAGTGGGCAACACAGATTAAAGTTCAACACATCAAATTCTAGAATTGGAGTTATTCTAGAATTGGTTCATTCTGATGGACGGTAAGCACTGGTTACATTCTTAGGAGAAGCAAGGTCATTTGTGTTCTTTATAGGCGGTGACTCCAAGAGAAGTTGGGTGTATCCCATCAAGAAGAATGTAGATGTGTGTTTGGTCTTCAAAGTAATTAAAGCGCTAGTTGAACTTCAACTAGGAAAGAAGGTCAAATGTATGTTGATGGTGTGAAGGGGTATACCTGTGGGAGGGATCTCACTATCCATAAGGTTATCATTAGTAGGAACTTGGTTTGCAGGTTGAACGAATCTCTCTATTGTCTCATATAGGCGCCGAGATGTTACAAAAGATTTTCCTTCATCGTGAGCCTTGTATACAACAAACTTGGGGCAAACCCTTATGCATATTTCAAGAAGTTTGGTGAAAAGCTTTCGTGATCTTGCTGTTGTATGTTGACGACCTGTTGGTAGCAGGCCCCAACAAAGATTGTCTTGAAGAATTGAAGGCTCAGTTGGCTAGGGTGTTTGAAATGAAGGACTTGGGACCAATAAACAAGATTCTGGGGATGCAAATTCACCGAGACAGAAATTATAGACAGACTTAGCTAATTTGAAGAAGGTATTGCAACACTTTAACATGGAAGACGGTAAGCCAATTTCTACCCCTCTTTCCATTAATTTCATTTATCCTCTAAGATATGCCCTTGTAGTGAAGTGGGGAGGATGGAGATGTCTCGAGTACCGTATGCAACAGTAGTGGGAAGCTTAATGTTCGCCAAGAGTTGTACCAGACTAGACATTGCACATGTAGTGGGAGTAGTTAGTCGGTATATGGCTGATGTTGATGAAGAGCATTGAAATGTTATTGCAAGGATCCTTAGATACACTAAAGGATCGATATATGTTGCATTGTGTTGTGGAGGATCAGACTTTATTGATAGAGGACAAGCTCAATTGGTGTCGATCCTCGAATGGCCTAGCAAGGAACATGAGGAACATGGAAATGGCAAGGAAGAAATAATGGTGTGGAGATTGATTGATCTTCAATCAAATCTCCAAGTGGGAGAATGTTGAATAACATTGGAATATTCTAGATCATTCAACTTTATCTTAGATGGCCAAAGAAGGTTCTAGATCATACACATATGTTCTAGATTGGTGGAGAGAATTCTAGAACACCATTTGTCTAAGAATTGTCGAGAGAATTTTAGAACACCATTTGACTAAGATTGGTGAAGAGAATTCTAGAACATCATTATTCTAAGAATGATGAAGAGAATTCTATAATACACTTTGTCTAAGATTGTTGAAGAAAAATCTAGATATGTTGTCAAGAAATATCTACTCATTCTTATCCAAAGTGAAGTTGTGGCAAAATCATGACCACATGATTTACTTCATCACCAAGGAAAAATGTGGACCATTAGATCATACTTAGAGCCCAAGTTTATGAGTAGTATAAATAGGTGATGCCATTAGTTGGCAAACCATCCCAAAATCTCCCATAACATCCCACATCTAAAGTGATGAGTGAGGGTGTGATATAAAAATAGAGAGAGTTTCTCCTTAGAAGAGAGTTTGTTACTACTTTGTAAGAGAAAAAGTTTGTAACTCCTATTTTTATAATGAAGTTCTTCTATCTTGTCCGTGGTTTTTACCCTAATTTATTTAGGATTTCTCCACGTAAAATTTTTGTGTCATTCTTTCTTTTCTTCCTCTTCGTTATTATTGTTATTCTCAATCTATTATAACTGCGACCCTGCTCTATTCGATGCAAACAATCATAACAATAATAACTGCATACTATAATTGTTTTTGTCTTTGGTTTTTATTTTTTAATATCTTATGATGTTTCCGCCTAACAATTTCTTACTCTACTACGTTGCTGATGTTCTCTTGCATTTCATGATTCTTAAGGCCCTTCTATGGCCTAGTCGTCTTATGATGGTCTTAATGAAACCTTGATAATTTGTCTAACTTTTGAGTTTGTGACAATTATACATGGAATCATATTTGTTACTTATGTTCTGTATAAGATGTGGTTAAACATTAGTAGTTTCTTACTTTATAAATAAAATCAAAGAATAAATTTGATGATGTATCCATTAGTATCATCTTCATTTTCTGAATATCCTCTGTTTATCAACTGCTACTATGTGAGAAGTAGAAGTGTTTAACTACATCAAGATTGACTACAATAATATAATAATAGCCTCTACTTTTTATAGGACAAATACTCGATTTAAACTTAAAGTGACGAAGATTATTCAAAGACTTGGACTATATTTATCGTAACTGAACTAAATATATGTGTTGATTTATCTTATATAATCCTAAAAAGATTATGGCTTTTTTTTTTGTTTTGAATATATTTGTTTTCATATGATTGTAAATTACATAAAATTATCATATTTGTTTCAATAATGAAACTGGAAACAGCAAGGATTGGTAATTTATTGAATTGAAGGAGGCGTGGGGGGAATGATTGTGCTTTGTTGCATTTGCAGCTCATAATACTCCACTTCATCAATCTTATCTTACCACTCTCACTTCCATCAACTTGCTTTTTTTTTTTTTTCTACATCTTTATTGTTATATTCTCTTCTGCAATTTTCAAATATGTTATAAATAGTCGAAGAAAATAAGTTTCAATTGAATTATGCCCAATTATTGTGAATTTCTTTTGTACAAAATTATTATTCTTTTATTTGTCCCTTATCATTTAATGATTACTACTAGAAGCGTTTCAAAAAGAGGACAATTATAAGAATTCTATCAACTCAATCTTATTCAATTGTTGTGATGGGTTATCCATTTATTTGGAATAGATTGTATTTAAATAAACAAAATTTTCATAGATTGAATTGATTAATGGAAGAACTTAGTATTAGTTGGAGTTATCAAAACTAATCTAAATTTATAACTAATTTAAATTTAATTTGGAAATCATAGTTACAACCAAAAACAAGAAAAACTAAGGAAAGAAATAGATACGAAGCAACAAAGTGATCTTCTTGAGTTCTTTGTAGTTTTTCATCCTTCTTTTTGCACCAAGAGGTTGAGTTTCTTCTTGAATCTTCAAGCCCACAATATCCAACAACGTACTTAAGGAAATAACAAGAGCGAAAAAGAAATGGAAGAGATGGAAGAAAAAAAAAAAGAGTTATTGGATATTGGAGTAGAGAGAATAAAGATGTAAGACTTTAAAAACTTAGAAAAATGTAAAGTGAGCTCTCACATTTGATCTCATTTATTTTATATCTATATAAAGGTCTTAGGATTTTTAATGGAGAGATAAGGAATGTGAGACCTTAAAAAAAAAAGAAATATGTATATGTACATATATGGTTATTTAGTGTTGCTAATTTTTAGGTGATGTTTAAAAAAAAAAAAACAAAGAAATGAAATGAAAGTGAAGGGAGATGTGAGGGTGACACCTAGGGCAAGGTGTGGGCAACGTGGAAGATGAAGAGGAAAAAGGGGGAAACGGCGTCGTTTTGCCATTTTGGCTAATGGTGAGGAATTATTTGGAGTAAAGACCATTTGTATGATTTGGATGTTTTCTTTTATATATTTTTCTTTCTGACTAAGCTTGATGTGGACCAAGTTATTGTGTACATGGGAGGAAGGTTGTAAATTTCTAGTTGTATATAAAAGTAGGTGATTGTTGGTTGATTGAAGGAGAGTTGGTTGATGGTTGATATACAAACATGGACACTCTTCTGAATTGAAGAGTTTAGAAGAGCAACCATCCCGGGAGGATGGGGGAGTTTATCTTTAGATCCTTCAAAACAAGTGAGCGTGTCGGGAAAACTCGAAGGGCCTCTTAGAAAGGAAGTGAGTTTACATTATGTGGAGCAAACAAAAAGGTGGGCGTGAGGAGACAAAGGGCGAAGAAGAAATTAGTGTGAGGAATATCTAATTGCTTATTCAATGGGATTGAAGTGCGGCTATAGAGGAAATTCTTTTTTCCTTGTGTGGTCTTGCAGGCACATTTTGGTGACCAATGATGAAGAGCATGGATGGGCGGACAAGCTAGGGAAATTTTACTTTATTATATTCATTTAGATTTGCGACATTCAAAAGGTGGGCAGGCAGAGGCGAACTTGTGTTCTTGTTGGCATGTGATTAGAAACATCACACAACTATTCGCAATGTGATTTAGATTTTATTCATTACTTTCGTATTTGAGTCGCAGGGTGTTACAAGGAAAATAAAGGGAAAGACTCATTAGCCAAAAATCTTTCACATAAGGTTTTATCTTCCACCTCATTTAATGAGTCCAACTTCTACCAATATCCATGGCTTCCAAGGTTGATTCTCGAGTCTATAAATCCTAAATTTATAAGATACAAATTGCACGTGACCTTACAACATTTATATGTCAAAGAAATTCGTAGAAAATTAATTCTTAAGTAGGTGGTCATCATGAATTGAACTCATCATCTTAAGCATCCGAAGACCCGCTTGGGCCATTTGAACCACTCCATGATAAATAAAAGTAGGCCTAATCAACACGATTTCTATATTTACCAATTTTCATCTCATATTCTCTTCAAAATTCTTTAAGAAATGATAAAAACCAAAGTTAATTCAAAATAATTGGATCTTACTAAACACAAATTAACAATAGATAGGCATTGCCAACAACAATAATTTGGAAGCTAAATTGATCAAATGATCAAATGCATGGTACAAGTGAGATATGAACTTAACATTGTCGAAATAAAGATGAGGATGAGAGATTGATCAAATGAAACAACGGTATTTGTAGAAAAATAAAAGGGTGTTTGGTGGAGAAAAATAATTCATCCCTTGCAATCAAATAAATGCAATATCTAAATAGAGACCATAATTAAATGCAATATTCGACAATTTGAAGAGAATTGTTAGTTTGAGGAAACACAATCTAAATAGAGAGGAAATTGCAAGTTCCATTAAATTCGGGTTGTCGTAGGCTAACAACAAAAACTAATATACATGTCATTGTACACACATAGTCACATCAGATTTAAAGGTGTCGTAAACAAATTTATTTTGTCACAAATGTACTACATAAATTCATATCTCAGTAGATTAGAGGAAAAAACTAATTAAATGGATGAATTTAGACCACCTCTTAGATGAACAAATGGAAAAAAGAATTAAAGAGATAAATCCAGATCATATCTCAACCGAAAAAATGAAATAATTTTTTAAGTGATGAACATGGCTCATCATCGGCTAGGAAAGGGTTGGAATAACTTACCTTGCTTTGATATGACTCCCCACCAAGTCGAATCCACCAAAATTTTTGCTAGGATGGGCAAGGCATGGACGATTTCTCAACATTCAATCCGAAACTAGCTCGGTTTCTACATGGAAGTCCCAACAAATGTCTTCACATATGCAAGATTGGTGAACAAAAATGCCAGATGTGAAAGTGAGAACAAAATAAAGAATCACGATAGAGAAAATGAGAGAGAGGCGCTTGAGAGATGAGTTTTGACACGAAATTTGCCCAAATCCAATCTATGATAATCTAAGTTTTGGTGTGTGCTAATGTGATGACAAAATGGATATTAAAGGGAGATAACTTCATCTGGATTAAGATAAGGAAAACCCCTCTACAAAACATACCCTTAGTTTCTTAAAATTGCTTGAAATCAAGGTTGAATAAGAGTTAAACTTCATTCATAGCACAAACTAAAAAAAAGGATGTTTTTGCTTGTCACAATGTCTTATCAAACTTTTGCAAAGTTGAGATTTTTTTTTTTAGATTACAATAATTAGGAGTGGGGGAAACTCGAACCTAAGACCTCTAGATCATTAGGTGCACAATGATGCTACTTGAGCTACTGTTTTATTGGTAATTCATGTTGTACTTAGCCTAGTTGGGTTGCATCTCATAAAAACACTTTATCTACTGAATTATCACTAATAATCCCTCGGATTGATAGACTAGGATTTTATTCATTTTATGATATATGGACGTATACTTACATTAGGGTTAAACCATTCTTAATTATCTTTCACATTCTAAATTAGTTTAGTTCCAATAAATGTATGTGTTTAAAATTTTTAACTTTCAAATATTATTGAGTTCAACCAAAAGGAAGTTAATTTAGCACCAACCAAAAGTGAACACAATAGACAACAGAGATGAGATATAGGCAATGCAATGCAATAGCACGAAATATAGAAAATGGAAAATGACTTCAGTCTTGTTTAATAATTATTTTTATTATTTTTTTATTTTTTAAAATTAAACTTATAAAAAATATTTTCACTAATTATTCTAGATTTTATGGTTTGGTTATCTATTTCTATCTATATTTTAAAAACTAAAAAATTAATTTAAAAAATTGTAATGATTTTTAGAATTTGACTAAACTTTTAAATAATTTTTTTAAAAAAAATAATTCAAGTGTTTCCTTTTAGCAAACATGTAAGCTATTACAAAGAAAAGAAAAGAAACAAGTTTGATTTTCTTAAGACAGATGATAAAAAAAATTAAGCCGTCAATGAAGCGTTTCTTATTTACTGGGGGTGTTTGTTTTAAGAGGAGGTGAGATGAGGTGAGGTGTTGAAGTCCAACACCTTGTTTGGCCTAAGGTGTTTTTCACTTCATCTCATCTCATCTTCTCTCTCCTCTTTTTTTTTTTTAATTTAAAATTTTTTAATCTTTTTATTTATATATATATTTATATATTTTATTATTTTATGTTTGATATATTTTTTTATAATATTATTATTATTTTAATATATCAATATATAATTATAATAATTATACTATTATTATATCAAATGTTTATTTAAATATATTTGAATTTTAAAAATTAAAATAAATAGATATATATTATCTCTTAAAATATGACGTTAAATTTTCATATTTTTATTCATTTTTTAATCATCTTTAATAACAAAAAAAAGTTATAGAATTTTAATTGTTTAGAGATAGGCTATAAATATCATATTTAAAAATTAATAATTAAAACTTATGCGATTATTTTTAATATTAAGAATAAATATATCAATTTATTATTAAAATAAAAATTAAATATAAATAATTTATACACATTGAATTTTTATTCGTAGTTTACCATAGATTGAACTTATTTTCAATAAAATTAAAAATATTAAACTTATTTTGTTTGTTAAAAAAATGAAATTCAAATTTTATACTCTTGTATTCAGTATTGCACTTTGAAATAATAGTAAGAGTGAATATTTTTTTTTTTGAAAGGATAAATTAATTTAAATAATTTTGAGAGTCTTGATTGTATATACAAAAAACAACTATAAATTTCAAGACTTGTATGAGTCATAAGGATTGAGATCTATTCTACCTAATGAAAAAAACAATAAATACCAAAATTTGAGGGATATTTTATTACTTCGATGTAATAATTATTATCAAAATGTGACCGAGTTCTCTTTTAACTACAAAAAAACGATAAATAAAAATTTTTAGGGGTGTCTATGGTTCCTAGAAGTATCACGGACTAATAAGATAAATATATTTAATTTATTATTACCTATTAATTAGTGTATTTTATTAACAATTCTTTGACCATCGGTAACTATGAATATGAATATGAATGTATAAAAGGTATAAGAAAATAATTTTTTAAAAATAAAATAAAAATTGCTATCAAGATTTTATAATGACCAGTTTAACCAAATGGTTTTATTTTTATTTTTTAATAAATAGAATCTTGGTATTTTTTAATTTTTTTTATTATTTAAGTCTAATAAATCTTTTAAAAAAAAGTTATTAACGATGTACAAATATTTTAGATTAGTCAAACTTTATTTTGGTGGTATGAAAAAAAAAATTCTCATAATTGTTTTTTATTAAACAATATTTAAGTATGAAATATTAGAAACTTTTAACCTCATGATTATTACGTCGTACATAATATCATTGAAACTATGTTTTTTTTAATAAAAAATTTAATATGATTAAGGGTGCTTAATATTAAATTTATATTACTTACATTTTATTTATGATAGTAGTTATATTTACATACTTATTATATTAATAGCTAAATATTTGAGAATAATTATTTTTTTAAAAAAGAAAAAGAACAATTTTGTTGTTAAAAAATATATAAGAATAGATTTTTTTTTTTTAAACATATCTTAATATCTCATTTCCTTTCCCTCCACCCCAAACAAGGTTTTTCTGTCATCTTATTTCATTTCTCTGCACTCCAAATAAGGTTTTTCTGCCATCTCATCTCACTCCAAACAAGGTTTTCTACCATCAACATCTCATCTCATTTCACCTGCAACCAAACATCCCCTTATGTATTTTCGAAAATCGTGTTTGTTTAATTACAATAATTTTCATTTAATGAGAAATATTTGAGTTATTATTTTTTTATTTTTTTAGTTTCAAATTTTGGAAACATTTAGAAGAGTTGACTGCAAAACAAAATTTCATTTAAAATCTCGAGACCAAAAACACACCGAAATCAAACATTTTTGAATGACTAAGAAATATTAATCCAATGTATATTTTGTCAAACAATTATTTTTCACTCACACTTGACTTTATAGAAGTTAAGTTGAAACTCGAATTAAATGATCGTGAAATAAACATCATAAACTAGAAAGACAAGTAAACATTCTTTGTTAAACAAACCTATTTTTATGAGTACCATCTCATGTAGCTATGTTTGTACTTTTTATTACGGTGAAGTCAATATTTTGTTAATGTTTTTTTTTAGAGAACAATATTTTTTATTGAGTTTCAACATTTTTCTACATTAATAAGGGAAAATTACATTTTTTCTTTAGATTTATTTTAAATTAAAAATGGTTATTCTTGACATTTCAAAAATTCTATCGCAAAATCAATTGACAATGAGAGAAATAATCCACCTTTTTATATATATTCCTATGAAATCTCGACTCCTTCCTATTCGAGATTTTAAAAAATGTATATTTTTAAATTTATTTTTATACTTATTTTCTTTTAAAATTTAAATTTAAATGAAAATTAAAATGATCACATCATCAAAATATTAAAATTTAAAATTAGTCTAATCATCATTTTAGTCAATATTATTTTATATAGCAATCCATTTTATTATTTCAATGATTAAAAGTGATAATTATTAAAATGTAAAGATAAAAGTGTTTAATTTTTAATCATGGATCAAATTGAAACTAAACTCTAAACTTACTAAAAAAAAATTCTAATTTTTTTAAAAACATATGCCTGATTTTGTAGCTAGGTTAAAATATTCATGGCAAGCTTTTGAAGCTTTTTATGGCTTGATTTAATTATTTTGTTAGTAAATAAATTAGTTTATGAACATTCTTTTTTTTTCTTTTTGAGTACATAGTGAGGAAGGGGGATCAACAAATCCTACATAGAGAGCACAACTCCAATTTTAGAGCTCGAAAATTACTCTCAAATAATATGAGAACTCATGACCGTGGAGTTGAAATAGATTAACATCAGACAAGATAACCAGCGACGCCACTTTTTTTAAATAAATTAGTTTATGGACATTCTTTTGAAGTTATTAAAATTATGGTCCTAATAAAGAAATTGAAAAAGGGTTATTTTTTTAAAAAAGTACAGCTAGAAGAGACAAACTTTAATAAGGCCATTGACAATTTGCACCTGGTAGGTTTGCACAGCTAACTAAGATTTAAGAAAATGCATAAAGAATTAAAATTTTGCAATGCTGTATTTGGAGAATGTGGTTTTTATAATAATTTGCAAGAATCTAAAAATCATTCTTTAAGCATTCGGTGGGAGACAATAATGAAAAATGATAATGATGATTACCGAATTAATAATTGTGACACCTCTGTTAAATAAAATAAAAAAGAAAAAAGAAAAAAGAAAAATCCCAGTTTTGTGTGAGTTTAGGTGCCTGCCTCACCAACAAAGCACTTATTAATTTATATTATTATTAATTAGATTCGTTAATCTCAACCTCCGCTATTTGGTATGTCGCATACGCATCCACCCCTTAATTTGGATCAGGTTGGATAGATTTCTCATTATTAAAGATATTAATAAAAGTTTTTTTTAAAAGAGAGATATTAATAAAAGATTTTTAAAAACAAGAGAGAGATATTAATAAAAGTCTCAACCACAAGCATCGACCCTAATTTTTAGAAAAAATTTAGAAATTTAAATTGTTAAGGATTTCATATTTGGAAGAGTGGAAACTCTTTTTGATTGTCAATTGGTTTTCAAATAAACTTTATATTATGTAATATTATTAGAGTATATTAAAATTAAATGAATATTTATTCCAATAAAAATAAAATTGAGATTGAATTCAATAATATTGGTGAGACCAAAAAAAAATATTATCATGAGACACATATTAGGATCCTATATTGAAAAATGTAACGACTTTATAATAATACATAAGAAAGATGAATTATTCCTCTTATTATTAGTTAATTTTAAGATAAATATTTACCATGACTAATATAAATTCCTTTTATTCCCAAATGTTGTGATGTTGTAAAAATACATGATTTGTATTGATCATTTTAAATTTGATGACATAGTTTTCAAAGGTTCCAATTTGTTTATAATGATTTGGTTGAACCTTTCAAATAAATCTGTTTTTTATTTAAGAAAATCCAGTTTATTTTCTTTTGTATATCAAACTTTTTTTTTTTATTGAGGAATATTTGGTATAAGGTTTGAACTCGTTTAATTATTAGATTACACTATATCATTGAAATTAAACTTTTGTTAGCCTAATATTTAGCTTCAATGTACTTCGAGGAGCTTTTTAATAAACAAAAATGATGAAATCTTGACGTTTTCTTTTGAGAGAAAAAAAAGAGTAACGAACACATCCGTTTAAAAGGAAAAAATTAATGAAATCAAACATTGACATTAAAAGAATTTGATCTCTATTCTCAAAAAAAAAAAAAAAAAAAAAGAATTTGATCTCTCCCTTTAAAAACCGAAAACATCAGCATTCTAGATTCCATCATTTACTAGTTTATTTAGTTTTTAGTTCGACATCACCAATTATCCAAGTCCTTGGAAAATAGCCACCAAAACATTGATATTTCTTTTTGGTGGGCAAAAGAAAAAACAAAAAAAAGTTGTAGTGTTGGGAAAAATAAGATAATTTAGAGTGTATTTGGATGAAGGGTTGTGTCGTAAAGATCTAGTAATTTGTAATTTAAGAATATTTATTGTTTATTCAAGTATTAATAAAGAGTTATTCGTTATTCTTTGTTATTGAACTTCACATTATCCTAAATAAACGCGTTAATTAGATTAACAACGTTAAACTCAATGTTATTACTATGAACATTTGGACAGGTCTTTTGGACATATAAGTGGATATATGTCTAAGTGAATAACCTAAAGACATTTACAGTATATGGATTAAAGCTGGATGCCTCATCTTGTGACACTATTAATTCGACCTGCTTTGCAAATGATGCAACACAACTTGATCCATTATATAGATATGATCAATACTTCACTAGAATGATCGTATGCTAGTATGATCTTAATCAAGAGTGAGTTGTGGATTTCTATTTAAGAAAGCGTTCTTTGATGTGCATGTATAAGAATAGCCAACGACGCTGATTCAATAAGCATCTCAAGTTGGGTATTTTCATAGTAAGTATTTGGGAAAGCTTCCTCACAAAATAGAGTTCACTCTTTTTCTATTTGTTAGAAAGTAAGTAGTTGTTCCCTTAAATGATGATTTCAAGGCTTGAACAAAGGGTATCTGCCTCTCACTAGCCCGAGAAAATACTATTTATGGTTAGACCATGAACAACTTGTTCATTAGAAGAATCAGTGACACTTAAGGAGAAAGATGTAATTATAGGAGTAAACTGGACTTCTTACTCAGCTATAAATATAAGCAACTCGTGAAGGAACATTTAGTGAAAGATCGATTATATTCGTGGGCATAACTTTCCCTACATTGTGAGAGAATGCAGCTTAGGCCTTTAATGGAATAAATCTGCAGTTAATGATCAAATTGGATTCACACTAAAGAGTTTAGTTGTATCAATCATCGATCGTTGGAGCTTCCAATATGTAGATCTATAGGTCCCTAGACTAACTCACATGAACTAGTGCGTTGATATGTATAGAGAATTAGTTTGAATGGTTCAAACTAACTAATTAATATGTTGGACAAATTAATTATACAAAATAAAGTATTACCTATAACTCTGAGCTCTAATACCAACTATAAAGACTTGATCCATAATAGGTTCTAAATCTAGGTATTTACCATAATTCATGTAAATATGGTAGCATAACGTAATCTGGGCATATATTCATAGAACAAATACATTGATAAATAACATAACATCGTTCAATAGATTTAAAACATAATAAGGGAATCCAACTAAAATCCAAATATAAAACAATCTTTAAAATACCATAACTGGTACTTTTCCTAAATAGTTCATGTAGAAGGAATCAAAACTAAAAAATATAAATGCATAATAATAAATGCAGCAACATCACATGGCCATCCTCTGCATAGTCAGCCATTTTAATACAATCTTGTAATACTTGTGGAGAAACCATAGTGGGACCAATGAGTTATGAAACTTAGTAAGGATCTTCAACTCGGATCACACATTAACACAATCAAGAATAGATAGCAAACACACAAACATCAACAATATCACATCAAAGGGATACTTAAACCAAAGCTCTTGAGTACCATCTCAAGTTATCACATTCCTAACCTGAACCATGTAGAGTGTCATAATCATGCTTGTCCAATGCGTGTTGCACATGGCCACATACCCTTTTAGCCCCTTTTTAACAGGCTTTCATAGTATAGGGTTGATTGCGGATTCATAGTGATTAGAAATTATAGATATGCACCCACAATGTGCAAGTATACGCAATCTACAACCAAATGATAAGTATTTTTAATATCGTTCTCTGCATCGACTGTGAATTTACTAAACAGTTGGTAATTTAGAATCAAGTGCGAAAAGTAAACAATTGGGGTTGGATTTCAGTTGTCTTCGCGATCACGCAAAGAGAAAAGAAAATAATTAAAGATGAAAGGTTAGATAAAGGCTACAACTAAGGTACTTATGGGATGCGTGAGCAATATTAGTGTAACGGCCCGGAAATTTCATCCCGGTCTTCCCGGGAGGCCCAGTGGCATTTTGGTAATTTTGGGTCGGGCCGACAGGGCCGGTTTTGAAATTAAAAATTGCCGGAATAATTATGAGTCAATTTGAAAAGGATCGGGATTTTTGGTGAAGGCATTTGGGCTTGGGAAAAAGTAAAAATAAATAGGGAATTAAATAGTACGTCAAGCGGGAATCGAACCAGGGCCGTGTGGTAGGCTAGGCGGGTGGCATTGCCACTTGAGCTATCAAACGCTCTTGTTGATTTAGACGCGACATCTTTTATTTATGTCTGATCGTCCCCTGCTTTGGTTAAAAGGCCAGCTCGCCCGAGTCTTCTCCCCATTTCTTCTTCTTCTTCCTCGCAAAGCTCCCCCGACCGACAGCCATTCTCTCGCGAATTCTTCCTTCTCCAAACTTCAATTCAATGAGTTTCCTTCCCCAAATTCAAGGCTGCCCATCCTCAAGCAATTGGTAAGTTCTTCTTCTTCTTCTCCTTCGTTTTTTTCCTTTCGATTTCGTTCCCCGCCGAGGAGGAGTGAGGAAAATCGTGTGGTTTCGCTCAAAGCAGTGTAGAGGAACTCATCCATCAACAAATCGTTCGTCGAATCCTCTCCAATCGCTCGAATTCGAGTTCGTTATTCTCCATCGCCCAGATCGCTCTGTTCGCCCTTGTTCGCCTTCTTCGCGCGCGCAGCAGTAAAAAGCAGCCGGCCGAGCCGAGCCACGCCACGCATCGACCGTGCTCGCGCGCGCGCCCGCCCCGCCCCTCGCGGACGCGTCGCATCGCTGGCGCGCCAGACGAGCCGCGCCTGCTTCGCCCCTGCATCACCGCGCAAGCATCGCTTCTTCCGCAAGACGCGTCCGCGCCGCGTAGAGCTCGCGCGCGCGCCACGCGCCCACTCTCGCGCCCCAGCCTAGCCCGGCCGGCCATTTCTTGCCGCCCGCTCGTGCAATTGGCTCGTTTCGTGCGTTCTCGTGCGACTCGTGAGTTGCTCCCAGCCGAGCCTCATTTATTTTATTATATTTAGGCCTATTGTGTGATTTTTGTTGTGATTGATAGGTTCTCGGTAGCTAGTTCGAGATAGTTCGCAGCCTTAGGTTTTTCGTGCCATCGTCGTCCCTACCAAGGTAAGGATTTCTTACCGGAGTTGTGTGGACCCTGCGATATTATATGTGATTGCTGATTGATTGCTTATTTGTGTGTATTGACATATGTAGCTAGGTTCTCTAATCTGAATTCCCGATTAGCATGATTTTTCTGATTTAATTCTCATGTTAATCCATGCTAGGTTGTTCCTCTCTAGCATGCTCGTATCTGTTCCTTGCTTCGTAGTATCATGCTAGGTTCGTTGTATTCTTATTGAGCACGTATTGGATTTTATGGAAATTGTTTGTTGTTTGCTAGGGCAGGTTAGAATTGCAGGTAGATAGAATCATCCGGGCCTGATGCATAAAGAACCTTGCATCCATGGCAGGGACGTCGAGCAAGTCATTCCGTCCCTAGACCCCGTGAGGGATTAGCTAACCCGAGCGGTAGGCCCTGCAATCTTGGGTGAGGGTGGCAGATTGTTAAATGCCCCAACGGTCGGGATTATGACTTGGCATTGCCTCGTCCCCGGCAGTCGGCACGTCCTCGCCGTGTTCGGCCGTAGCCCCCGATTGCCACTGTTAAGGTAAGGGCGGCTTCTCGGTGTAAGCCTACCACGACCCGCTTCTTAGCCTCAAAAAGCGGTGGTTCAGCCGACATAGTTTACGTGTCCGTGTCTCACACCCTATGTCGTCGGTGACACCGATCCAAAGAATTAGTTAGGCGTGGTGGATCGGACATGGGCAACTTGCCTCTAGACCCGACACCCCCCATGGTCTGCAGAGAGCACGCGGTGCATGTTTACGCCATTCTGCGCACGACCGAGAGCTCGGGATCTTGAGCCAAGTGTACCTTTCGCCGACAGAGAGACAGCCGAGGCCGGACTTGTTTCTCGTATAGGCGACTTATGTATTGGACTGTGTGATGATATTATTCCGGACTAAGACCACGAAGTTTGCATCCGAGGCCCAAGTGTGGGCTAAGCTATGTGCTCTATTCCGTGTTTATATTCATAGCTTGCATACGCCATCGAGATGACCATGTATATCGTATTGTACCCGGTTGGGGATTCTTATTGAGTAATTCGTTACTCACCCTTATTCTCGTGGTTTTCCCGTGTGTAATCGTGGTGTGCGACAGATGCCCAAGGAGGAGCCGTGATCATGGGGCCCAGATCTTCCAACTCGATTTTTGTATTATGACTCTCGTGTGTTATGTTTTTCCCCGAATGCATGTAGTCGGGCACGAGCCCTAGGATGTTTGTAAATATTTGTGGATTCCAGCATTTTGTATCCGAACAGGTTTTGAATGGCTTTTAGTAAATCTCTCTGATCGAGTAAACTTTGGAAATGTATTTATCTTGGAACAGTGCTTGGAAACAGGGACAGTTCCAGGAAATTGTCTAGTTTTTAAAGGAGTTATTTTGAATGTTTTTTGTTTTAATTGGAATCAAATCATGTCCTGTTTAAATGTCCTTTACTTTGAATGCATGCATTGGGATAAGGGCCCATTTAGTGCCCCATACGGTCGGTCCCTTACAGCTTGGTATCGAGCCTAGAGTCATAAATTCGTAGTATGACTCGTTGTTGTAGGTCGCTTTCCCATGATCACTAGCACTTCGGATACCATCAGTACGCCTAAGTTTACAAATTGTTGTTGAAAAAGGGTTAAGAATTTACAATACCTATCATCCGTGTATGCCTTGTGTAGTATTGTGGGAGCGTGAGACGCAGCGAGTTCGACTCGTTATTGGTTTGGGTGTAGATCGCCAAAGATGCCGGTTACCACCGCCGGAAGAGGACGCCCGAGAGGAGGCCGAGGTGTCGGGATCGGATCGACACCGCAGGACATCGCCCCAAGCCGAGATCGATAGCATTCCGCCCGTAGCTCCCCTCGTTAAGCCTAGAGTAGGCATTGAGGCGATCGTGCGCGCCGCGAGATCGCGCTCCGGAGCAGAATTTGCTAATTCTATGAGGTCTATGGTGGTCGACTGTTGAGTGGCCGAGGGTAGAGACCTGTGCTTTGTTGGCGCGCTGCAAATGGAAGAGTCCCGAGCTCAGATCGAGCGGTGACTCGTTTGTTTCAACAACAGGCAAAGAAGACCCTTCAGCCTCGCAGAGCCAGCAGCCTTTGAGGCGTATGGCGAAGGTGCCGATGAGCTTGGTAAATGGTTGAAGGACTTCGTAAAGTGGAACCCCGATAAGTTTGACGCCACGGTGATGCTTTAGCAAAGACTAGATGGATTGCCCATTTGGAGTACACCTTCCCGATTATGGTGTGCCCCGATGTGTAGAGGCCGAGGTGTGCAAACCCATGTGTTAGGGGCGTAGCTAGATGGTGGTGGAGTCCACCTTGAGTGAGAGACCACCTGGTCTCCACTGCCACCGGGAGTTCTTCAAGACAGAATTTAAAGCCAAGTACATTAGTGATGAGGCACAAGAGAAGATGGTAGCGCTTTTCCAGAATCTGCAGCAGGGTTCTGATTCTATAGAGGAATACGAGAGGAAGTTTTCGGAGTATGGCTATTTTGCTCCGCAGCTAATAGCAACCCCTGAGTTGAAAATTCGGAAGTTCATTTCTGGTCTGAGGTAGGGTGTGTCTCAGGATGTCAGGGCACAGGCTCCTATCACTTATGTTAGAGTTGTTCAGCTAGCCACTATTTACAATGGAAAGTACCCTGTTGAGCGAATTGTTGCCGCTCCGGCTCAGCGCCATGTCCCAGCTGTGGTAGGACAGAAGAGGAGGTTTGACTTCCGAGGAGGCGCGCAGCGCACTGTCGTGACAATTTCCGAACCGGGATCAGCAGAGGGTTCCGCTCATTTCAGCCTTCTCACAGCAGGCGGTCCCCGTGCAGATTCCCATTTGTGCTTCTTGCTGGAGAGCCCACCTTGGAGCTTGTCAGACCGGGCCCAGACTATGCTTTCGATGTGGAAGAGGGGGCATGTGTGGCCTGCCGCGATCAGCCAATCATTTAGATTCGGCTGTCGTGGCAAAGCAGCAGAAGCAGGCCGGGTGTTCGCCACGAACCGTCAGAGGCCGAGCGCGCGGATGCCCGCAGCAAGGTGCACGCTTCTTGTTTTGGATCATTGTGCATTTGTCTTGTTTGACGGCCCTACGACTCGCTTTTATATCTGTATTGTTCACTGAGAATGCTAGGTTGAGATTAGAGCCTCTAGGTTTTGAATTATCTGTTGCAACTCCTTCGGGAGTTAATATGTTAGCGAAAGATAAGATTAAGGATGGCCAGATCGAGATATCCGGAGAGTTGCTGGTAGCTACGCTCATAGTCCTACCCATGAGTGGTTTCGATGTGATTCTCAGATGGAGTGGTTAGCCGCTAACCACGCATTGAATGACTGCCACCGGAAGGAAGTAGTGTTCAGGCCGCCGGGTCGGCCCAGCTTCAAGTTTCGTGGAGTCTAGGGTGGAGTTTGCCCGCCAATGGTGTCAGCTGTGAAGGCCCGTCGTTTGCTAGCTCATGGAGCTTGGGGCTACCTAGCCAAATTGTCCGAGAGAGCCGTCCCTCACTTACTATTGATCAAGTGTCGCCAGTGCGGGCGTTTGCCGACGTGTTCTCGAGGGAATTACGGGTTGCCCCGAAGAGAGAGGTTGACTTCACAATTGAGCTCGAGCCGTGGACCCTCCCTATCTCGAAGGCTCGTGATCGTATGGCACCAGCCGAGCTAAAGGAATCAAGGTTCAATTGCAGGAGATGTTAGATCGAGGATTCATCCGTCCGAGTGTGTCCCCGTGGGGAGCGCCGATGTTGTTTGTGAAGAAAAAGGATGGTTTGATGCGCCTATGCATTGACTATCGTGAGCTTAATAAGGTAATGATGAAGAATAAGTATCCGCTGCCCCGTGATCGATGATTTGTTCGATCAGCTTCAGGGAGCTTCCGTGTTCTCCAAGATAGATTTGAGATCCGGGTATCATCAGTTGCGGATTAGGGACGCCGACATTCCTAAGACCGCGTTCAGGTCTAGATATGGGCACTACGAGTTTGGGGTCATGTCGTTTGGATTGACGAATGCACCAGCAGCGTTCATGGACATGATGGATAGGGTGTTCAAAGCGTTTTTGGACAGCTTCGTCATCGTGTTCATTGACGATATTCTGATCTATTCAAGGACCAGGAAGGATCATGCAGAGCATTTGAGGAAAGTGTTGACAGCCTTGAGGGAAAACCAGCTTTATGCGAAATTTTCCAAATGTGAGTTCTGGTTGGAACAAGTGACCTTCTTAGGTCATATTGTCTCGACAGATGGTATAGCTGTGGATCCTGCGAAGATTCAGGCCGTGAGTTCGTGGGCCAGGCCGACTTCAGTTACCGAGATACGCAGCTTCCTAGGTTTGGCAGGTTACTACCGTCGGTTTGTTAAGGACTTTTCCGCCATAGCCTCGCCCCTCACTCGTCTGACGAGGAAGGGTGTCGAGTTTGTTTGGGACGGTAGGTGTGATGAGAGCTTTGCTGTGCTCAAGCGCAGCTTTGACTTCAAAGACACTGGTGTTGGCGATCCGGAGGGAACAGTGGTTTCGTGGTTTACAGCGATGCTTCCAAGTTCGGGTTGGGTTGTGTGTTGATGCAGCACGGGAAAGTCATTGCTTATGCTTCCCGTCAGCTGAAGCCATATGAGTAGAACTATCCAACTCATGATATGAATTGGCAGCAGTGGTGTTTGCATTGAAGATTTGGAGGCATTACCTGTATGGTGAGCGGATCCAGATGTTTACCGATCACCAAGCCTCAAGTATCTGTTTACTCAAAAGGAGCTGAATATGAGGCAGAGGAGATGGTTAGAGTTAGTAAAAGATTATGATCTGCGCGAGATTCGTACCATCCGGTAAAGCCAATGTTGTAGCCGATGCCTTGAGTAGGAAGACGCCGCGACTCGCGGCGTTGTTGAGCTCCCCACCCAGATTACGAGAGAGTTCGAGCGGGCCGAGATTGCGATGTTGTTAGGTAAGGTTATCGCCAGAGTGGCTCGATTGATGATCCGACCATCGATTAGACAAATGGATTATTGATAGTCAGCTGAGTGACCCCGCACTTAAAAGATTATTTGACAAAGTTAGTGCTGATGGAGATTTTGATTTTGTGTACTCACCAGACAGTGGGCTGACGTACAGAGGCCGGTTGTGTGTTCCGAATGTCGCAGGAGTGCGAGCAGAGTTGCTCTCAGAGGCCCACAGTTCTCAGTTTGCTTGGCACCCCGGGGGTACCAAGATGTATCAGGATCTTAAGCAGACATTCTAGTGGATGGGTATGAAAAGAGATGTGGCGGAGTTCGTCAGTCAATGTCTCACTTGTCAGCAAGTGAAGGCACCCAGGCAGAGACCAGTATGGTTTGTTGCAAAACACGAGTGTACCTCGGTGGAAATGGGAAGAGATCTCCATGGACTTTATTTACGGCTTGCCGAGGACTCCGAGGAAGTTCTCTCAGATTTGGGTGATAGTCGATCGATTGACTAAGAGCGCACACTTCATTCCCGGTAGAGACACTTATACCGTGGAACAGTGGGCACAATTGTTTTTGGAGTAGATCATTCGCTATCACGGTGTGCCTGTGAGGATCGTATCTGACCGTGATTCAAGGTTCACTTCTCGTTTCTGGAGAGCGCTTCAGAAGGGTTTAGGCACTAAGTGCGCTTCAAAGATGTTTTTCACCCTCGCATCGATGGATGATCGAGAGGGTGAACCAGATTCTCAAGACATGTTGAGGGCTTGTGTGTTGGATTTCCGGGCGGTTGGGACCAAGATTCAGATTCGATGGAGTTTGCATATAACAACGATTATCATCGACGATTCGAGATGGCTCCATTCGAGGCTTTGTATGGTAAGCGTTGCGATCTCCCGTGTTCGGGAAGAGGTTGGTGATAGGCGTTTTGGGTCCCGAGTTGTCGCAGATTGACCAATGGTGCCGCAAGCGTAAGATTAGAGCCCGTATGTTGACAAAGCTCAGAGCGCATGAGAAGAGTTATGCCGATGTTCGGCGCCGGGATTTAGAGTTTGAGGTTGGTCAACATGTATTCCTTAAGGTCGCACCGATGCGAGGTGTTTTGAGGTTTGGCAAGCGTGGAAAGCCGAGTCCCCGCTTTGTTGGTCCGTTTGAGATTCCGGAGAGGATCGGCAGGTTGCTTATCGATTAGCCTTGCCTCCGCCATTGTCGGCGGCAGCGGTAGTGTATTTCATGTATCGATGTTGAGGCAAGACGCGTTTTAATTGGCCCCGTCGCACATTGTTGATTTTGAGCCTTTGCGGTGAATGAGGATTTGAGCTTCGAGGAAAAGCCGGTGGAGATTCTTGCTTTCGAGACAAAGACACTGCGTAATCGTGAAATCCGGCTGGTAAAGGTTCAGTGGAGGAGTCAGAGTTCAGAGGAAGCCACTTGGGAGCGGGAGGAGGAGATGAGATTGCAGTATCCCGAGCTGTTTCAATCTTAAGTGACTTTCGAGGACTAAAGTCTTATAAGGGGGGAGTATTGTAACGGCCCGAAAATTTCATCCCGGTCTTCCCGGGAGGCCCATGGGCATTTTGGTAATTTTGGGTCGGGCCGACAGGGCCGGTTTTGAAATTAAAAATTGCCGGAATAATTATGAGTCAATTTGAAAAGGATCGGGATTTTTGGTGAAGGCATTTGGGCTTGGGAAAGAGTAAAAATAAATAGGGAATTAAATAGTGCGCCAAGCGGGAATCGAACCAGGGCCGTGTGGTAGGCTAGGCGGGTGGCATTACCACTTGAGCTATCAAACGCTCTTGTTTCTTTAGACGCGCCATCGTTTATTTATGTCTGATCGTCCCCTGCTTTGGTTAAAAGGCCAGCTCGCCCGAGTCTTCTCCCCATTTCTTCTTCTTCTTCCTCGCAAAGCTCCCCCGACCGACAACCATTCTCTCGCGAATTCTTCCTTCTCCAGCTTCAATTCAGCCGAGTTTCCTTCCCCAAATTCGAAGGCGCTCCATCCTCAAGCAATTGGTAAGTTCTTCTTCTTCTTCTCCTTCGCTTTTTTCCCCTGTTTTGATTTCGTTCTCGCCGCCGAGAGGAGTGAGGAGAATCGTGTGGTTTCGTTCAGCAGGTGTAGAGGAACTCATCCATCAACAAATCGTTCGCCGAATCCTCTCCAATCGCTCGAATTCGAGTTCGTTATTCTCCATCGCCCGATCGCCCGCTCTCGTTCGCCCCTCGCCCGTCGCACGCACACGTAAGCGCCCAGCCCGCCGAGCCACGCCACGCATCGACCGTGCTCACGCGAGCGTCCTCCCGCCAGCCCGTGACGCGTCGATCGCCACGCCAGACGAGCGCGCTCTGTTCGCCCTGCATCACCGCGCGCAGCATAGCCATCCTTCACAAGACGTCACGCGTACTTTCAAATACAAGGCAGCTGCGCGCTACCACGCGCCCACTCCTACGCCCCAGCTCGCCCAGCAAATTTCGCTCGCCCGTTCGTGCAATTGGTTCGTTCGTGCGTTAAATGCGTACTCGTGAGTTGCTCCCTGAGCCGAGCCTCATTTATTTTATTATATTTAGGCCTATTGTGTGATTTTTGTTGTGATTGATAGGTTCTCGGTAGCTAGTTCGAGATAGTTCGGCACTTAGGTTTTCGTGCCATCGCCCCCTACCAAGGTAAGGATTTCTTACCGGAGTTGTGTGGACCCCGCGATATTATATGTGATTGCCGATTGATTGCTTGTTTGTGTGTATTGACATATGTAGCTAGGTTCTCTATCTGAATTCCCGATTAGCATGATTTTTCCGATTTAATTCTCATGTTAATCCATGCTAGGTCGTTCCTCTCTAGCATGCTCAGATCTCATTCCTTGCTTCGTAGTATCATGCTAGGCTCGTTGTATTCTTATTGAGCACGTATTGGATTTTATGGAAATTGTTTGTCGCTTGCTGCTAGGCGAGTTAGAATTGCGGTAGATAGCATCATCCGGGCCCGATGCATAAAGAACCTTGCATCCATGGCGGGGACGCCGAGCAAGTCATTCCGCCCCCGACCCCGTGAGGGATTAGCTAACCCGAGCGGTAGGCCCCGCAATCTTGGGTGAGGGTGGCGATCGTTAAATGCCCCAACCGTCGGGATGATGACTAGGCATTGCCTCGCCCTCGCAGATCGGCACGCCCTCGCGTGTTCGGCCGTAGCCCCGATTGCCACTGTTAAGGTAAGGGCGGCTTCTCGGTATAAGCCTACCACGACCCGTTTCCTTAGCCCTCGGTGCGGTGGTTCAGCCGACATAGTTTACGTGTCCAGTGTCTCACACCCCTATGTCGCTGACACCGATCCAAAGAATTAGTTAGGCGTAGGATCGACATGGCGGCTTGCCTCTAGACCGGCACCCCATGGTCTCGCAGAGCACGCGGTGCATGTTTACGCTCATTACTGGCGCCGACCGAGAGCTCCTCGGGATCTTGAGCCAGTGTACCTTTCGCCGATGAGAGACAGCCGAGGCCGGGACTTGTTTCTCGTATAGGCGACTTATGTATTCGTGTGTGATGATATTATTCCGGACTAAGACCCCGAGTTGGCATCCAAGGCCCAAGTGTGGGCTAAGCTATGTGCTTTATTCCGTGTTTATATTCATAGCTTGCATACGCTCATCGAGATGACCATGTATATCGGATTGTACCCCGGTTGGGGATTCTTCTTGAGTAATTCGTTACTCACCCTTATTCTCGTGGTTTTCCACGGTAATCGTGGTGCGCGACAGATGCCTCAAGGAGGAGGCGTGATCATGGGGCCCACCTTCCAACTCGATTTTTGTATTATGACTCTCGTGTGTTTTGTTTTTCCCCGAATGCATGTAGTCGGGCACGGAGCCCTAGGATGTTTGTAAATATTTGTGGATTCCAAAGATTTTGTATCCGAATGTGTTTTGAATGGCTTTTAGTAAATCTCTGATCAGAGTAAACTTTGGAAATGTATTTATCTTGGAACAGGTGCTTGGAAACAGGGACAGGTTCCAGGGAAATTGTCTAGTTTTTAAAGGAGTTATTTTGAATGTTTTTTTGTTTTTATTGGAATCCGAAATCATGTCTGTTTAAATGTCCTTTACTTTGAATGCATGCATTGGGATAAGGGCCCATTTAGTGCCCCATTCGGGTCGGTCCCTTACAATTAGGAGGGTAACGCGATAAGGAATAATTACCATACTTCGCTTATCTAAACTGTTCCTTCTGCATTCGCTCACACTAAGTCCAACTCCTATCGCGACTTAGTGATGTAATTAAGTTTAGCGCGTCGCATGCAATAGTAAAATGTTTATTCCTAATTAACTATTTTCAAAAGCATAAAATATATTATACTATACTATCGAACATGTAAGTTAGCCTTAAGTTATTCCTTCTTCCGAGTTAATAACTTATTAGTTCGTGTGGATGGCCAATCAACACTTACTATGAATTTAAACCCTAATTAAATAAGCTTTAATTATAACTCCATATTTCCTCCTAACACATGCATAAACAATCTCACTTTTCCTTAACGTGTGCCTTAATAGAATTAGCTCATAATGCAATTAAAAATAATAGTAGATAATGGAAACGATGAAAACATGTTGAAAGAATACTATTAATTGTAATGGTTTAGAAGTAACACAGAATAACAACGTAAATGCTAACTACAAAATAAAGTAAAACTACTAAGACTAATAACAATTGATACGAGTTGACTTGCAGCTGAAAAACGTCGACCTCTTGTAACGTGTCTTTTTGTATCGTCCTTCTCGGGTTTGCATATTGATGTCTTAAGATGAGAACTAGGGTTTTGACGTGGGCCGCAAGTTTCCTTTAATTCGAATCTTCAGTGATTCTTTGACGGCTTTAGGAAAGAATCTCAGTTTTGTCGTGATTTGCTTCCAACGATGTGACTTGGATTCTGCTTCAACTTTGTTTCACGATTCTTTCCTTTTATGCCACTCTTGAGGTTTCGCTTTTTATCGCTCTGCTTCTCCCCTTCTAAAATTCCATTCCTCGCTTCGCTTTGTGGCTTCCTGCAAAAATTGTCACATTAGTGTGCGACTATTCTTATAAGATTTTGCTTTTAATTTATCTTCTTTTTACTTTTTTTGTTCTAATTCTTTATTTATTCCCTAAGGCATAAACATCGGTCTTTTACACCATAACTATTATTCCTATCTCTTTTTTAGCTCTAAATTTCAATAAATAAGTTAAGCAAGGATTCCAACATATGCTAAACTCTATTTGAGAGTGATCAAGGGTTTACTTTTCATATTGTTATCTTTTCCTTTACTTTTCTAAGCGAATGTCCCCTTGCCATTTTTTTGTGCAAGTCTCCCACATAAAAATGACCCAAAAATATACTATAGGGGGATATGATTTCTTGAAGTTTTCTTTCTACCAAGTTATATGATAATGCAATATTATTAATTTGGTCCTTATTGTTGCGTTGTATAACCTTTCAAAAAATAAAAGCATTTCAAAATCTTCTTTCTCTTTGTTTCAAAAAAAAAATTCTCGAGATCGTGAGAGAGGTAGGTCTCAGATCTGCCACATGCTTCACATTTTATTTTAACTGGCTTGCTCGCCAAGTTAGAGTAAGTGTCTCACAATCGTTTCGCAAGGACAACGAAGTTAGATCTTGATGATTGGTAACATAGCTTTATTAGCTCCTTTAAAAAAAATTCGCAACAATGTTTGAGAAAAAAATGTTGAACAAGGCTGACGTTGACCGATTGGTAGAAATTGAAGAGCAGATAGAAATCCTTGACAATTGATTACTTTCAATTAGAGAGTTATTCAGGCCATATTTTTAGCTCATTTTGAATGATCCATATTTTTAGTTCAAATGCTCTTTTCCAAGATGCATTCATTTTCTTCTAACATGAGCTTCTGCATCTATATTTCAAGCTATAAACAATGAAATATGCACTAGTAAGGCGACTATTCCTAGCCTCCCACCTTAACATATAAGAGTTCTTAGCATGAAACTAATGGACATGAGTAGTAGATCTCTAATCCCCCTCTCTTCCGAGATGAAGTGAAAAACAAATATGAATAGATGACCAGTCGAAACATGCTATTAATTAAAACACCTACCATGACTTAATTCAACATCCCCCACTTACCCAAGATACATGCAACACACACTCTTCCTTTAACCTTCACATATATGTTTTTAGCTCATGCTCATAATGAAAATAACATAAACGGATTATAATTCAAAGAGCATTTCACAGCAAAATAATCAGCAGAACAAAATGCTATCAACAATGAAAGAAAAACTACCAATAGAGTATGTATTAAACAATAAAATCAAGTCTTACAAAACTAAAGCTATTGCAATTGAAAATAAAGAGAAAAAGGGAAGAAGAAAACTTAGGAAAATCTCCAAATGATGCTAAAATGGTCTCCAATGGTGCTTCTCCACACTCCTTGTGAAAACCCACTATTCTATTACAATAAAACTAAGTAGAAAGCAAGAAAAATAAGGAAACTAATGATATTTGCTATAGAGGAAAAATGGAGAAAACCCAAAAAAAGAAAAAAAGAATGAAAAGACAAGGCTCTCAAATGATGGCTACTGAGGTTTCTCTCATTCAACACCCTATTTAAAGCTCTAGGTCATATATGATCAATGACCAAGATTAAAAGATAAAAAATACATGTTTCCCTCTCAAAATCACGCACTTTGACACGTAATCCGAAGGAACAAACGTGTCTCCTGCTTCTGCACTGTTTGACATAGTGACATCCATACAGGAATCCGGCTTTTTGCCAAAACACTGTTATTCCCAGTCGATCGAATGCTGCAGACATCCGATTTTCTGAAATTTTTCCAATGCTCTTGACATTGTAACGCTTTAGCTTTGGATTTTCTTTTCAGGAGCTCTCTTCCACTAATTTACGCTCGGTTAAAAGCTTCGAGCATTCTAAGATCTATACTTATGGAGAACTTTCAGCACAAAAACCTCTTAATTATCCTATACTTCTATTTGTGAGTTATCACAAAAAAAAAATTAATGTATTTTATTACATTTCCTACTTTCAAAGCCCAAGTTTTCAACCACTACGCCATCCTTAGGGACGACTATCTTTACAATTAATTTATTAAATTTGGCTAGTCATGCAATACTCTCAAAATTATTTTAATGAAAGGACACATTTTAAAATTAATTAGATAGATTTAAAAAATAATAAATTACATTTTAAGTTAGAGGTCTTTCTAAGAATAGACCAAATTGGAAAAGTATTTGCAATACTCGACAACAAAAAAAAAGCAATCATAGTCAAACATACAAAATATTGTATTAATACCCTAAATTATATTGTATGATAAGTATCTATATTTTTACTATGGATGTAAATATTTTTAAATTTGCTCAGATCTTCAATTATTGTGTGAAATTGGACTATCCAACACAATTTCCTTTTTAAATTTTATGACTTTGCAAATAACTATCTCAAATCTAATTCAACTCTAATCATGGGAGTCTACTCATTAATAATCTAATTCTAGATTGAAACAAATTGCAATTCAATGAAACTTGGACCAGCCAAGTGGGCTACAAATCTTGTTCATCGACATAGATAACCAAATAGGAAAGTTTAATGACCACATCATTGAATTCTTAAAAAAAAAAAAAACCACATCATTGACAATGAACGAGATAGCACCTTCTCTGCTATGTGACTTGGCCACTTGATTTTGAAATTCTTTTTCTTTCTTTCTTTCTTTTTTTTTTTTTTTTTTTTTTTTGACATGCACAAAAGGAATTTAATTCGAACTGATCAAGTAATGAATACCTCGTTTGATAACAAAAAAATAAGCTCTTTTTTTGTTTGTCTTTTATTTTGTTTTTCAAAAATCATTTCTCGATAACAAAGTTTATCTTTCCTAAAAAAAAAATCTTAGTCAAACTCTTAAAATAAAATATACTACTTTAATCTATATTAACTTTCCAGTGTTTTCAAAAATCAAACAAAATTTTAAAATTTTAAAACGTAATTTTGAAAATTTGTTTTTATTTTATCAATTTGGCTAAAATTCAAATATTTTCTAAAAAAAATATAAAAACTTATTATAAAAAAATGGTAGAAAACGATGAAAAAAGAATTTTTAAAAATAGAAAAAAAAAAAAAAAAGCAAAATGGTAAATAGATACAAAGAACAAAAAGAAATATACACAATAATACATGATATGAGATTTAAGCTCAAAATCAATTGATAGCAAAAGAAATAAATTGTTTCTCTTATAAAGATACTAAAAACTTTTTAACTTTTTAATGTAAGATAAGATAAACATCTTCAATATGCTTGTCAAAATAATGTCATACTGAGAATTCTATCTTAGATTAAATTCGAATTTGTAGAATGAAATAGTCGTTTTGACTTATTCATTTGGATTGAATTTCAATATTTGAAACTATCTACCTGCTTGAAAAAGATTTAAGCTACTGATTTAAACCAGATCAAAATATAATAGATTGTATTTACATAAATCTCTAAATAATATGATTCTCATTAATATCTATACGTCTCTTAAACTTAAGTATTAAAGAAAAAGGGTAGGAAAAGAGGTACCGTAAATAAGGTTCCATTTATCCGAATTGTGTTGCGTGGATGAAAAGCCATTCTTTCTCTTTCTAACGCACAATCTTTACATCCACCAGCGAGCACCGACCTCCCTCTTTCTCTCCTAAATTATGTATATTAAAATACCCACTTGTTTTGTGCGCAAACAGTGGCTTATGGATGATTTGATATGATTCTTCTAATCATACAAATCAAAAGTAAACCATTATTATTAATATCTCCCACTCATTCTCCTTACAATAAATTAAACTATTATTCAACATACCCGACTTTACTCTCTAATCATTTCAGGTCTAACCATACCACAAATCTTCTAACATTACACCTACCATTCTATATGTTTTCATTTTTATTCAATTTATGTCGGTTAGAGTTTTGCACTCTAAAGAAATCATCCTCTACTTTCGTAATGAAATGCATATGGAAATTTGCTAGCTCAAAATTTTTAATTGTCAATGAAAAAGTTGATAGCGGGTTGTGTTGCGTTAATTCAATTTAAAGTTAAAATATACAAAAAAGTAACTTTTCTCTTTTTTTTTTTTTCAAAATAAAATGTACCGTTTCTCTTTATAATTAATTTATTTCTTTCAAATACTCTTAAATATGAATTACACATCAATTGTATTCACTCATATAGTGAATTTAATGAATTTGGATTAGGCTTGAGATTAGGTTAATTAATCATGAGGTTGTGTAAATTGTGTTAGTATCTAAAATACGTCTGGTTCTCCTTCTTCCTTTGAGAGAAACTCTGACCACCATTTTGATCTATTGATGACAATTATAAATAAGTTTGATCGACTCACATTCTGAACAGTGGAGTAGGTTAGTCCGAACCACTTTTTATGTTAATTTTGTTCTTATCTTTACTTTTGTTTATGATTCATCTTTATTTAGTTTAAATTGGATGAAATCTAGAATTGTTCTTAGATTATGATATATAGATTTGGAATTTGATTCTACAAATACGTATAATCATTCATTCTCTAATTATTTATTTTCTATTCTCAGTTTTCTTGTCATAAATATTAACATAACTTAATTAATATGATTAATATGACGTATAATTTAATGTTGACTTACAAATTTAACTTCTATTTTAAATGTTGTAAAAAAAAAAGCTTATATTTTAAATGATATTAATTTTTTTTAAAAAGACCACTCTTTTAGCAATTTATAACTGTGGCTACTCTCTAAAAAAAGAATTATCTATTTGGAAAGGGTTACCTAGCCGTGTCAATATAAAATAATTGTAAGATAAAATTTGATATTTATGTCGTATATAGTTTATGTTGGGAATTAAGGTTATGGTGCATATAAAACTAATCATGCAATTTGGGGTCTTCCCTCCCTCTGTCTTGAAAATAAAAGGAATGAATTGTTAGAAAGAACGACAGAGAGGATTGAATTTGTCGGCCATCTTAGGAAGTGTGTTTCCCTCAAGTCCCCTTAAAACCTCCACCCCCACCCCCACACACACAAAAACAAACACTCCATTTCATTTGTTTTGTGAGCATGGAACAAGAAGAAGCCGGCGAATCCGAGAGGCGGCAGGCGGAGAAGAAGCCTTACAGAGGAATAAGGATGAGGAAGTGGGGAAAGTGGGTGGCCGAAATCCGAGAGCCAAACAAGCGCTCTAGGATTTGGCTGGGCTCCTACACCACCCCGGTCGCGGCCGCCAGAGCCTACGACACCGCCGTCTTTTACCTCAGAGGCCCATCCGCCCGCCTCAACTTCCCCGACCTCATCGTCGACCACCGCCTCCTCGATCTCTCCCCTTCCTCCATTCGCCAACGCGCCATCGAGGTCGGCGCCCGAGTCGACGCTGCCGCCCGCCACTCCAAACCTACTTCGCATAAGCCCGACTTGAACCGCTTTCCCGACCCGGATAGCTCGGATGAAGGTTGATCACCATCACTGTTTCATGTGCTTCATACACAAGATCTTGATGAAATAGAGAGAAAGGAACCATGTGGGCTTCGCTTATTCGTTTGTAACACGGGAGAGATATGGTGAAGTAAGCTTGTTTGTGAATCCCACTACTAATTTAACGTTTCTTCTCTGCATCACCATTATTTTCTTAACTTTTTATGATTGCTTTTGTGATTCATTTTTCTTTTATTCATGTCGAGGGACTTTTAGGTTTTGTCTCGGTGATATTATTGGCTGCTACGTAAATTTATTTTAGAACCAAAAATGGGTGTTTGTTTGATGAATTTAAAAGGAGTAATTCTTTCTAAGTAAGTATTCAAAACAATTCTTCGCTTCCAATTTTCGACCCATCATTTTAATTATTGATTTCTATCTATTTAAAATAATTATTTATTTTTAACTACTCAAAAAATTACTTTTCTAACCATTTATATCAAATCGTTCTATCTATAACTATTTAAAATAACTATTCATTTTGAATTTTCCATCAAACAATTGTTGTGGACTCTTCTTTAATAAAATAAAACTAACATATGGAGACAATTTTTATGGCTAGCAATCTTAATTTGCAAGTACCTCCTAATAGTGGTAGATAGATGCAAAATAGAGAGATGTCCTACACGTTTACATGCACGCAAGTTTTAGTCTTGTAAATGGGTGTTTGAGAAAAAGGAGTAAAAAAGAAGGAAATGGAAAATTGAAATGGGGTGTTGATTGGTGTAAATTTGAAGGATTGGAGGATTGAAATAAATGAACATAGGAATTAGGAAGATAAGAAGAAGATAAGGATGAGTGTTTGGATGTGTGGAGTCCACAAATCAAAGGACGATGTCGCCGTCGCCGTCATGGTGGATCCCTTTGCTTACGAAACGGAAACGGAAAATTTAAGTTTTTTCTACAACGTCGGTGCTGCTAATAATATATATATTTGAGAATTTGTACTTTATACCAACTTTTTTATCACAGTTTACGAGCACATTTTTTAAAATAATTCATTTATTACAAATTCTATCATTTTTTTTAAAATATTATTTAACTTTTTTATAGAAGACTTTGATAGAATCTATTCTTCCCTAGTTAGTGATGGAAATCTATAAATTTTATCAGTAATTGATTACTTATTGATAGAATCTGATGGAAGTTTATCAATTTACTTTATTTATTAATAATTAATTTTATCAACCTCTATCGATAGAATTTATAAATATGAAAGTCTATTAATTTATATTTTTATTATTATACTATCTATATAATATTTTAACCATTTTATAATATATATATATATATATATATATATGCAAAAATCCAAATATAATTTCATTTTTTTTTCTTTTACAATCGGAAACAAACACAAACGGCGAATAACCACGACATGACAACACAACACAGGTTTTTTCTTTCTTTTTATAATTCATTTAATGTGACCGACCACTTCGCTTTGCTGGCAAACTATTTTAATTTTAAATGTTTTTGTTTATGACTCCATCTCTCTCCCTTAATTCTCTCTTATATTATATACAAACAACTAATGTTTGATAGTGTCAATAGAGCAGTAGCTCAAGTAGTATCGATGTTCTATCGATTAAAAGGTTATGCATTCAAATAGAGTGGAAATAGGTGTAAAAAATGTTTAAATTTTATCAAAATTATTGATAATAATTCAATTTAATATTATGATCACAAATTAAATCTTGAAAGTTGATATTTGACTTTCATCTATTTGAGAGAAGTTTTAAATTTTAAATTTAACATTATTTTTTTAAAAATAGATATGCATTTTTATCTCATTTTTATCGAATTTAAAAAGTAAAATCATATTGAATGCAATAAACATAATATATACGATTTATTAAATGGGTGTTTGGGCCACCAAGAATAAGAGGGAGAATGGAAATGGGGATGATTCCCTGTGTTTGAGCCACCGGGAATCATTTACTCCATAATCACGTTTTCTAAAAATCATTTTTTTTCATTCTTTCCTTAACTACTTTTTATTGTTTCTCCAACAATTTTTCATACATCACATCACTATTTTTTACTCACATCATATTCATTATTTTATTTTTCTCATAATCATTACTTTTATCTTAAACACAAATAATCATTTTCCTCATAATCATTACCTTCACTCCAAATACAAATAATCATTCTCCAAATAATCATTCTCTTCCCTATTCTCCTTCTCATTACCATTCTCCCCTTAACCATTACCATTATCCTTGCCCAAAAACACCATAACTAACATGCGTTCTAATTTCCCTATTTCAAAATTAATATTGAATTTGTTTTTAATAACTTTTTTTGAAACCTTTAATAACTTGAACATCAACATAAAAAGTACTATTTCACTCATTAATTTTTTAAATAGAATTGAATAGTTTTATAATTTCATTCTTTTAATTTGAAATCACATTGTTCTCCATTATGCCCATCTCAAAATGGCCAACTATTTTAAGCAAAAGCCCAATTATTTTAACTTAAATGTATAGATTTTTCATATTTAAAGTATGTATACCATTTTTTTTACTTTAATATCTAAACCAAAATTAGGGGAAGTGAGGTAATATTTATATTTTCATAGTGTCCCTATTTAACATTTTTAAAATTAAGAAGAAAAATAAAATTTGTTCGTTGTCAATTCTCTCCCTCAATTTAAGAAATAGAAATAAATAAAAGAAGAAAACATACGTTGGCAACACTCTTCTTGATTTATGTGATATCTAACTATGATATTTTATTTTTACTTTTTAAAAATTTTTTTGCTCTTGTATATCCCTAAATATTTACTCCATCAATTATTTTAATCAAATAATCAATATTTATATCCCTTCAACACTCAATCTCAACCATTGATTTTTTTAATCATTTATTTGTTGTGCAACTCAATGCATGCAACTTTTGCCACATTCTTGAGCAGTAGATCGATCTCACTCCCACTTTCAATTGTGATTTTGTTGTTTGTAGATTGTGGATACAATTGAGCACCCAAAATATTTCATGAGTCTTGTTGGATCTCACTTTCATTGACTTAAAATATTTACAAGTTTTTGTTTGATTTTCATCGATTTCTCTGTCAAAGGAAGTGATATTGATTACAATTGCTTTTAACGGGGTTTGGGATGACACGAATGTATATTCAAATTACAGTACAATATGTGTTGACATCGTCCACGACAATATCCCAACTTTTGTCCACCTTCACTGCATGTCTCGAATTGGACAGAAGTCTTGGGAGTGTTTAGTCTTTCTTTTTACGGATGTAGACAGAACAATTGCATTTTTACTGAAATCACAAGTATAGGTGCGGTCATCGTGAACACATCGAGTAAGGATAAGAGATATTTGAACACATCGTGAACACAAGTTTTTTTGTAAAATAATGTAACTTTTCAATACTGCAGAATTTTATCAATTGCAATTAATATAAAAAAATTGGAATCAAAATCTCCATCTCTTCCATAATTATTTAATATAGTCAGTATAATGAAGTAATTATTTACGAAACAAATAGCTATATAAATCTCTGTAATTGGGAGAAATGTTAGATAGTTAGCATATAATCAATGTAATGGTTATATGATAGTAATTATGAGATGGTTGCAAATTCGAATCGTTATCTCTAAATGTTATTAAATAAATAAATAAATAAAATTAATGTAATTTTTATTAGTTAGTGGTTACCTTTTAGTTAATTAGCTATTAATTATCATATTAGATGTAGTTAGTGTTTATTTATTTTATTTTTAGATCTAGGGCCTTTTTGAAATAAAATTTGAATAATTATGTTCTTTACATAATTCTCTAAAGTTCATCATTTTAGTTGCAGATACAACTTGTTTACGTAAAAAAATACTGTAAACACAAGTTATACGTACCTATTAGGGCCTCGCCTCTCTAGACGGGTTTCTGCGAACATCAAAAAAACCTTTTGAGGGAAATAGTAGGAAATGGCTAAGTTTAGGGAAAAAATAGGAATCACGACTTTTATGTATTGAACTTTAAATGTATGGCTAAAAAAAATGAGGGAGGAGAGATAAATATTTTCATCTTAGCTTCCGGTTACCCTTTTAGTTATTTTTATTTTTCAATTTAGGTCTTTCACGTAAAAATAAAAAAGCAAAAAACTAAAATATCCCTAAATCTAAGCATAATCAATTTCTTCCTAAATACAAGCATAACGAATTTGATAATATTTAAAATTTTAAATACTAATATTTGGAGAGGGTATTAAAAAAAAATGAAAATCACGTTCGACTTTACCAGGAATACAAAAAATAATTGAAGATCACGACCAATCAAGACTTTCCGGAAAATATTTTAGTCATTCCACATAAACATCTATCTAGTAAAACTCAATCCCGATCCAGGTAAAACTCTTGATCATTCTGATTTGTAGTAAAAATTCAAAATTTCTTCCACCTTCGTTCAAGAACAATACAATCGAACTATGGATCTCATACCCATAACTATTGCGTTCAACGGTATTTGGGATGACAGAGACATATATGTGAACTACATGACAACCCAAATCAATGTTGAGCATTCGACAACAATAATGTAGTTGATAGAATCCATTGAATCGAGTCTTCAATTGAACGGTCGTTCTAAAGCTTCGAACTTATCACTTTATCACGACGGGGCTGATAAATCAAAAGGTATAATTCTAAAACTAGATCATGATGTATAGTGGTTGTACAATAAGTTTCCAAGTGGGTTGTATAATGGTTGTTTCATCCTATAGATCACAATGTTCAGTAGCTATCATTTGAGCGTGGACGAAACTTGTAGTTGGTATATTCGCTCGTCTGTCTATGAGGAAAATAAATTATAGGTTATCAGAAAGTTTTTGGATACACACACATGCCATGTGGATGTAGTGGGGAATGACCATATACAGACCCACACCAATACTAGTGGTTGGGTATGCTGAATCCGTGATCCGGTTTGTTTGCGGCTTGAAGTGGTTTCCAATCGGAGCTCGTGTGGTGGGTAGGGTTTTCGATGTGTTTGTTCAACGAGAAGAAAAATGGGAGATGAACTTTTCGTCTTCCAACAAACACTACTACAATTTAAAGAATAGATGGCGGGGTAAAAAGCAGGATTTAAAAAACACGGATGAAAGATGGCAGGCAATGGTATTGGTGCGGGCCGAATTGGGCTTGTCACCTTTTTTTTCCCCTCTTTTTCTTTCCTTCCTTTCCTTTTCTCTCTCTACCCGAGCCATCTTTCCCTTTTCTCTCTTCTCTTCTCTTTAACCAAACCCTACCCCCCACGTTGCCGCCGCCGCTTCTCCGGTCATTCCCAGCCATTTTTCGACCATTAACACCACTGCCGCCGCCACTAAGTTCATCTTTCTCAAATTTGTGTATTTCTTCCAAAAAAACTTGGTAATATCTTAGTCCATTTTCATTTCTAAAGTTCTTTTTAAGTTTTTTTTTTTACCAAATCTTCTTGTAATCTTTCATATATATTTCAAATTTCTGCATTATGGAGCAAATCTTTCCATGTATTTCAAATTTGTGATAAATGTTAGCCATTTTCTTTATTTGTTTGTTTCATATGGACATTTGTTTCCAAAGTTAGTTTAAGAAACTTAAATTTTGGATATAATTTCTTCAACTTGTAGCTTGTGTATTATGGCAAATCTTTCCATATATGTTTGTTTCATTGTGCCTTCTTTGTATTAGTTTAATTTTGTATTATTAATGCATTATGAAAAATCTTTCCATGCTTGTGTTGGGTTGATTTTAGCTATATTTTTTGTTGATTAACTTAAGTTTAGAGTGAGATATGTGACTCAACTTTACTTTTTAAAAAAAACA